>OY992538.1:90511033-90885810 GCA_963921195.1 Pegoplata infirma | reverse complement strand
TGACCCCAAAAATTTTATATCCTAAGAAAAGAACCGCCATTAAATTTCACTGCAGACATCCATTATCGTAATTTAGCTCAGAAGCAAATTTATACCATTTTTTCGACTTATTTCACACGAATTTGATTAAAACAATTTAAAAGTATGTGATAAAATAAAATTTAACTTTTTTAGGCATTTTACACTTTTCGCAAGAACTTTTGATCTTCAACAAACCTTAGTAAAATTTGATGCAGAAAATTTTTGTGGAACATTCTAACCCTTTAAACGCATGTTTTATGGTGTTCTATGAGGATATTTGAAAAAAGGACCAGAATGACCCCTTAAAATGGAAGGTAGAGTGTTAATATATCCTAAGAAAAGAACCCCCATAAAATTTTACTGCAGACATGTCTTAACATTATTTACCCAGAACTAGGTTTAATACATTTTTTTTGACTTATTCAAAACGCATATGAAAAAAATTGAAAAACTTTATTGGGCCATAAAAAAGAGCTCGAGCTAAGTTTTCAAAACCCTTCGTGGGTTTTGTTTTTCTATTGATATACTTTCATTTTTCTTTTGGTCCCGTTCAAGATACTTGACTAATTCAAAACGCCCTTGAAAAAAATTTAAAAACTTCAGTGGACCATAAAAAAGAACTCAAGCTAAGTTATCAAAACCCTTCGGGAGTTTGGCTTCACTGTTGGTATACTTTCATTTTTTTGTTTGTCCCATTCAAGATACAAAATCTTGTTGCACAGTGTATTTAGTTCAGGGATGGAAAATCGGAATTTAGAAATGGTACTGGAGCTCAACCAAAAAAGTACTTTTTCGGTATAGAAAAGGTACTAAATCAGTCGTGGGGGTACTACGGTATCTTTGAGAGTGAAAAAGTACTGAAAAAAGTACTAAAGTACTAACTTTTCCATCCCTGATTTAGTTCGAAAACTAGAAGTTGCCTATCCAGTCAGTTCTAAAATGATTGGACTGTTGATGGAGAATTGAGAGAAAACCACGTGTGATGAATTTGTATGTTTTTTTAATTTTATCTACTTTTTAAGACCCCTAAATAAAATTTTGAAAACCGTTTATATTTTACAAATTTAAAGGTATTTATCATGATGTTTAATAAACCTCTCGCGACCACCTAGAAATGCTTCCGCGACACCCTTGTGGGTCGCGACACACCGTTTGAGAAACGTTGAGTTATACCCTCCAAAATATTAAACAAATTTAAAAAAAATGCAGGTACATCTGTGTGTTTTTGGGACGAGCGGTAGTGGGGGACATATTTCTCCTCGCAATAAATGTTTACTAACTCATTTTTCATTAATTTTGTACTATATTTATACAAGTTTATCACCCTTGTGTGGGACGGGTCAAAATAATTGAAATTTATTAGTCCCCTAGATGCAATTCCAGGACTTTGAACTTTGACTTTTGCCCATTTCCGAACTTATCAAACCCAAGACCATAAGACATATTCGTGCCAAAGTTCAGGAGACTAGTTGTTTTACTTTGCTAGAATGTCTAAGAATTGATCACTGATCAGTAATATTTACACTTTACAAGGCCCTAGGCCGATATATCGATGCGTTGTAAACGGAAAGACAACACTAAAAAAAGTGAACTAAAATCTAGGAAAATTAACTAAATTTTGAGAAAAAGAGGGAATTATTTGGCTCCAAAGATTTTTTGCTTGGTTTTAGTTCATAATTTTCCCAAAAATAAGAAAACAAAGTTATTTAAATTTAAGCCAATTTTTACTAGAAAATGGGTTGGGTCCTCTAAGGGTCCCCATAGATTTTGACCCAAAACTTGTGTCCGTTTCGCTCTACCTTGCTTAGTTTTGGAGATACGGTAATAACGGGTCTGATAGGGTCTTGAGAACCTTAAAAAGTGGATGACTCAAAAAATTATTTATCGGAGGGCTTTCGGAAAGTTGCGGAAGTTTTCTACGAGTCAGGAGCTACAAAAATGCCATTGGACATTTTCTCGTGTTGGCAGTATTTACTGAGGTATGTGCATTAGGGTGGCAGCTATTTTGCAAAACTTCGAATTTGAAGGAGTGCACCCCTAATTTTTATTACATTTGGTCTGAAAATGCTTTGCTAAAAATTTCAGCCAAATCGGACAACGTTAACACGAGACGCATCGAAGTCAAAGGTCAAAGGTAAAAAAATAGCCATATTTTGATGAAAAACATTAAATAAATGGTTTTGTTTTTTTAATATATTGTTAAAAAGTGGTACACGAGTTGTTTTTAGTATAAGAAGATAAATTAAAAATTTTTGGGTTTTCAAAAATTAACCCTTGTAAGACTTTCGGGGTCAAAATGACCCAATTTTCACAAAATGACCCCTAAAACACGAAAATCAGCCCCAATTTTCTACATTTACTGAAATAAACCAATGTAAACCTATATTTATATTCTATTCTATCATAAATACTCAAATATGAAATACTGTCTTTCTAGGATGTCATTCACCAGTTTCACGGTAAGGCCAAAAATATGCAATTTATTTGGCGTGGTTCTCAAAACTGATATTTTGGTTTTTTCAAAATTTTCTTAAACAAAATTAGGAAAAATGCTGAAAAAACCACAGAATCTTATAAAATATATATTAACATATAAAAAAAAAATTTTTTGCGGGATATCCCTCGGATAGTTTGGCGGGGGCATCAATTTAAACTCAGCGGATTTCGAGGAAAATGCCTTTTTTGCCCACAATTTATTGAATATGGAAAAAATTTGGTAAATATTTTAAAATTTGACAAAGTCAGGGTCATAAATTATTAAAAACTATGTTAGACATTAACCCTAAACGTTTTAGGAAAATAGAATAATTTTAACCCGGTTTTTATTCGGGTCAAAGGTCAAATTTAGGGATATTTGGATTTTTTTTTGGAAAAAGGCATCTAAATATGAAATGTTTATTGCGATTTTTTATAAAACTTAGTATAATTATTGTACGAGCTCAGAAAAATAATTATTTAATTTTTTTAAAATTAACCAATAAATGATCATGGGTCAAAATGGCCCAGCACATTTAAATTTCTTTATATAGATTTTTATATTTTCTTTCGATTTTTATAAAACTTGTTATGATTATGTGCGTGGTCAGAAAACTTATTATTTGATTTTTTTTAATTAACCCAGATATTTTTTTTTAATTAACTCATAAATGAACAATGAAAATCAAATAATTTTTTTTTTTCAGACGTCGCATAAAAATAATAACAAGTTTAATAGAAATAGAAAAAAAAAATAAAAAAACTAAATTAAAAATTTTTAACGTGCTGGGCCATTTTGACCCCATGTTTATTTATGGGTTAATTAAAAAAAATCAAATAATAAGTTTTCTGACCTCGCACATAATCATAACAAGTTTTATAAAAATCGAAAGAAAATATAAAAATCTATATAAAGAAATTTAAATGTGCTGGGCCATTTTGACCCCATGTTCATTTATGGGTTAATTTTAAAAAAATTAAATAATTATTTTTCTGAGCTCGTACAATAATTATACTAAGTTTTATAAAAAATCGCAATAAACATTTCATATTTAGATGCCTTTTTCCAAAAAAAAATCCAAGTATCCCTAAATTTGACCTTTGACCCGAATAAAAACTGGGTTAAAATTATTCTATTTTCCTAAAACGTTTAGGGTTAATGTCTAACATAGTTTTTAATAATTCATGACCCTGACTTTGTCAAATTTTAAAATATTTACCAAATTTTTACCATATTCAATAAATTGTGGGCAAAAAAGGCATTTTCCTCGAAATCCGCTGAGTTTAAATCGATGCCCCCGCCAAACTATCCGAGCGATATCCCGCAAAAAATTTTTTTTTATATGTTAACATATATTTTATAAGATTCTGTGGTTTTTTCAGCATTTTTCCTAATTTTGTTTAAGAAAATTTTGAAAAAACCAAAATATCAGTTTTGAGAACCACGCCAAATAAAATGCATATTTTTGGCCTTACCGTGAAACGGGTGAATGACATCCTAGAAAGACAGTATTTCATATCTAAGTATTTATGATAAAATAGAATAAAAATATGGGTTTACATTGGTTTATTTCAATAAATTTAGCAAATTGGGGCTGATTTTCGTGTTTTAGGGGTCATTTTGTGAAAATTGGGTCATTTTGACCCCGAAAGACTTACAAGGGTTAATTTTTGAAAACCCAAAAATTTTTAATTTATCTTCTTATACTAAAAAAAACTCGTGTACCACTTTTTAACAATATATTCAAAAAACAACACCTTTTATTTAATGTTTTTCATCAAAATATGGCTATTTTTTGACCTTTGACCTTTGACCTCGATGCGCCTCGTGTTAACGTTGTCCGATTTGGCTGAAATTTTTAGCATAGCATTTTTAGACCAAATGTAATAAAAATTAGGGGTGCACTCCTTCAAATTCGAAGTTTTGCAAAATAGCTGCCACCCTAATGTGCATATACACAATCTCGGGAATTTCATATTTTAGATCTAAAATTATGGTCTTGAGACCCCGACATATATGCCGAACTATAATTTCCTCTGTAGTCTTTCTTTTGAAAATTTCATCCGTTTCGCTATATCTCGCTTAGTTTTTGAGATATCGCCATTTTGAGTTTTTAACTAAATTCTAAGAAGTTATTTACTAAATTCTCAGAAGTTATTAACTAAATTCTAAGAAGTACACTTTCTCAATTCAAAGAAGAGAAATACGATGATGTCCTTTTTTGTAAATTTTAACTTAACTTGAACTAAATTGTTTTTTAGGAAATATGTCTTAAAAATAAAGATACGTTTCTTAGATTTGTGAAAAATTTCTTTGGCAGAAAGAATTTTTTTCCTAATATTAAAAAATTCCATTTAAAGAAAACTATGAACTAATTATAAGTAGATGGACTAAACTTTGTTCTCATAGTTAAGAAAATTGGCTGTAGGCAAAATCGCCCAAAGAAAAATGGCCCAAAAAAGAAAACGAAAATTCGCCCAAAAATGTTTCATACAAATTTGGGTCATCTATATATATAAAGTAGTTGCGTGACTGACTGATGACTGATGACTGACTGACATACTAATCACGCATCATTCCACAGCCCAAACCACAGATGCTAGAATCTTGAAATTTGGATTGTAGTTTCACCTCCTGGAATACATATCCGCTAAGGCTGGGTTTTTGGAAATGTTGATTTTAAGGGGTAAAAACGAAGGGTTGAAAAAGGGGAAAAAGCGAGTACTTTGGTACTTTTTATTTTTTCTGAAAAAAATTCAATTAATTTGAAATTTGAAATTCAGGATCCTCTAACGGAAAAACATTCCCAAAAAAATAACTTTCTGGAAAATCGGATTCCTAAGGGTTAAAAGGGGTAAAAAATGGTACTTTGGTACTTTTTATATTTTTTGAAATTAAGGTCCTACAAAAATATTAAAATTTGCAATAGTGGTTCCAACAACAGAAAATATTCTGAAAACGTACTTTTTCGAAATTCCGATTCTAAGGGGGGGTAAAAAACGAGTATTTTGGTACTTTTTATTTTTTCTGAAAAAAATCCTATTAATTTCAAATTTGAAATTTTAAGATCCTCTAACTGAAAAACATTCCCAAAAAAAGAACTTTCTGAAAATTCGGATTCCTAAGGATTAAAAGAGGTAAAAAATGGTACTTTGGTACTTTTTATATTTTTTGAAATTAAGGTCCTACAAAAATATTAAAATTTGCAATGGTGGTTCCAACAACGGAAAAAATTCCAAAAACGTACTTTTTCGAAATACCGATTCTAAGGGGGATAAAAAGCGAGCACTTTGGTCCTTTTTACTTCTTCTGAAAAAAAAAATCCTATTAATTTGAAAATTGGAATGTAGGATCCTCTAACGGAAAAACATTCCGAAAAAAGTACTTTCTGGAAATTCGGATTCCTAAGGGTAAAAAGGGGTAAAATATTGTACTTTGGTGCTTTTTATATTTTTTAAATTTAAGTCCTAAAAAAAATTAAAATTTGCATTGTTGTTTCCAACAATGAAAAAAATTATGAAAAAGTTCTTTTTCGAAATACCGATTCTAAGGGGGATAAAAAGCGAGCACTTTGGTCCTTTTTACTTCTTCTGAAAAAAAATCCTATTAATTTGAAAATTGGAATGTAGGATCTTCTAACGGAAAACATTCCCAAAAAAAGTACTTTCTGGAAATTCGGACTCCTATGGGTAAAAAGTGGTAAAAAATTGTACTTTGGTACTTTTCATATTTTTTTAAATTAAAGTCCTACAAAAAAATTTAAATTTGCACTGTTGTTTCCAAAAATGAAAAAAATTATGAAAAAGTACTTTTCGAAATACCGATTCTAAGGGGGGTAAAAACCGAGCACTTTGGTACTTTTTACTTTTTCTGAAAAAAAAAATCCTATTAATTTGAAAATTGGAATGTAGGATCCTCTAACGAAAAAACATTCCCAAAAAAGTACTTTCTGGAAATTCGGACTCCTAAGGGTAAAAAGTGGTAAAAAAAATTTACTTTGGTACTTTCAAAATTTTTTGAAATTAAGGTCCTACAAAAAAATTTTAAAATGTTAGTTCCAACAACGGGAAAAATTTTGAAAAAGTACTTTTTCGAAATTCCGATTCTAAGGGGGGGTAAAAAAGTGTATTTTGGTACTTATTATAATTCCTGAAATAATGGTCCTGGGAACTTTAAATTTGGAATGCAGGGTCATTTAGCGAAAAAGATTTCTAAATAAGGCAAATATTTTTTTGTTTGAAAGCCACATGGGATTAATCGGAATGGAACAGGGAATCAAATGGAATAAAACATGGAACGAGATGGGGACTTGAATGGAGGTGCGCCTCCCGAAATATAGATCTTTTAAGGCTGAGTTTTTGGAAAGGTTGATTCTAGGGAATAGGGGTAAAAAAGGTATTTTGGTACTTTTTATATTTCCACAACCCACTGAAGCTAGAGAATTGAAATTTGGAATATAGATGCACCTCCCGGAAAATAGGTCCACTAAGGCTTGGGTTTTGGAAATGTTGATTATTTTCATAGTTCCACAAACCAATGAAGCTAAAGATTTTAAATTTGAAATGTAGCTGCATCTCCCGGAATATAGATCCACTAAGGCTGGGTTTTTTGAAATAATGATTCTATAGGGGTATAACGGGTAAAAAAGGTATTTTGGTGCTTTTTATATATATACTTAAATAATGGTTTTATTACCTTGAAATTCGGAATGTAGCATCCCATGCTTAAATAAAAGTAATAAAAACTTTAAATTAGGAATGAATGATCCAACAACTGAACAAACCTATGAAAAATGTACTTTTTGGAAATTCCGATTCCGATCTAAGGGGATAAAACGAGTAATATGGTACCTTTTATATTTTCTGAAATAATTATGATAAAAAATTTGGAGTGTAAGATTGCCTAGCGAAATAAAATATTCAAAAAAGAATAACTTTTGGAAATTCTGATTCCTAAGGAAATTAATTAAAAAAGGGAATTATATATTCTTAAATCATGAGCTTATTAACTTGAAATTTGGAATGTACACTCAAAAAATTATGTAGGTAAATTCCAGTGAATATTCACTTAAAACAAATGAAATTTTATTTAAAAACCATTCCACTGTTTTGTCATTTAAAATAAAAACACATTACAGTCAATTTTAAATGTTAATTTAATGACTAACCAAAACATTAAAAAACTACTGAATATTCACTTATTTTGTATTGAAAACCAGTAAAACTATAAAAGAAATTTTTTACTGCCGAAAAGAATGTAACAAAATTCGTTTTTAAGACAGTAAATTATATTTTTTAAACTACAGAAATAGTAAAAAAATTAAATCCTTTATAAAATAAGTGATTTTTCTTTTAAAATAACTTTACTGATTACTTTTTAAGATAACCTACAAACAGTTAATGACATAATTATCTTAGTGTAGCATCCTCTAACGGAAAAAAATCCCCCAAAAAAATACTTTTTGGTACTGTTTATATTTTCTTAAATAGAGGTCATAAAAACTTAAATTAGGAATGTAGGATCCAACAACAGAAAAAAAATCTGTAAAAAGTACTTTTTTCGAAATTTCGATTCTAAGGGAGTAAAAACGAGCACTTTGGTACTTTTAATATTATCTGAAATAATGGTACTGGAAACTTGAAATTTGGAATGTAGGATCGTCTAGCGAAAAAAAACATTCCCAAAAGATTTTTTTTTAATTCTGATTCCTAAGTTGTATTGTGTTTGTTACTTGTTTTATACTTTGCTTTTATTTGATAGAAATAGTTTTGAGAAGTTTGTTAAATAATTTGTAAAAAGGGAAATATTTGTATTTACTTTTTTGTCACTCTGAAGAAAATTATTTAACAATAAACATCAGTTTAATTATTGTGATTTTGTAATTGTGTGAATTTTATTTAATTTGTGTTTAAAAATACTGCAAAAATATAAAAGGTTATGGACCCAATACGTACAACAACGGGAATTCCACAATTCAATGGACATAATTTTGAAAACTGGAGGTTCAGAGTTGAACGTCACTTAGCGTCAGCAGACTGTTTAGAAGCTGTAAAAATTGCAGCTCCAACAACAGAAGCTGGGGATAATGCTAATAATGTCGTTGATTGGAATAAAAAAAGACTTGAAGGCTCAAGATATAATCACATCGTTTATTCATGATGATTACATTGAATACATTCGCGATGAGTCTTCTGCAAAAGGTATGTGGGATACTTTAGTGGCAACTTTCGCAAAAAAAATCTAGCACAAATCAAACGTTAATTAGAAAATAATTAGCTAGCTTGCGTTTTAAGGATGGTGAAGATTTAAACATACATTTATTAAAATTTGATTCCCTGATCCGAAAACTGAAGACAGCTGGAGCTAAACCTGAAAACGCAGACGTAGTTTCCCAACTATTTTTAACGTTGCCTGAATCCTATGACGCTATTGTGACCGCACTTGAGAATTTGCCTGAAGACCAAATGACCATCAATGTAATAAAAGCAAGATTACTAGCTGAGGAGTCGAAAAAGAAACATCGTTATGGTGAAGAAGAAACTCAAAATTCAACTGCATTTATTTCAAATAAGAAAAGGTTTTATGGTAAGTGTCACAAGTGTGGAAAAGTGGGGCATATGAAGAAGGATTGTCTTGTCAAAGAAGCAAATGCTGCAGAGGAGATGCAGGGTATAAGCTTTATGGTGAAAAACGACAGGAAGCCGAAAACCAACGTGTTTGATGAAGAAGAAATAGTATTTGCATTAGATTCTGGTGCTACCGATCATTTTGTAAATAATACTAATGTTTTTAATTCAATAAAGAATTTGACTGAACCACGGCTGATGAAGGCATTCAAGTATCAAAAATTGGTGAAATAAATGGCATAAGCGATACTGGTTATCCAATAAATTTGATGAACGTTTTGTATAGTTCAGATTTCCGTGAAAATTTGCTGTCTGTTAAGAAAATGGTTGAAGCTGGCTTAACGGTAACGTTTCTTGAATCTAGAGCTCTTATTCAGAAGAATGAAAAGTTAGTAGCAACAGCAGTTAATCGCGGAAATTTGTTTGAACTTAAAATAAAAATTAAAAAATCAAATGTATACTTATGTAACAAAATCTGATATATCGAACATATGGCACAAACGATTAGGCCATATTAGTCATCAAGGTCTGAAGGAATTAGAAAATTTTGGAATGATAACTGGTTTGACACATGTAGATAATAATTTTTGAAATGTTTGTACTAAAAGCAAACAGTGCCGTGAACCATTTACAGGAACACGCAACCGAGCAACGAGACCTTTAGAACATATACCTTCTGATGTTTGTGGACCTATTAGTCCAACGTCGTGGGATGGTAACAAATATTTTGTTTCATTTATTGACGACTACACGCATTTTGCAATGGTAAGCCCAATAAAAAGAAAATCTGATGTCGTTCAAAAATTTAAAGAGTTCGAAGCAATTGCCACTGCAGAAATTGGTAACAAGATTTCAAAATTAACAATAGATCAAGGTCCTGAGTACAAGTCAAAAGAGATGATTACACAGAAAAAAATATGGAGGAAACAAATTTGAGTAATCACTTGTTTAATTTTTTAAAAAAAATTTGAGTAATTTTTTAATTGACGCAATTAAAAATTTACTCAAAAATTTAAAATAAAATTTGAGTAAATAATTTAATACAAATTTAATATTTTTTTTTATTTATTTTTTTTTCTCTTGGTGTTTTGAATTCTCATTTAGTTTATTGTTTTTTGTATATGTATATGAAAGTTTGAAATCATCTTTATAAAATTTTACTTTGTCTTGAAGACATAAGTATATTTGGTAAAGTTTGTAAAAGCAATTTTTTTGGAAAAAAAAAAATTAGAAACTTTTTAAACTTTTTAAAAAAATAATTTGATACATTTTGAGTAAATTTTTACTTGACACAATTAAAAAGTTACTTAAAAATATTAAAAAATTTTAAGTAAAGATTTAATTGTGTGAATTAATAATTTACTCAAATTTTTTATTAAGCATTTAATAATTTTTTATTAAAAGTTTACTCAATACTATTAAATCGTTTACTGGTGGAAAATTGAGTAATTTTTTACTCAATAGTATTAAAAATTTACTCAAATTTTTTTTTTATTTTTTTTTGTGTACATTTTGTAAACAAAAAGGAATACAAATCCTGGAATCTATGGCTTATACTCCTCAACAAAATGGTGTTTCAGAGCGTTTTAATCGGACTTTAGTCGAAAAAATTAGAGCTTTAATTTTAGAATCAAATATTCCGAAGTACTTATGGTCAGAAGCAGTTTATGCAAGCGTTTATATTATAAATCGAAGTCCAACAAAGGCTATTACTGTTCAAAAGACACCTGCTGAATTATGGTATAACATAAAACCAGATCTATCAAAACTTCGAGTTTTTGGTTGTGAAGCTTATGCCTGGGTACCAAACCAAAAAAGATCTAAACTAGATGCACAGAAAAAAATATGGAGGAAACAAATTTGAGTAATCACTTGTTTAATTTTTTAAAACAAATTTGAGTAATTTTTTAATTGACGCAATTAAAAATTTACTCAAAAATTGAAAATAAAATTTGAGTAAATAATTTAATACAAATTTAATATTTTTTTTTATTTTTTTTTTTCTCTTGGTGTTTTGAATTCTCATTTAGTTTATTGTTTTTTGTATATGTATGTGAAAGTTTGAAATCATCTTTATAAAATTTTACTTTGTCTTGATGACATAAGTATATTTGGTAAAGTTTGTAAAAGCAATTTTTTTGGAAAAAAAATTAGAAACTTTTTAAACTTTTTAAAAAAACAATTTGATACATTTTGAGTAAATTTTTACTTGACACAATTAAAAAGTTACTTAAAAATATTAAAAATTTTTAAGTAACGATTTAATTGTGTGAATTAATAATTTACTCAAATTTTTTATTAAGCATTTAATAATTTTTTATTAAAAGTTTACTCAATACTATTAAATCGTTTACTGGTGGAAAATTGAGTAATTTTTTACTCAATAGTATTAAAAATTTACTCAAATTTTTTTTTTATTTTTTTCTGTGTGGTAAGAGTAGGAAATTAGTAATGATTGGTTATTGTCCAAATGGATACAGACTTTGGAATAAAGAGATCGAAAGATTGTGCATTCTCGAGATGTTAAGTTTAATGAAGCCTCTTATCCATATAAAATTGAAAAAACTGTTGGTTCTAATTTATATATTGTGTTTCGCAACGATCTGGAAGAGGAAGCTATGTATGAAATCGGTGAAAATAAAACTCAGCAAGGACAATCAAGTGAAAGCTCTGACATACAAGAAAATGAAATTCAAAATCAATCTGTTGAACATCCTGATGAAAGTCAAAATCAAGAAACACAACCTGAAGAATGTGCTGAATCGTGTAGTGCTGATAGGTTAGATGGCAGTATAACAGAAGGTGTGATTGTTAATGAAAATAATAATTGTTTAACGCCACCATTAAGTAGAAGTGAACGAACACACAATATTCCTACAAAATTAGCAGACTACTATTTATCCACATTTCATTGTTCATCGATAGAAGAAACAAATATTTTTTCTGATATTGAGAAGTCAAGCGAGAAAGAGCAGTGGTTGTTGGCTGTCAAAGATGAATTTGATTCAATGAAAAAAAACGATGTGTGGGAATTTGTTTCAAAGCCAATTGATGTTAAACTTTTAAAAACAAGATGGGTATTCAAAATCAAAGAAGATGCGGATGGAAATCCAGTACGATTTAAAGCAAGGTTAGTGGTAAAAGGTTTTTTACAAAAATATGGTCTAGATTATGAGGAAACGTATTCACCAGTGGCAAAGATGGCGACAATTCGCATCGTTCTTGCATTTGGAGTTAATAAAAGCTACCATTTTCATCAAATGGATGTTAAAACGGCGTTTTTACATGGTGATCTAAAAGAAAATATATACCTTGAAATTCCAGATGGCATGAAATGTAAGGAAGGCCAAGTTCTAAAATTAAAAAAGAGCTTATATGGTCTTAAGCAAAGCCCACGTTGTTGGAATGTAAAACTTAATGACTATTTAATACATATTGGTTTTAAAAGATCCTGTCATGATTATTGTTTATATATAATGGAATCTGGTTCAAACGTTATTATTTTATTAATTTATGTGGATGATGTTCTAATAGCAGCTAGTATTTCATATGAAAAGTTACCCAACATTTTTGGGCAAATTTTCATAGTTTTTGGGCAAAATTTCGAAAATGAAAATTGGGTTATTTTTCATTACGAAAAATTACCCAAAAATTATATATGAAAAATTGCCCAATTTTATTTTGGTTTTATATTTTGTCAAAATCAGGCGCGGATCCAGGAATTTCATTTGGGGGGGGAGATTTTTTTTTTGTAAAATTTTTACCAAAAAATATAAAAGTTTGGTTGGAAGCGGGGGGGGGGGGTGTGTGTGTACATTTTTGTTAATGTTTTTAATATTAACCCTTTGACGACCACAGGCAAGTATACTTGCCGAATCGTTTTTGGCGATTATTTTGGTTTTTTTTGGATTATTCAGGTAAAAGATAGGGCAAATGTGCTAAAGGTGAATTGTAGTGGAGTGTTATGGCAATAAAAGTCTAGTTTTTAGTTAGTCTCTAACTTTATCCACTTACTCACTGTAAGTCCCCAAAGTTTGTAAAATAAAAATCTCTATTTTAGGGACAAAAGGATCTATACTTGTCAAGCAAAATTGGGGTCAAGAAGGGGGTTTATAGGTCCAAATTCTTGTAGAATAACTACAATAGAGTTTCAGATCTTAAAAATCACAGCGAATAGCAAATAGCTTTGGCCAGAACTGCGTAATCGTCGAAGGTCAAAATTTTTCCCCATGAAAAATGAAGGGTAAGGAGAGTGGTTAGGGGTCCAATTTTTTGTTTAGTTACTTTTATTAGGTCAAAGATTAAGACAATGAACAGAAAATCAAAATCAAATCGCATCGGCAGAAAATGTATGGTCGTCAAAGGGTTAAGTAACAAATTGAAAACCAAAAATTTTTTTTTTCTTAAATGCGGATCCAGCTTATGGATTTGGGTGAAATTTTTGTATATCCAAAAAATTTTTTAAGATTTACTTCGTAAATTCAAACATTTGAAATTTTATTTTCAAATTTTAAGACCTGTAGCGCAATTCACTAACTTTTTAACGACAAAAATCGGTAGTTAAATTGTCAAAAATTGTTAATTAACGACAATTGTCTTTAAAAGCGATTCTATAACATTTTTCTACCGAATTTTGTCGTTATTGAAAATCGTTAACTTATCAACAAAATTTTTTTTGAAGTTAAAGTTGACGAAATTTTTCGGTTCTCAATACAATTTAAAAATAAACAAATTTCAAATTAACTATTTTTGTCGTTAATTCTTGTCGTTAATTGAAAAATTTATAGAATCACATATTCGTTAAAACAACCGACAATTTTGGTTAGTTAACGATATCGATAATTTCGTTAAAAAAGTTAGTGAATCGCACTACTGCTCTCGAAACGGTCATAAAATTTAAAAATTAAATGTGGAGAAAAATATTGATATTGTGACTTTTCAGTCATTAAAAATGTAAATTATGACTTTTCAGTCATAAAAATTGGCTTGTGACAATTATAGCCATTCAAAACTGTGAACAGACTTGTAAACTTTTATATGTATAAAAAATCTTATTTCTCAGAAATCTTCCGAAAAAACTTTTTAATAAAGTATGCAATTTTTATACATGTTTCCTTCACAAAATTTCTCAGATGTTGAGACATTTTTACTACAGAAAATCTCTTAGATTCTCAAATACTTTCATATAGAAAAAAAATAACCCATTTCTAAGATATTTGCCTTTAAAAAAATGTTCAGATTCTAAAACCCTTTGATATAAAAATGTTGTTTTATTTTCAAATCGAATTTTCTATAGAAAATATTTTAGATTCAACAAAATTTCGCATAGAAAATGTCTCAGATTTTTAAACTTTATTTTATGGAAAAAATTTTCCAAATTCTGATATACTTTTCTTATAAAAAACCTCTTAAATAATTCTTATATTTTTTGTATACACAAATTTTCAGATCCTGAAAAATTTTACGGTTTTAATGCCATCTAATGTTTTCCAAGGCAATTTCTTAGATTCTCAAAAAATTTTCATATAGAAAAATTATTATTGTTGGACACAATTTTAAAAGAAAAATTTCCATATTCAGAGACACATTTCCTATAGAAAAACTCTCAGAATCGGACAACAGAAAAATTTTCAGATTCTGAGAGATTATTCATACAAAATTGTTTTCTATAGGAAAGTTCTAAAACATTTTTAATATAGGGAAATCATAGATTTCGATAAACTTTTTCTATAGAAATATTCGTAGATTCTAAAAGATTTTTCAAACAAAGAAATCCTCATATTCTTAAAAACTTTTCCGTAAAAAAGAGTCTAAGATTTAAAAACATATTTCCGCATAGAAAACGAAGATTCTAAGACGTTTTTCCTCTAAAAATGTTATCCGATTCTGAGAAATTTATTTGTAGAAAAACTCTTTTCAGATTTTTAAACATTCATAGTTGCTGAGGGATTTTTTTATAGAGAAAAGTTATAGGACATGTTTTCTAAAATTTGGGATAATTTTTCAATCAAAAATTCTTACATTCAGAGTCAAATACATAAGTATCAAGAGATTTTCTAAAGTCTTGACTACTGAGACATTTTTCTATAAAAAATATTTGAGACAATACTTTTTCCTTAGAAAATGATAAGAAAAGTTATTCGGTTCGAAAATGTCCACGACTCTATTGACATTTAAGCTTCTCATATGAAATTTCATAAATTCTAAAACATTTTATCCTGAGGATGCAAAAATTTTTTTAAGGATTGAGGCTATGTGTGCTGACTTAAATCATCAGCACACATATAACTCTCTTTAGGGTTTTTTACCTTTTTTCGTTCTAGGGTTTTTAACATGATAATGTTTTTAGGCTGGGGTCTAATTTTAAAAAAGTTGCAGGACGCCACCTCAGTTTGACTATATAAGCTAACGATTAAACAAAAAAGAAAATAAGAATTATAGTTTTCATTTTATTACAACCGTAAACTTCGACAATAATTTAAAATTAATAAATAAAATAAAAAACACATAGTTTTGGTAGCGACACCTAGCGGCGCTAGGTGTCACTCGATTAACGCAGTATTGCCATACCAAATATCGCATTTCCAATTAGAATTGTTACCATCATCGCAAATTTTTTCTAATAAAATATTACCACATGGCAATACTAACCAGTATATTTGAAAATCGAATATGTATCTACAAGCAAGAGAAACATATCAAAATTTAAATCACTATTTAAATAAGCTTCGGTGGCCTTGCTGAAGTGAGCCAGACTGGAAAACAGAAGGTTCGCTGATCGAATCCATGATCTGTCAACTTATTTTTTTATTTTTTTTAGCTTGTACATTTCTTTTTGTTAGAGATAAATAAATTTTGTTAATTATAAATAAAAAAAAATATATATATTCAGATTTTTTTAAATTTTCTAGTTGTTTTTCTTTCTGAATTTTGTAACTTTTCTGAATATATCTGCATTTTTCTGACTTATTTTTTGTACTGTCTTGATTTGTTCTAACACTCAAAATAATAACTCTATAAAATACATTGTAAAATGACTGTAATCTCAATTCAACAAATGTTTGACAGAGTTTTCTGTCAAAATACAGATTTAAAGAAAATACTTTGAATTTTTTGTGACAAAAAAAAAAAAGTTTTATCTGTTATATTACTTTTAACCTTGTAATCTTTATTTTACAGATAATTAACAGATATTTCTGCAAAAATAAGGATTTTAGCAAAATACTTTGTATTTTTTGTAACCAAAAACTAAGTTTTGTCTCTATTTTAAACATTAATTTCACAGAAACCTTAAAAAAGAAAATTCCAAATAAACTGCATTTTTTTTAAATTTTACAGAAAATAACTACAGAGTATTTTTTATAAAATTTTGGTTGCATCAAATACATTTTACAAATATATGTAAATTAACAGAGTTTTTCTTTGCTAAATGGTGCTTTATTTAACCAATATTTTACTAGAGACTCTGCAAATTAACAGTTTTTTTTTCAAAACATTTTACAGAGTTTTATAGTAAAAAACAGAGTTTTTTCTGTCAAAAGACGCTAATATTTAACCAATATTTTACTATAAAGTCTGTAAATTAACAGTTTTTTTTTGTAAAAATCATTTTACAGAGTTTTTTAGTAAATTTACCAAGTAATGTTGTTAGCTGGAAAAGTACGGGGAACTCTGTTAAATTAGCAGAGTTTTTCTGTAATTTACCAGAGTTATTATTTTGAGTGTAGTTTTCCAAATTTTTTGTAAATATTGATAAATTTGAGAAATTTCTTGGAGTTCTTTTTTTCTGAATATTTTTTACAATGTGTGGGGGTTATTCGTAAAAAGTTTTTATTAAATAAAACATTATCATGATTTAATTTTTTGGGCAAGAGTACAAAACTCTGCGGCATTTTTTTATCTTTTTTCTTTCTATCTTCTTCTTTTCCCTTCCTTTTTTCCTATCCCTTTCTTTCTCTTTTTCCTTTTTTCCTTTCTTTTTTTTTTTTTGAAATCGTTTTGGAGGGGGGGGGGGGAGAAATCCCATTCTCCCCCCCCTGGATCCGCGCCTGGTCAAAATCTTAAAATGTCAAAACTGAAATATGTATGTCACAATAAATCAGTATATTATTATTTTTAGAAACACTAAACGCATATCGTATTTTTTTTTATAAATTATATATTTAACTAACCAAGAATAAGCTGAAGCAAAACCGTTCCGTTGTTGCTAACATACCAAGGCTTTGGTGGGAATCGAACCCAAAACCCCTGCTCTTAAATGCAGATTACCACGCTATATATAAATCTATATAAAAGTAATGAATTTAAAATCAGCATGCAACTGCGATCGCGCGATTTTTTGTTAAAATTTTAGTTATATCTTTTTTTTTAGTATAAGTGAGTATACTGTGGTCCGAGGGTATAAAAATATACGGTTTTACTTTTTTTGTTGGAAATAAGAATTTCTTCATAAATTTGTCATGAGCCTACAATTCATTCGTTAAATCGATCATTATTTTAATATTTTTCAATTTTCTGTGCAGGGATGTAGTTATGTGATGATATCTTGCCAATTGGGTTAAATTTTTAAAATGTTACATCAAATCAAATGATTTTCACAAAACAAAATTAAAAATTAATTATAAAAATAGACAAATTTTGTTTGATTTTAAAGATTTTTAAAAGCTTGGTGACAACCGTGACACCAATCGTAAGGTTCTTAAATTTTCCTACTCTAAAATTGTGTACCGTAATTAAAATTCGTCTTAAACAAATAATTTGAATTTGCTTTAATTAAAAATTTTATAAACATCTAAACTTGCTTTATTCAAATTTAAAAATACATTTTTGCTTATCATTTTTGTTTTGTTGTTTTTGATTATCTGTTTTTAAATTGACAAAAAATCAAATATATAGCTATCATTTCTGCACTTTAAATAATTTTTAGGGAAAGAGAGTGAGGAATGTTTCCAGAAATATATAATTAATTTAATGACAAAAAAATATTTGTTTACATTTAATAAATTGTTTTTTGTTAACTTATTTGTTGTGACACCCTGTTACAACTGATTATATTTTCATAAAATAAAATAAAAATACATACTTTAAGGCTGATACTGTAAAAAAATTTACAGTGGATGGTAAATAGTGGAGCCACTATATAAAAATATGTTATTTTAATACAATGCACTGTGGTTCCAAATCCAAATCTAGGTGGACAAAAGTCTAAAAAGTTTGAATCTTTAAATTAAAAAAAGGTAGGTGTTTTAAATAACTAACAACATGCCTATACTAAACGCAAAATAATTTCATTATATAAGGTCTTTAACTTTGTCTCAGCAGAACTAGAACATCACCCAGCAAAATTTTCGGTTGCAAAGAACCGATTGTGGAACAACTTATTCTTCCCTAGAACCTGTTCTAATTCTTGTGCAACACCGATTCTTTTTACAAAGGGATTGTCCCAAAAGCAACAGGTGTTTGTAAGCAAAATTAGAACATATTTTTGTTCCTCGGAGTCGGTTCTAGAAGTGAAATTTGGAATAGAAACGAGAATTAAAAAAATATTTTGAATTGCATTAATTTATTAAACAAAGATAAAAAAATCAGATTTAACATGGAATATTTACATTTTTAACACAGATTTATCCTTTTTCGCCTCCAAAGTTTGCATTTAGGGCCTTACAATTATGAAATACCAGAACATGGATTTTCTGCAAACAAAAATAAAAAACATAATATTATTAGTATTTGACCCGACCCAGACAATGAAAATTTAATTTACTCACCTTTGTTTCAACAATTTTCACGATTATATCCTGCAATTTTAATATAGAATTCGTATTTTTTCTTGGTTGGCAAAAAAAAATTGATATTTATTTTTTAATTTTTTTGACACATAATTTTTTTTAAATTCCTGAGAACCAAAATGTTATGAAAATTTGATTGCAGAGAACAAGCTTCACAATAATTTTCACATAACTTGTTCTGAATAGTTGAAGTGTAATAGTGTATGGTTACCCAAGGACCTGTTCTAGAACAAGTGTTGTCAGAATCGGTTCTGAAAAATTTTCCTGGGCAATGTTTGTTCACCGAAATTTTTGTATTTGAAAATTAAGGAAATCAATACAAAACTAAGTAGCTTATAACAAGTGAATTATTTCCAGGAGATTTCCGTGGATTATATTTAATATAGCCATGGGTATATACTTATTTAAAAAATTTTCATTGGTTCGTAAATCTTTCGTGTTATCTTGATATCGGTTTTTAAAGTTAGGGTCATAAGTAAATAAAAAAAAAAATTAGATTATTAATCTTTCAAAGCTTGCCGAAAAAAACCGCTCCAAGTTGCGGGTAAGCCACTATATACATCTCTTAAAGTAACTATCAGAGAGTATGTTTTATCACTCATCTCATCCAGCGGCGTCCAGCTGCATTTTTTATAGCGCTTTTAAAAAAGCGATTTTTTTATGCAATTTTTAGAACTCACCAAAAAATGGGACTAATATTCAAGATCTTCTGCACATATTTTTGTAACAAATAACTTAACAGTATTTTCTACAATAGCTACATCACACATTTTTCTTTTCCCGCAACTCCAGAAGCAAAAAAATGATTAAATTCGACTATTCTAGAAAAAAAGTACATATTAAAAGTAGTTCGACATAGCTGGACTTTACTGTAAAACTCAGAATGGCTTTTTATATCTTTTTTTTATAATTCCATTAAATTTAGATACCAAAAGCAGCAAAATGTATTTAACTTTTTTAGTTGTAGCGAAAAGTCCACTTTAGTTGTAGTTATTATAGTGAAACCCACTGAATTTTCAAAAATACTAGAGCTACCATTTTTTAAATATTTTTTTTGAAATCAGCGACTCCAAAAACATAAAATATAATGGTTAAATACTTTTGTCCACCTAGTTTTGGAATCGGAACCACAGTGCAATGGAGCGCCGATATTTAATTTTGTTTGGAAATATTTTTGGACGAACACTCACAATAAAATGTCTGTCGATTCAAAAGAAAAATTAGACAAAAAAATTCTTTAATGGAGTTTGAGAAATTAACTAAATTAATTTGGATCAACGCTACATAACATGCAGAGCTTCGAAGAATGAAATCCTTTTCGAATGAATTCTCAAAAAAAAAAACTATTCCATTTTCATAGTCAGTGAATGCATTCGATTTCATAAATCAACATTGAATGCAGTCCTTGGAATTCATTCGATTGAATGAAAAAAAAATGAATGTATTCGATTTCTTGTTCATTCGATTTAGAAAAATCTAATGCATTAGATTTTTTATCATTCCACTGCGAATGCAATCGATTTTTTAAATAGATAGACCAAAACGAACCCAAATTTTGGTCCATAGTATCACCGACTCTCTTTACATACGATGACCCTAATGGGCTCTAATTTTGAATTTAAAAAAATTGGTGTTCCCGAAATTTTTAAAAATGCACATATTAACTGCCTACACGACAAAAAGTGTGAAGAGTGTTGGCGATACTATGGACAAAAAATTGGCTCCGTTTTGCTGTTTCTTGGTTAGTTTTTTTAAGTTTTTTATGCAATGAATGAATAAGCCATTCGATTTTTCAAATTGAATGAAAAGAAAATCGATTGCATTCGCAAGTGAATGCATTCAATTTTTAAAGTCGAATGAAAAAAAATCGAATGCATTCGATTTTTGAAAGTCGAATGAAAAATAAATCGAATGCATCCGATATTTATAAATCGAATGAGTCTAAAGTGAATTCATTCAATTCGCTAAAATGTGATTGGGGAATGCAATCACTACATTTTCATTCAGAATGCCAAATCGAATTAAGGAATGAAATCCTTCGAAGCTCTGATAACATGCTCCATTTACATGTAAAAACTAAAAGACCACATACACTCAAAATAATACATTAGTAGATTTACTAATTTTTTTTGCTAATGCTAGTAAGCTAACCTTTAGCAAAAAAAAAAAAAACTTTATTTAGCGCATTAGCAATTTTAAACAAAATTTGAACTAATTTTTTTTGCTAATTTTAAAATTGAGTTAACCAAATTTTTACAAGCTTTTTTGCTAATATTAGCAAAAATAAATTGTAAATCTTTTTTTTTTTAGAAAACTTAAAATGGCGCTATCTCGGAAACTAACCCAGATAGAGCAAAACGGGAGCCATTTTTGGTTCTCTAATGGGCCCTAACTTTGGATCCGAAAAAGTTTGCATTTCCGAAAATTTTAAAATGCTCATATCTCGGTAAATATTGCCGACACGATAAAAAGTCAAAAAGCATTTATGTAGCTCTCAATACGTAGAACAAGACCACAGAATAACT
Source organism: Pegoplata infirma (assembly GCA_963921195.1). Classification (NCBI taxonomy): domain Eukaryota; kingdom Metazoa; phylum Arthropoda; class Insecta; order Diptera; family Anthomyiidae; genus Pegoplata; species Pegoplata infirma. The sequence continues at coordinate 90,864,374 of OY992538.1, read as the reverse complement.
AAAAGCTCTCCGACTAATGTTTTCGAAGTTATCGAGTTTTTTAATTCTCAAACCCCCAGTGGTCCCTTAAAATCACGTATCTCACAAACTAAGCAAGATAGAGCGAAACGGACACAAATTTTGGATCAAAAACTATGACTATTTCGATTTCGGACCCCATCGGGTCCAAGCCCAATGGGGTCCTCAAATGTGTATGGGTAAGTTGAAATAAAAAAATTTCAGGTAACTAATTTTTGGCAAAACATTTTTGCTAACTTTACCAAAAAAATTGTGGGTTCAAAATCAGCAATTTTTTCTGTAGGTCTACAAGCTTTTTTTGCTAACATTACAGTTTTTTTTTTTAATGTGTTTTATTTAATAAAATTATATAGAGATTGCTCATTACACTGCGTGACAAAACTAACCACTATTTTAGAAAACAAGAGGTACGACCATCATTTCAATATATTTCGGACATGCTGAATCGAATGGCGTACTCCGTTTTTCGATGTATGGTACAGTTTTCTTGTAAAATGTCATTAAAGATTGGCTGATTTTCAGCTGCTTTTTTAACAAAAAAAATTCCAAAGCTAATGATTTTTAAATTTTATGGCATGGAAAACAAAGATATAACTTGTAGCAATATTTCTAATATAAATTTGGTTTAAAGCTTTTCATCTTAACCCCTTTAATTCGCGGATTTCTTCATTTTTTTAAGTTTTCGCGAAATTAACCGCTTAATTGGTCTCTGATAAAAAAACTTGCATTTTGTGATTCATAAAGGAGTCCATGACACTACGAATAGTGGACAAAAAACATCTATGTTATATGGACCATCATGAAGAAAATCGCGAAAAACCGTTTTTTTGTATATGGCAGCATCACTTTAGGAGATGATTTGTGGCTTCATCTTTTAGTATATAATGTGGGAACCTTAAACAATGAACTGACCCAAAATTTGTCCAAAAAAGTTTTCATTTGCAAAAGTTATCTTAACAAAAACTGTTATTTCAGTGTTTGCGATACAATAATTATAGTTTTTGTTAAGATAACTTTTGCAAATGAAAACTTTTTTGGACAAATTTTGGGTCAGTTCATTGTTTAAGGTTCCCACATTATATACTAAAAGATGAAGCCACAAATCATCTCCTAAAGTGATGCTGCCATATACAAAAAAACGGTTTTTCGCGATTTTCTTCATGATGGTCCATATAACATAGATGTTTTTTGTCCACTATTCGTAGTGTCATGGACTCCTTTATGAATCACAAAATGCAAGTTTTTTTATCAGAGACCAATTAAGCGGTTAATTTCGCGAAAACTTAAAAAAATGAAGAAATCCGCGAATTAAAGGGGTTAAGATGAAAAGCTTTAAACCAAATTTATATTAGAAATATTGCCACAAATCATCTCCTAAAGTGATGCTGCCATATACAAAAAAACGGTTTTTCGCGATTTTCTTCATGATGGTCCATATAACATAGATGTTTTTTGTCCACTATTCGTAGTGTCATGGACTCCTTTATGAATCACAAAATGCAAGTTTTTTATCAGAGACCAATTAAGCGGTTAATTTCGCGAAAACTTAAAAAAATGAAGAAATCCGCGAATTAAAGGGGTTAAGATGAAAAGCTTCAAACCAAATTTATATTAGAAATATTGCTACAAGTTATATCTTTGTTTTCCATGCCATAAAATTTAAAAATCATTAGCTTTGGAATTTTTTTTGTTAAAAAAGCAGCTGAAAATCAGCCAATCTTTAATGACATTTTACAAGAAAACTGTACCATACATCGAAAAACGGAGCACGCCATTCGATTCAGCATGTCCGAAATATATAGAAATGATGGTCGTAACTCTTGTTTATTTTTTAGTGTTCCGCAGTGTTATTAGAAGTCATTTTATCCGAGAATTGGTCACATTTTGTATGTAAACCGAAGGTTTGCGCAAAGCTTCAGTAACATTTGCTAAAGTGTATTGAGACGTCTCAAAACTTAAGAGGCCCACACTCAAAAAAAAAAACTGTAATGTTAGCAAGAAAAGCTTGAAACCTACAAGAAAATTTGCTGATTTTGATCCCACAATTTTTTTTGCTAAAGTTAGCAAAAATGTTTTGCCAATAATTAGTTAACTAATTTTTTTTTTTTTTTTAACGTAGTTCATACACATTTGAGGACCCCATTGGGTTCGGACCAGATAGGTCCAGACCCCGATGGGCCTAGGCCTAGTTGCGTTCCTTAAAAATCGTCATAGTTTTTGATCCAAAATTTGTGTCCGTTTCGCTCTACCTTGCTTAGTTTTTGAGATACGTGATTATAGGGGACCACTGGGGTCTTGGGAATAAAAAAACTCGATAACTTCAAAAATATTACTCGGAGAGCTTTCGAGCATTTTGCGGTCTTGTTCTACGTGTTGAGAGCTACAAAAATGCTTTTGGACTTTTTGTTGTGTCCGCAATATTTACCGAGATATGAGCAGTTTAAAATTTTCGGGAATGCTAACTTTTTTGGATCCAAAGTTAGGGCCCATTAGGGTGCACACATTTGAAGAGGACCGGCGATACTATGGAGAGCCCGAGAACCAAAAATGGCCTCCATTTTGTTCTATCTGGCTTAGTTTTCGAGATAGCGCCATTTTAAGTTGTCTGAAAAAAAAAAAAAATTACCATTTATTTTGCTAATATTAGCAAAAAAGCTTGTAAAAATTTGGTTTACTCAATTTTAAATCTAGCAAAGAAAATTAGTTCAAATTGTGTTTAAAATTGCTAATGCGCTAAATGAAGTTTACAAGATATTTTTGCTAACATGCTAATCTCAACTAAAAATTTGCTAAAAGTTAGCTAACCAGTATTAGCAAAAAAAAAAATTAGTAAATCTGCTAATGTATTATTTTGAGTGCACAAGCGAAGAATGTACACATTATTTTATTCTAGCATTTATAAAAATATAATCCTTACCTTTTAAAGATTTGAATACATATGGGTATATGTAAAGCGCAGCAGGCGAAAAATTTCTTCAAAAAATTTTTTGCCTGCGGCGCCTTACATAAATATTAGAGATGCGCACCAATCACGTGATTAACGTGAATCACGTGAATCACGCATGAATCAAGTGATTCGTGACTAATTTTTTTTCTACTCACGTGAGCGTGCGTGAGCGTGAGTAACACAAAAAAGTTCGTGCGTGAGTAAAATTCTTGCGTGAATTTTTCGTGATTTTAATTGTTTCCCAGATTTTTTTGTTTGGTAACGTTTTCTTGATTTTTTCATGGTCTTTAAAAAAAATAAATTTAATAAGTTTTATAAATGAATCATTGGGGAATTTTCACAGTGCTTCCATGAGGAAATGCCTTCAGATTCTGACATATAATAGGTAGTTCTTGAGGACATGTCCAAACATTGTCATCAATGAATGTTTGTTTTAAGAGTGTGAAAAAATTCTCTAAGACATCTATAAGGAAATATCTTCACAATAGCAGTATATCAAACTGAACTTTTACATCTGGGCAGTACCTTTTTAACCATTAGGACACACTAGGCACGTGCACAGGGCCCTCGACCTAAGGGGCCTGAAATGCCAATAAATTCGGTTATACGTTTGGGAGTATTGTATTAACCAGCGTAATTAAATGAAATTCTTTCTCCTTTTTATTTTTTACAAAATTTTCTTTATTTTAAATAAATTCAGTCAAGAATCAAAATTGAAAAATTATTGAAAATTAAAGACAATCTCAAAACATCAATTAAAAATAAATTAAATATTTTGAACAAAACAACAAGTGATTTGGGGAAGTATCCACATACAGTTAATTTCTTTTAAAATCAAAAGTCTCAAATCCATTGAAATATTTGCTACATAAAAAGTTTCAGAATGTGAAATATTTTTCGTACACAAAAAGTTTCAGATTCTGAGGTTTTAAAAGTCTAAACTTCAGAGAAGTTTTTCCAAAATAGAAAGTCTCAGATTCTGAGACACTTTTCGTATTCAAAGTCTCAGATTCTGAGACATTTTTCGTATTGAAAACTCTCAGATTCCGAGACGTTTTTCGTATAAAAATATTCTCAGATTCTGAGACATTTTTCGTACAGGATATGTCTCAGATTCTGAGACATTATTACAACCAAATTCTTTTCACGAATATCATGGTTTTAATAAGTAAAGAAAAATTAACTCAAGCTAAACTACCCCTACCCAAAATATATTTTTTTTAGTTTCTCTTTCTTAAAACAGGTTATAACGTGAATTTAATTTGTACCACAAGAATGTGTTTTTTTTTGTCGTGCGACTTTTTACTTTCCAGCGGGGCCCCAAATTCTTTGTGCCCATTCTTGTGTGCCCAGCATACTTTAAGACGACCCTGAATCTTGGAACTTTTCAATTTCTGAGAAAAACATCGGAAAGTCGATAAGTTATTTCTTAATATGATAAAGATAATTTATAAAGGAAATTGGATGGAAGTAAAAACTAATGGAAATACGAAGATTTTTGACATTTTCATATGACCTATATCAGACATTTCCACAAAGACGACTTAGGGGAAATTCATGGGAATGTCAGCACCCCCTGACAACTGCTGAATACGATTGAGGAAATTTTGAAATTTTTTATGAAACTGTCCTCAACTCGGTATATAGAGATGTCATGGGGATGTCAGGTGTGTCAGCGAGCCGTCACCACGGATGGCTCAAGGACTTTCCCAACTGGGTAATGCATAAAAAATATGACATACATTTTTTTTAAATATTTTAATTCGTGAGTATTTTGTGATCGTGATTACATCGTGAGCGTGACTAAATTTTGTTTCTACTCACGTGAGCGTGCGTGAGCGTGAGCAGAACAAAAATGTTCGTGCGTGATCGTGCGTGATTAAAATTTTTTTTTCGTGAGCGTGCGTGATCGTGATTGAAAAGTCACTCACGATCCCATCTCTAATAAATATACCCATATGCATTCGAATCTTTTGCGCTGAGTTTTTGACATATCACTTAAACTATGTTTTAAACTTCGTTTAGTTAAACTTTATTAAATTAAAACCAACTTATTGTTAGTTGCCACCATTGCTCATTTTTACCAATAAAATACCAAAACCTGCCAACACTAACGAGTATATTTGAAAATTAGCGGTTTTTAGTTTACGTTTCTGTACCTTAGTTTAACTGACCAAGATTGGTGAGTTAAATTTAAAAATAAACTTAATCTGAAAAACAGAATTTGTAGTTTTAACTCGTTTTAATCCTAAAACAAAGATAATTTTTTTCCGGTAATGCAAAACTCTCAAAAACTTAAATAAACAATCCAAAATCTAAACAAATGAAAATATCCCCAAATAATTTTAACATGATAATGTTTTTAGGCTGGGGTCTAATTTTAAAAAAGTTGCAGGACGCCACCTCAGTTTGACTATATAAGCTAACGATTACACAAAAAAGAAAATGAGAATTACAGTTTTCATTTTATTACAACCTTAAACTTCGATAATTATTTAAAATTAATAAATAAAATAAAAAAACACATACTTTTAGGCGCCGCTACTCGATTAACGCAGTATTGCCATACCAAATATCGCATTTCCAATTAGATTAGTTACCATCATCGCAAAACTAACCAGTATATTTGAAAATAGAATATCTACATGCAGAACTACATACTACGTTTTTTGTAGTAGAGATGCGAACGTGACACGTGATTACGCGTGATCATGAGTGAAATTTACGCTTGATTAAAAAAAAAAATTCGTGCGTGAGATTGCGTGAGTAATTTTGGCTTCGTCAGTTTGCGTGATTGTTGTGTGCTGTCTAAAACAGAAAACTACACCATTTACAGATGAAATTCGAAAAAGATCAATTGTTATTCGAAGATTATATTTGTAATTCGAAGATTCCGTTTGTAATTCGAAGATTCCATTTGTAATTCGAAGATTCCATTTGTAATTCGAATACTCCAATTGTAACTCGAAGATTCCATTTGTAATTCGAAGATTCCAATTGTAATTCGTAAAAGATCAATTGTAATTCGTAAAAGATCAATTGTAATTCGTAAAAGATCAATTGTAATTCGTAAAAGATCAATTATAATTCGAAAAAGATCAATTGTAATTCGTAAAAGATCAATTTTAATTCGTAAAAGATCAATTGTAATTCGAAGATTCCAATTGTAATTCGTAAAAGATCAATTGTAATTAAAAAAAGATCAATTGTAATTCGAAGATTCCAATTGTAATTCGTAAAAGATCAATTGTAATTCGTAAAAGATCAATTGTAATTCGAAGATTCCAATTGTAATTCGTAAAAGATCAATTGTAATTCGAAGATTCCAATTGTAATTCGTAAAAGATCAATTGTAATTCGAAAAAGATCAATTGTAATTCGTAAAAGATCAATTGTAATTCGAAAAAGATCAATTGTAATTCGTAAAAGATCAATTGTAATTCAAAAAAGATCAATTGTAATTCGTAAAAGATCAATTGTAATTCGAAAAAGATCAATTGTAATTCGTAAAAGATCAATTGTAATTCGTAAAAGATCAATTGTTATTCGAAGATTCCAATTGTAATTCGTAAATTATCCATGGAAATTCAGTTGATGTTTTTCGAATTACAATTGGAATCTTCGAATTACAATTGATCTTTTACGAATTACAATTGATCTTTTACGAATTACAATTGATCTTTTTCGAATTAGAAATGATATTTTACGAATTACAATTGATCTTTTCGAATTACAATTGATCTTTTACGAATTACAATTGGAATCTTCGAATTACAATTGATCTTTTTCGAATTACAATTGATCTTTTACGAATTACAATTGGAATCTTCGAATTACAATTGATCTTTTTCGAATTACAATTGATCTTTTACGAATTACAATTGATCTTTTTCGAATTACAATTGATCTTTTACGAATTACAATTGATCTTTTACGAATTACAATTGATCTTTTACGAATTAAAATTGATCTTTTACGAATTACAATTGATCATTTACGAATTACAATTGGAGTCTTCGAATAACAAATGGAATATTCGAATTACAATTGGAGTATTCTAATTACAAATGGAATCTTCGAATTACAAATGAAATCTTCGAATTACAAATGGAATCTTCGAATTACAAATAGAATCTTCGAATTACAATTGATCTTTTTCAAATTACATCTGTAAATGGTGTAGTAAGAAAATCGTCATCATATTGAATTTAAAGGGTAACTAATACAAAATTGTGATTAAAATAAGCTTTTATGATTAATTTTAGGAAATTAAATACCTTTTGTACAAGAATTTGACATAAAGTCAAATAAAATTTAGTTTATTTTATTTTCGTGAGTCTTTGTAAGCGTGATTATTTCGTGAGCGTGACAAAAATGTTAGCTACTCACGTGAGCGCGTGTAACCGTAAGCAGAAAAAACTATTTTGTAAGTGAGCAATACTTTTATTTCGTGTGCGTGAGTAAGTCAAAATCACTCACGCGACTTAAATGAATTAAACAACTTTGTTGTTTTGTGGGTTTTTAAAAACTAACTTTATTTAAAATTCTTAATTTTAATTCTTATAAATATCTTAAAGGTAAAGAATTGCAGCTAATCTGCAATTCAGCATAAACTTATTTCTACATTATTATATATGTATGTTAAGCATTCCCATAGTACTGATATTGTAGCTATCCACAATAGCAAAACTATCAAGTTGCTTTGACATACAAACAAATGACAGAGTGTATGATTGTGCATATATGTACAACCATACAGTCGGTATATTTGGTTATATGTAACTCCTCCAACCTTTGTTTAAAAAAAATTCTCCTGAATTTGAAGGCTTAACAGAAGTATGAAAAAACATTACACATTTTTCCCACACCTCTGCAATGCTGCCATTACCTGTGGAGGGGCTTCATTAACTTTAATTAAGATTCTGTTTTTCTTATTACTAATATAAGCATCGATAATTTAATCATAATTAAAACTATCATCTATATGTTTATACCATAGGAAATATTCCTGTGCATATTCAAATCTTTTTTTTCATTTAAGTTATGGAAACTATTATTTTTTTTAATCTCTTAAAGTTTAAAAATGTGTCTTTAGTAAAATTGTATGTATTATTTTTATCGCATACAAATTTAGCAAATAAAATTTCATTTTTTGTTTATAAATATATAATACATTATTAATAATTACAAAATATTCTTTATATGAATCTATTTCATAAAGTTTAGAGTAAGTCATAGGTAGCATTAGTTTTAAATCAGTTGTGATGAAATTTAATTGTATTTTAAATGCAATAACCAGTAAATAATTTTTGTAGACATGTTATACACATGCCATATTTTGTTAATTGAAGTTAATTGAAATCGATATCATAATCGATAATTTCATCTGATGTCAACATACTAGGGTGTAGTATATCTGTTTTTAGTCACATTTCTGTCCGATCGAATTGCAGCTTTTAGTAAATTAACGCTGTCGTAAAAATGTTCGTTTAGTACAATTTGTTTGTTTGTTTAAACATTCGACAGCATTATGAATGTTTGCTGTTATTAAATTCATATTAGAATGTCAATTCTGTCTTTATTGTCCATTGTCCCAAATAGTGCTGAATCCACTATATTTAGCAAACCTCTGTTTTTCTTAAATTTTTATTAGAGAGACTTATTGAATTAATTCGTGATCTTAGTATTTGGATTTGTTTTTCTATTAAACTGTTCGGTGGAATTTGCATTGTTCTCATATTTGACTCTATATTCGCTATAATATGGGGTACAGTATTAGTTTGCAATTCAAACGGATCCTATTTTCATAATGAACCCGGTTTCACAAGTTATTGGTCATGATCTTCAATGTTGTTATCAGAATCGGCATATTTAAAAGGACGTTTGATGTTATTAGTGTGGACATTGTTCAGATTCCTTTTTATAAATTTTGGTTGTTCTTTATGTCGAACACTCCTGTAATTTTTAATGTATCCCTTTTGTCTATGTTCTATATAGTTTTCGCGATTTTTATTTCGTTTTCCCAATGACCTACATTTCATAGCTTCTATGCGATTTTTTATCGTATTGTGATCAACATGATGTTGTTCAACTTCGAAAGGAGTGCATTTAATTGTAGAATGGAAAGTACTGTTGTAAAATTTAATGGCTTTAGCCATTTGGGTAATTATTGGCACGTTTTCCTCCAGGTTTAAGACTCTAATTTTTTCAGAAATTGTATTGTTCAATCTTTCAATATCCGAGTTGCCCGTATGGCTATTGGGTTTTGTGGCATGAAACTCTATATTTTCTTCATTTAAGAATCTGCGAACATTTACAGTATTAAATTCGTTATCAAAAACAAACTTATCAATTTTCCCTTTTATTGCTAAAAATTCTCTTAATTTCTGAATAATAGTTTGATTATTTCTATCAGGAAGGTGAAAGTGTATCGCATACTTGGAGAATTTATCTATAAAGATTATGAACGATTGTTTACTATTGACATAGGTATCCACATGAATTATCTTATTCGTAGAAGATGGAGTTTCAGTATGATGAAATTTGGGTTTAATCGGATTTCTGTCATATTTTGCAGATGAACAAAATTCACAATTATTTACAATCCTATGAATTGCAGTTTTTAACTCAGGATTGTAGATTTTGTACTTGATTCCTTCATAAGTAGGAATAATTCCCGAATGACCTGTTTCGTTTTTATGATATAGGGCTATTTGTCTATTCAATTCCTCCTGATCCACTATATCCTTTGCAAAGTAAGAGCATTTTACAAACTTCAAATCGGACCTGTTTTGAAAATGTTCCTTGATTGCATTCTGGAACTTATAGTAAGTTCTTTCGTCAACCTCGGAGAAAATTGCTACACGACCCCTTATAGTGTGATCAGAAAGTATATTACCGATATTCCGGGAGTTCAAATCTGCCATATCTAAATATATTCTGGTTTTACCAGATAATTGTACCGCTCCTTCAGTCTTATTTTCTGTTATTATTATCTGTGTTTTGAATCTATTAACAACTGTGTCCAAAATAGAGAAGTCATCACCCAAATCCTCCTCCTGAGAGTGGATTGTCTCTACCACCAATGAAGAAGAGTCCTCATCATGTGACAGATCTTCCCCTGCATTAACGCTTTCAGCGTCCACAAAATTTTCCTGTTTTCCATTTACATCGATACGGCTCAAAAAATCCGCAATATGATTTTCCTTGCCCTTAATGTATTCGATTTTAGCGTCGTAATCCATTAAATGGACCAACCAACGCTGTAATCTTGGGCTAATATCCTTTCCATTATTTTTAGCTTGTAACCACTTAAGTGGTTGGTGATCTGTATTAAGATCAAATTCAACACCATAAAGGTAGGGTCTAAAATATTTTACACCCCAGACTATAGCCAATAGTTCCTTTTCTATAGTCGAATAATTTTTCTCATGAACGTTGAGTGTTCTTGAGGCGTAACATATGGGATGACCATCCTGTGTCAAGACAGCACCAAGTGCAAAGTTACTGGCATCTGTTATTAGTTTAAACCTTTTATTAAAATTTGGGAATTTTAAAATAGGAGGGTTTATCAGAATATCCTTCAACTTTTCAAAGGCTGCTATAAAATTTGGGTCATTTATGTTGACCTTTGTATTCTTCTTTAAATATTTTGTCATTGGGTATGCAATCTTTGCATAGTCCTTTATAAACTTCCTATAGAACCCAGTCATTCCTATAAATGATTTAATCTTCCTCTGTGTATTGGGAAGTTTGAGGTTTTGGATAATTTCAACCTTCTTCGGATTTGGTTTGACACCTTCGGGTGTAAGAATGTGACCTAAAAAGTCGGTTTGTCTCTGTAAAAAGTTACATTTATCAATTTGTATTTTCAATTTGGTCTCTCGAAGTCGCTTCAAGATTTTTCCCAAATTTACCAAATGTTCATCTAATGATGTGCTAAAAATTAAGATGTCGTCCAGATAAACGATACAAATCTTATTTATGTATTCCTTTAATATGGAATTCATAAGTCTCTGAAAGGTAGAGGGGGCATTTTTTAAGCCGAAGGGCATTCGAATGAATTCGTAATGTCCAAATGGGGTTGAAAAAGCCGTTTTCTCCCTGTCCTCTTCTTTTACCAAAATTTGATGAAATCCCTTTGCGAGGTCAAGGGTTGAAAAATATTGGGCTTTTCCCAGTTTATCCAAAATCCCTTCCATATTAGGAATTGGAAATTTGTCAGTTCTAGTAAACTCATTAAGCTTCCTATAATCCACAACTAACCTCCATTTCTTGATACCAGAATTATCTATTTTCTTTGGTACAATCCAGAGGGGACTGTTGTATGGAGAATTACTCTCCTGAATTATATTCTGTTCAAGCATTTCCCTTATCTGTCTTTGTATTTCCCTTTCGTGGACTTGTGGATACCGGTATATTTTCGAATATAACGGTCTATCGATAGATGTTGGAATTTCGTGCTGAACTTCCCTTGTGGATGTTAGTTCATCGCCGTCCCTATAAAATAAATCTTGAAATTCATTTAGAATTTTCCTCAATCTTAAATCCTCGTCGCGGTTTAAATGCTTCAAGTCAAATTTATTAATTTCATCGAATTCAGTGTCCTGAATAGTCTGGATTGTATTAATATGATAAGGGGACTCTTCTTCGAAAAGAATTTTTCTTCCAAATATGTCCAAAAACCCATTTCCCAGATCTAGCTTTGCTTTAAGCGGAACCAAAAAGTTTTGGCCAATAATAGCATCGTAGATGCGTCCCTCGATACCAATTACTTTCCAGAAAAATGTACCCAGTATATCAAATTCCTTCGGTATCGGTGTAATTAGGCCAGTTTTTGTCGTATTTGTACCATTTAAAGTACGGAATCTAAACGGTTTATTCAATACCGTTTCAAAAAATTCGCCCTCAAAAAGGTTGGGCCTTATTATACTTGTTTCCGAACCGGTATCGATTAGGCATTTAACTACTTTACTCCCTATAGTTATCGCTATTAGGGGTAATCGCGATTTTAAAGAGCCCTGAGAAAATTTATGTTCTTGTTCCGATTCGTTTTCCAAATTTCCAACGTCCATAGGAACGGTTGTGTCCTTGGACTGAAGTTTTGGAAAATATTTAGTTTGAGCACTATTTGTGGACAATTTCTTAAAATTTGTTTTGGTAGAATTATTTTGGGTTTCAACACTTTCGTTGCGTTTTCCATTAAATTTTTTATTAGCCTGTATTTTGTTAGTATTTTTCCTGTGTCTAAAATCTATTGCTCTGGTGTCGTCTAGAAGTTTTAATTGTAAAAACTTATTGAACAATGATTCGATATTAGGTGTTTGTTCCGTTATACAAGTTCTAAATTGTCCGTCAATTTTTGAAATTAGTATTTCAGTTAGATCCCTATCAACATTTTTTGGTGAGTACAATTCGGGTTTCTGTTCGTCATGTATATATATTTCATTAATTTCAAATTTAGATTCAATAAATACATCAAAAAGTTCCCTAAGATCATTTATTTTTATATTTCTACAATAATTAAATACCTCGGGATAATATTTTCTTGGAGCGAAGTCTTTCTTGAGTTGTTGTTTTATCTCCGCCCAACTGCTATCATCTGGTAACATGGACACTGATTTGGCTGCCTTTTCAATAAGTTTCTCATTTTTAACTATGGTTATTCCATATCTAATGAGATCTTCATTTTGGCCGCATAGGCTCAATGCATTTTCCACCGATTTGAGAAAGGAGGAAAGGTAATGGCCTTTTCCGAAAGGTCTTAGTTGATGAAACTGGTTAAGGACCTGATGTGGGCTTAGCCCTAAAGCATATTGTTGGGTATGCTCTTGTTGAACCAGTTGCTGTAGTTGTTGTTGTTGATGATATTGATGCTGTTGTTGCTGTTGTTGATGATATTGATGCTGTTGTTGTTGTTGCTGTTGTTCTTGGAATCTTTCTAGGATTTTTTGCGTTTCATTTTCAAGCAACAACTGATGTTGTTGTTGATTTTTTATTATATCTTCTTGTTTTAGGACGAGGCATTCCAGCTGCTCGATCCTTTCTTTAACTTGTTCAGCATTCATTTTTTTTATGCCTTTTGCAACGTAAACCAAGTTTCAATTGTAAACTTTAAACAGGTTTTCTGTAAAATCCATAATTTTGGGATATGACACTAGTAAATGAGCGTATATAAGTATATTATTTTTTTATTGTTCTCAATATATCTTTAGATATATTGTCCCGTAACTGCGCCACTTAAATGAATTAAACAACTTTGTTGTTTTGTGGGTTTTTAAAAACTAACTTTATTTAAAATTCTTAATTTTAATTCTTATAAATATCTTAAAGGTAAAGAATTGCAGCTAATCTGCAATTCAGCATAAACTTATTTCTACATTATTATATATGTATGTTAAGCATTCCCATAGTACTGATATTGTAGCTATCCACAATAGCAAAACTATCAAGTTGCTTTGACATACAAACAAATGACAGAGTGTATGATTGTGCATATATGTACAACCATACAGTCGGTATATTTGGTTATATGTAACTCGCGCCCATCTCTATTTTGTAGTATGTGTCTATAATATTGTCGGATAACCACAAGCAAGAACATAACACTGTTTATGTTGGCATTTAAATATTATGCGGTAGCCTAGCTGAAGTGTGTCAGACTCGGAAACAGTGGGTCCGGGGATCGTCTCCGTGATCAGTCAACATATTTTTTTAAATTTCGTTTTTTTTAGCTTGTTTATTTTTTTTTTTGTTAAGACCAAATTTTTTTTAAACCTTTATACTTTTTTTTATTAAATTATAAAAAAAGTTAGAAAAAGGTATTGTTTTAAGTATTGGTCATTGTTAAGTATAATTTAAAATTAAAAGACTATTTGATTTGGGCAAAATTGCAGTTTATGGGGCACACTGAAATCGAAAAAACTAAAAACGCCATCCGCTTTAGAATTAAAAAAGAAAAAAACCAAAATTATTGATTAGTGGCGCCGGGAACTTTTTTTTGGGGTCCTCTTTAATAGGGACATCCAGGGAAGGGACATCTTAAAAAAAAAATTTTTTTGTTTTAAAATTTTTTTCTGCGTAGCCGGCCTTCGGCCGGGCTTAGGGATTACAAAATCCATGCATTAAACCCACCCTCTCCGCAAAGTAAAGTTTTCTAGGGTAGCAGGCCGGTTAAAATCAGTGCTAAATTCGCATCTTTGTGCGGGGCTTAGAGGTCCATCCCGAGTCCGGCGCCACTAATCATTAATTTCGGTTTTTTTCTTTTTTAATTCTTGGTCGGGTGGCGTTTTTAGTTTTTTTAATTTCCCTGTGCCCCATAAACTGCAATTCAGCCTTGATTTGTATAAAAAAACAAGGAATAAATAAAAGCTTATTAAAATAATAAAAAAAAAAAATAATTAGAATCTTATAAATCAGTTAAAATGTTATATATTCTGGTTTTTCTAAATTTTCCAGTAGTTTTTGTTTTAAATTTTGTGAATTTTCTGAATTTATCTGCATTTTTTTGACTAATTTTTTGTTTTGTCTCAATTTTTTCTTAGTTTTTAAATTTTTTTTCTGAATATTGAATAAATCCTGCAAGTGTATTTAAGAAATTTCTTGGAGTTATTTTTTTCTGAGAAAATATCGTTTTTGGAAATATGTGATGTTTATTCGTAACAACTTTTTATTAAATAAAACATTATCATGATTTAATATTTTGGGCAAGAGTACAAAACTCTGCGGCATTTTTTATTTCTTTTTTCATTTAATTTAGGGCTTCGATATTTGGACAAATTTGCTAAAATTTTACCGAAATTTGGAAAAAAAAAGTAAATTCTCTTGTAATTTCAAAGAGCATTTCATAGAGCTTTTTTTTAATTCATTTCTCTGTTTACACTTCAATTTTGATGATCTATTTCTTACGTGTAACTTTCATAATTTTCAACTCCCCCCCCCCCCCCCAAAAACTCAAGAGCTGGATCCGCCCCTGCATTAAAACATATTTATTTTCGTTAATATAATTTATTACACACTTTTTTTTTTAATTTCATCGTTGATAAAAAAATTAATTTAATTGGCAAAAATAAGTTGATATTTTTTTCAAAAGTTACAAAAGTCATTGTTGTATTGACAAAATCCAATGTAGGCTCAGTTTAAATTAACACGTAGAACAAGACCACAAAATAGTCAAAAGCTCTCCGAGTAATATTTTTGAAGTTATCGAGGGTTTTAATTCTAAAGACCCCAGTGGTCCCCTATAATCACGTATCTCAAAAACTAAGCAAGGTAGAGCGAAACGGACACAAATTTTGTATCAAAAACTATGACGATTTTTAAGGAACCCAACTGGGTCTAGGCCCATCGGGTTCAGGACCTATCGTTTCCGAACCCAATGGGGTCCTCAGATGTGTATGAACTAAGTTAAAAAAAAAATTTTAGTTAACTAATTATTGGCAAAACATCTTTGCTAACTTTAGCAAAAAAAAACTCAGCAAATTTTCTTGTAGGTTTACAAGCTTTTTTTGCTAACATTACAGTTTTTTTTTTTGAGTGTAGAAAAATTTAAAATTTTCTGAACAAAACTTTTTAAATGGAGACAAAATAGTGTTGATACTTTTAATTTTTTTTTTTTTTAACATGATAATGTTTTTAGGCTGGGGTCTAATTTTAAAAAAGTTGCAGGACGCCACCTCAGTTTGACTATATAAGCTAACGATTAAACAAAAAAGAAAATAAGAATTATAGTCTTCATTTTATTACAACCGTAAACTTCGACAATAATTTAAAATTAATAAATAAAATAAAAAACACATAGTTCTGGTAGTGACACCTAGCGGCGCTAGGCGTCACTCGATTAACGCAGTATTGCCATACCAAACATCGCATTTCCAATTAGATTTGTTACCATCATCGCAAATTTTTTCCAATAAAATATTACCACATGGCAATACTAACCAGTATATTTGAAAATGGAATATGTATCTACAAGCAAGAGAAACATAACAAAATTTAAATCAATATTTGAGTAAGCTACGGTGGCCTAGCTGAGGTGAGCCAGACTGGAAAACGGAAGGTCCGGTGATCGAATCCCGTGATTTGTCAACTTTTTTTAGCTTGTACATTTCATTTTGTTAGGGAAAAATTTTTTTGCATTAATTCTTTATACTTTTTTATTTAATTATAAATAAAAAAAATTTTTATATATTCAGATTTTTCTAAATTTTCTAGTTGTTTTTCTTTCTGAATTTTGTGATTTTTTCTGAATATATCTGCATTTTTCTGACTTATTTTTTGTATTTTCTGATTTGTTCTTACTCTCAAAATAATAACTCTGTAAAATACATTGTAAAATGACTGTAATCTCAATTCAACAGATGTTTGACAGAGTTTTCTGTCAAAATACAGATTTAAATCAAATACTTTGAATTTTTTGTGGCAAAAAACCAAGTTTTATCTCTTATATTACTTTTAACCTTGTAATCTTTATTTTACAGGTAATTAACAGATATTTCTGCAAAAATACAGATTTTAGCAAAATACTTTATATTTTTTGTAACCAAAAACTATGTTTTGTCTTTATTTTAAACATTAATTTCACAGAAAACTTAAAAAAGAAAATTCCAAAATAAACTGTATTTAACTATATAGTTTTTTCTATAAAATTTTGGTTGCATCAAATACATTTTACAAATATATGTAAATAAACAGAGTTTTTCTTTGCTAAATGGTGCTTTATTTAACCAATATTTTACTAGAGACTCTGTAAACTAACAGTTTTTTTTTGTCCAAAACATTTTACAGAGATTTATAGTAAAAAACAGAGTTTTTTTCTGTCAAAAGACGCTAATAATAAACCAATATTTTACTATAAAGTCTGTAAATTAACAGTTTTTTTTTGTAAATATCATTTTACAGAGTTTTTTAGTAAAATTACCAAGTAATGTTGATAGCTGGAAAAGTACGATGAACTCTGGTAAATTAGCAGAGTTTTTCTGTAATTTACCAGAGTTATTATTTTGAGTGTAGTTTTTCAAATTTTTTGTAAATATTGATAAATTTGATAAATTTCTTGGAGTTCTTTTTTTCTGAATATTTTCTTAACCCTTACATATTTTTTTGCAAATATGTGAGGTTTATTCGCAAAAAGTTTTTATTAAATAAAACATTATCATGATTTAATTTTTTGGGCAAGAGTACAAAACTCTGCGGCATTTTTTTTTTAATTTTCACGTTCTGAAAGCTAAGAAAACTAACCAGTTACCTAAAAGTTCAGCTCAAAATCTGAAATATTCCACTGTCATTCACTGCTAATACAACCAAAGCATCTGACAATCTGTCTACTACATTATCTTGCAACACCATATTTTCACTCACTGTAGTTTACCAATGCATAATATTTACTTAGACCAATTCAATTAAAGTTTAATTCACACATTGACAATATAAATTTAACGCTGGAGCTAAACATATGCTTAAGATTTTTTAACATTTTTCATTTCGAATCCAATCAATAAGCAATAAACTACATGTTGTGAGAAAAAAAAACGTTAAACGGATAATTAGATTTAGTTAAAAATAATTGCAAATTAAAAATTAAACTATTCAAGAATTATAATGCTTGCAACTGCCAGTTTGGAAGAATTAAAACCCAAAATAATTGGCATCAGACATCTGCAGTGTTTCTTACTGTTCTGGGGTCTTGCTTTGGGTTATGCAATGAGAGTTAATCTGTCAGTGGCGATAATAGCTATGACCGATCCAATGGAGGAAAAACAAGATGTAAAGGTAAGATGTTCGAATATCGTCGGTGCGCCAACAAGAATACGAGGCATTCCACTCCAAATGTCCAGCGAATAAAAACATGTGTACCGTAAATTTCGGAATAGGTTGTATGGATAGCCCTATATGGAACTAAGAAAATTGCGTTTTTGGTTTTTCAATTTTTCAAAAACTGGGATTAGTAGGCGTGGTCAAATATTGTAAAAATACTAAAATTTGTGTCGAGTTGCCTTGTTTAAATATTTATTAAATTAAAACGGAATGCACCACGATCTCAAAAATTTACATTCTTGTATAGTGGACTATAGATTAATTTTTTTTTTGGAAAATTTTCATAAACCGTTTTGAAATTAGTCATTTTTTAAAAAGTCAATTTATCAAAAATCCGGCCACCTTTGTTTTTTTTTTAAAGTTTAGATGTTTGCCTATCAACTCAAAAAAATTCAGACATATGAGGCATTCCACACCAACTGTTCCACTTCAGAAAAACCATAGTGGTTTCAATGGGATATCATTTGCAAAGTATTCGCTCTTAGGATACTATTAAATATCAAAAATAAAATTTAAGTTTTTTCAAAAAGTGGGACTTGTAGGCGTGGCCAAATATTGAAAATATCAAACTTTTTTGCCTTAGTATCTTTACTTCAATATTTATGCAAATTTATGCGTGAGTAAAATGAAATATCGAGCGTGACTAAATTTTGTCTTTCATGAGCGTGCGTAATCGTTATTAAAAACTCACTCACGCTCCCATCGCCTCTTAAAATACTTTTTAAGTATTGATATTACTCATACGCACACGTTTTATGCACCATCTTCTATATATATAAAGTAGTTACGTGACTGACTGATGACTGACTGACATACTAATCACGCATCACCCCACAGCCCAAACCACTGAAGCTAGAGTCTTGAAATTTGGATTGTAGTTTCACCTCCCGGAATACATATCCACTAAGGCTGGGTTTTTGGAAATGTTGATTTTAAGGGATAAAAACGAAGGGTTGAAAAAGGGAAAAAAGCGAGTACTTTGGTACTTTTTATTTTTTCTGAAAAAAAATTAAATTATTTGGAAATTTGAAATGTAGGATCCTCTAACGGAAAAACATTCCCAAAAAAAGGACTTTCTGGAAATTCGGATTCCTAAGGGTAAAAAGGGGTAAAAAATGGTACTTTGGTACTTTTTATATTTTTTGAAATTAAGTACCTACAAAAATATTAAAATTTGCAATGGTGGTTCCAACAACAGAAAAAAATCAGAAAACGTACTTTTTCGAAGTTCCGATTCTAAGGGGGATAAAAAAGCGAGTACTTTGGTACTTTTCATTTTTTCTGAAAAAAAATCCTATTAATTCAAAAATTAGAATGTAGGATCCTCTAACGGAAAAAGTATTTCTGGAAATTCGGATTCCTAAGGGTAAAGAGGGGTAAAAAATTGTACTTTGGTACTTTTTTTGTTTTTTGAAATTAAAGTCTTACAAAAAAATTAAAATTTGCAATGTTGTTTCCAACAACGAAAAAAAATCTGAGAAAGTACTTTTTTTGAAATACCGATTCTAAGGGGGGTAAAAAGCGAGCACTTTGGTACTTTTTATTTTTTCAAAAAAAAAATCATATTAATTTGAAAATTGGAATGTAGGATCCTCTAACAGAAAAACATTCCCAAAAAAGTACTTTTGGAAAACGGACTCCTAAGGGTAAAAAGTTGTAAAAAAATGTACTTTGATACTTTTTAAATTTTTTGAAATTAAGGTCCTAAAAAAAATATTAAAATGTTAGTTTCAATAACGGGAAAATTCTGAAAAAGTACTTTTTCGAAATTCCGATTCTAAGGGGGGTAAGTGTAAAAGTGTATTTTGGTACTTATTATAATTCCTGAAATAATGGTCCTGGAACTTTAAATTTGGAATGCAGGGTCATTTAGCGAAATAAGATTTTTAAAGAAGACAAAGAATTTTTTGTTTTTTAGCGCATGTAAGCGCATATTCGGAACGGAATGAAGCCACATAGGACTAATCGAAATGCAACAGAATCAAATAGAATAAAACAGGGAACGAAATGGGGACTTGAAATTTGGAATGTAGGTACTCCTCCCGAAATATAGATCCTTTAAGGCTATGTTTTTGGAAATGTTGATTCAAGGGAATAGGGGTAAAAAGGTATTTTGGTACTTTTTATAACCACAAACCACTAAAGCTAGAGACTTGAAATTTGTAATATAGATGCACCTCCCGGAAAATAGGTCCACTAAGGCTTGGGTTTTGAAAATGTTGAGTCTAAGGGGGTAAAATGTGCAAAAACAGGTACGTTAGTATTTTTTATAGTTCCACAAACCCATGAAGCTAGAGATTTTAAATTTGAAATGTAGCTGCATCTCCCGGAATATAGATCCACTAAGGCTGGGTTTTTTGAAATAATGATTCTATGGGGCTAAAACGGGTAAAAAAGGTATATTATTTTTATATATACTTAAATAATGGTTTTATTAGCTTGAAATTGGGAATGTAGCATCCCATGCTTAAATAAAGGTCATAAAAAGTTAAAATTGGAAATGTAGGATCCAACAACAGAAAAAAACTATGAAAAATTTACTTTTTGGAAATTCCGATTCCGATCTAAGGGGATTAAAACGTGTACCTTTTATATTTTCTGAAATAATTATGAAAAAAAATTTGGAGTGTAAGATTGCCTAGGGCAATAAAATATTCCCAAAAGAATAACTTTTGGAAATTCTAATTCCTAAGGAAACTAATTAAAAAAGGGAATTAAATATTCTTAAACAATGAGCCTGGTAACTTGAAATTTGGAATGTAGCATCCTCTAACAGGAAAAAATCCCCCAAAAAATTACTTTTAGGTACTGTTTATATTTTCTTAAATAGAGGTCATAAAAACTTAAATTGGAATGTAGGATCCAACAACAGAAAAAAAATCTGTAAAAGTACTTTTTTCGAAATTTTGATTCTAAGGGAGTAAAAACGAGCTCTTTGGTTTTTTTAATATTATCTGAAATAATGGTACTGGAAACTTGAAATTTAGAATGTCTAGCGACAAAAAAAAACATTCCCAAAAGATTTTTTTTTAATTCTGATTCCTTAGGAGTTAAAGGGGTACTTTTTATATTTTATGAAACAAAATAAGAGGCAAAATGATTCTTTTTAATTTAATGATCTTATCCATAGAAACTCTTTTGTTATTTAACGGATACTATTCGAAAAGGAATAAACACCACATTGAAAGAAATTGAATGGAGCAGGGAACAAAATGGAATAGAACAAGGAACGAAATGGAATGAAACTGGGAACGAATTCAAATGAAAATGTTTTAATTTTTTTTTTTTAATTTTTTTTTAATAACATTTCAAAATGTTTTCAATTTTATTTTTACTAAAATTTTTTGTTCAAAATTTTTTGTTCAAAATTTTTTGTAAAAATTTTTTTTATTAATTAATTTTTCAGTAATTTTTTTGGTTCATTCATACATATTTGTTCATATTTTTACAAAATTTTTTCATTAAATTTTTGACTTAAAGTTTTGTTTACTCAATTTTTTTTTTGCTCAAATTAATAAATCAATGTTTTATTAATAACATAAGACCGTCTTAAAGTTGACGTTGTATTTATTATATACACTAATGTATTTGGTATTTTATTGTAAGTGTTGTGATCATCATAAGCACAGTTTTTGTAAAGGATTAAGACATATCGTTATTGGTTTGCTCTATAGGATGGTATAAAACCCCATCCAATGGAGCAAACCAATTCTCAGGTGAAGATATATAAAGATAACATATCGAAAAGTTCCAAAAATGGGTCATTTATTATCATTATGAAATTTTTCTGTATTTGCGGGCAACGAATTACCCTACGCACGCTAGTTATTGTATAAAATTAGCGTATTGCAATCTTTGACATTTGATTTCTCGAAAACAAGGCAAAACACATCTCTGAAAATTTCAGAACAGATAGAAAAGTCCTTTAACTTTTTTTAAAAAAATTAAAAAAAAAAAAATAAGATTGCGGCATGTTTTTTGATAAATGAAGTTTAAGTTTAAATTTAAAAAATTCAGAACTTCTTCTGAAAATTTTCCAATTTTTATTTTTTTAATTGATAGCCCATACAAAAATCTATAAAAAACGTTTGTCTTTATGACTTTACTGTGTTTCAGTTAATTTGCATAAATATTGAAGTAAAGATTCTCAGGCAAAAAAGTTAGATATTTTCAATTTTTGACCACGCCTACAAGGCCCACTTTTTAAAAAACCTAAATTTTGTTGTTGTTATTTAATAGTACCCTAAGAGACTAGTACTAAATAGACTACCTTACCAGTTAACCCATAAACTGATACAAAAAAATTTGCTCTGGGTCCAAAACCTGCAGAGACTTGGTGAACCGTTTCAAATTAGTTGGGACTATGAAAGTATAACATACAGAGAGTGGCAAGATAAACGTGCGTATTTACTGGACAGACTTAGAATATCGAACAAACAAAAATATATTCAGAGTGCAATGGATACCAACAGAATCTACAAAAACTTGGACTTTTCCAAAGGCCAAAAGTATATGATTGAGAACAACAATCTAACACAAATTATGTGGATTTTTAAAGCGAGATGTGACTTGATCGAGTTAAATGCAACACGCTTCTCACAAAATGGCTCCAAAATATGTTCTTTGTGCAACCTAAATGAAATCGAAAGCATTCAACATTTTATAGGCCGTTGCCCTATTTTAAAAGAGTTCAGATTTCGTTATTTTGGATATATGTTTTTATCAAATGAATTTATAATAGCCATTTTAAATGGTGAATATTTTTGTTGGACTAATTTAGTCCAATATATTATCAATGCTTTAAAGTACAGAAAAATTTTAATAGATGAATTTAATTATTAAAACTTTTTAAATAAATTGTAATATTTGAAATAAATTTAAGTAATAATCACTTTTCCGACAGACGACTGAGGTCAATGTCGTATATATATCTTTTTTTTTTAAGAAATTCAAAAAAAAAAATGTAAACATATTTTTAATGAATTTTATTTTGAAAATAAAGATTACCTACTACTACTAGTACCCTAAGAGCGAATACTTTGCAAATGATTTCATATTGACACGACATAACTTTTTTTTTTTTGCTTAACAATTGGTGTGGAATGCCTCATATGTTTTTCGTTTTTTTTTTCGGGAAAATCGCACTTGAAAATTAAATTTCATAACAATTTTGTAATTTGCTTGTATTTTCTTGTTTCAACGTAGCGAATGAGTACTGGATATTTGCATAAATATTACTCATACTTAACCTGACCAACCATCCCGCTTTTGGCGGGATTATCCCGCTTTTGGATGTCTCATCCCGCCTTGAATTTCTATCCCGCTTTTTAAACAAAAGTCCCGCTTCATCCCGCTTTATCCCGCTTTTTGACTTTTGGAATAGCAAAGTACAATTTAAAATTGTTTAAAAAATATTTTGAGTATGATTATTCTGAAGTAATTTTAAGCGATTTATTTCGATTTTTGAGCATATAAATATGGTAACATTTTGAATTTCTTACCACGCTTAAAAAATTACTCCTAAAATTGTGTTGAAACTCGACAAAATTTCCAACAACTTTTTAAACGTTTATTTTTGAAAAAAATATAAATTGATTTTGATTTTATTTTAAATTATTTTTTAATTTAAAAATTAAAAAAAGTTATAGTCCAGAAACAAATTTTTAAGTTTATTTTTATTTAATTTTTATTTTTTTTTTTAAAAAATCTATTTTTTTCGAGACGTGTTCAATAGGGTGGTCCTTATTTTGAAAATTTTTAAATGACCTGAAATAAGTACCTAGTAAAATTTTGAGCCGAATCGGTTAAATTTTTGACCCCGCAAAAATCAGTCAAAGTTTCGAGTTTTGGCAAAAATTCTCTAAATTTAAGAAAAAAAGCTTGATTTTATGAATATGCTCAAAACAAAATAATAAAACAATTTTTGTTTAACGTTTCCCAAACGTACTCAGATAAGAAATATATAATTTTCGAAATATCGGTAATCTCTATTAATTTGGTACAAAAAAAAATATTTTTGAATTTGAAACATTTTTCAAATCAGCAAAATATTTTTTTTTCAAATTTTCTCTAACAAAATTGCCAGGTATTTCAGCTCGTTTAACAAATCGGGTTTAAGGAGCAACAAAAATCCAAAATTTTCAAAAAAAATCTACCCTATTTGAAAACTTTGACTCGGAATATATTTTTTTGAGTACAAGATTTTTTATGTATTTTTTTTTTGAGTGTACAATTTTTTTGAAGTGACAAAAATATTTTGAAAACTATTTTTGTGGTCTTTAGAAGCGTGTTCAACGTTTTATTAAACACGTGAATTGGAGGCGAAACCAATGTAAAATTCACGGTTTTCCACATAACTTCAAAACCACTGGACCGATTTCACTGAACTTCAATATCAACCAGACCGTAAAAATTATAAACTACTTTCTTTCGAAAGTAAGTGTGTTTTCAAGAAACATACAGACAGCCAGAGAGACGGACGGACATCACTATGTCAAATTTAAATCGATTTATAACCATAAATTTTTATACTTTTTCGAACTGTTACAAACTTACTATCACTAACAAGGAAGGTCTTTCACAGGGCACCAGACGATTGTCCTGAAACTTGCATATAGGAAAGAGGGGAGCAAAATAAGAGTTGCCTTTTTTTCATAGCGGCCCAATCTCACATTTAGCGTGTCGAAGGGGAGGGGGAAAGCGGAATTTTTTTCGTTTTTTGAGGATTTTTCCCATTTCTTCAAAAGAAACTATGTGAACATTTTATACAGGTCGAAAGGTTTTTTGAAGAAATTCCTATTAGTTCGGCCTTTTTACGGATTTTTCCGAAAGCCCGTAATTTTTCATAAGGTGGCAACCCTTTTTAAAATTTGAGATTGGGCAGCTAAAAAAAACAAGTAAGTGTTTCATCACAATACAGCAGCAGACAGCAAAATTTTTACATGTATTTTGTTGTTGCCGCAACAACAAAATACATGTAAAAATTTTGCTGTCTGCTGCTTGCTGCTGCATTGTGAAGAAACACTTACTCTTATTTTGTCCCCCTCATTCCCATATTAAAGTTTCAGGACAATCGGTGGGTGCCCTGCGAAAGACCTTCCTTGTAAGTGAAGGATATAAAAACTCCCGCTTTTTAGACCAAAATCCCGCTTTTTCAACCTTTCCATCCCGCTTTTCAGACAAAAACAGTTGGTCAGGTTACTCATACTCTATGTTGAAACAAGAAAATACAAGCAAATTACTAAATTTTTATGAAATTCAAAATTCAAATGTGATTTTCTCGAAAAAAACAACGAAAAACACATGACTGAATTTTTAAAAAAAAATTAGCGGGATTTTTGATAAATTTACATTTTAAAAAAATGGAAAATTTCAGAAAGGGTTCTGAAAATTTTCCAAAAAAAAAAAAAATGTAATCGATAGCCCATTCAAAACTATACAAAAACGTAAATTATAGAGATTGTGGCGCATTCCGTTTTAATTTGTTAAATATTTAAACAAGGTAACTCGACACAAATTTGATAATTTTTCCAATATTTGACCACGCCTCCTAAGCCCAGTTTTTGAAAAATTGAAAAGCCAAAAACGCAATTTTCTTAGTTACATATAGAGCTATTCATACAACCCATTCAGAAATTCACGGGACACATGTGTTTCTGCAGTGGAACATTTGGTGTGGAATGCCTCATATCACGAATTCCACCAGAGATTTTATAAAAGCTGACCGAAGGTCTTCAAATTTGTCTATTTTTTTGTACAAATTTGTACTATGGAGCCAACAAAACATATCCATTTTCAGTTTTTAAATTAAAAAAAAAATCGCGAATTTTATTTTCTTCAAAAATTCAAAAAATCAAAAAAGTATGATACTTTGAAGAGCTGTATCTTCGGAAATATTTATCTAAATTCTACGATTCAAAATGCATCCGACTCTAACAATCGTCTTTTATTATACTAATGCACCCACGTAACGTTTTTGATTCAAATGCAATTTTTAGATGCATTTTTTAAAACTTTATCCCCCTAAGATTCCTGCATAAATCAAAAGAATAACATTTTCTCCATAAAACTACGTGCCGCTTTTTTTGGGCCTTTATTTTTTTCCACCTGTCGTGATTTTTTTATACCCTACACCACTCTGTGGTACAGGGTATAATGAGTTTGTGCTGATGTTTGTAACTACCCGAAATATTGGTCCTAGACCTACCTTCAAGCATACCGATCGACTCAGAATTACTTTTTGAGTCGATTTAGCGATGTCTGTCCGTCTGTCCGTCCGTCTGTCCATCTATCGGTTTAAGCACGATACAGGTTTTAACCAATTTTCAATCAACTTACTTGAAATTTAAAACTTAAGCCTCTTTTGGCCCAAGGACGAAGCCGATTGAAATTGGAAAAATCGGTCCATGTTAACCCTTAGCCCCCATACCAACGCCCCCTTTGGATTAGGCTTAAATGACTTTTATAACCGTATTATAATATATATCGTTTTGAAATTTAGCAGGTAATCAAATTCTGTATGCAAAAATCACCATTCCAAATTTCAAAGAAATCGGGTCAGTCCTTCTGGTAGTCCCCATACAAACCACCCTCCCGATATTCACATAATTCCCTAAAAATTGATAAAAATTAAAATATTTGATAAAAATTGTATTTTTATGTGTTCAACGTGAACTTAGTAACCTAATCAAATCGCAATAAAATTGGACCATTTTTGGACCTAGTTCCCCCATAAAAAAAATTCGACCGATATTCAGTTAAATCGGTCTATTGACAAGAAAATAAGTCAAATCCACTAAAATTTGATCTGTGTGTGTTTTCTACACTTAATAAAGATCTGACAAAAGACAGATCCAATCGGTCCATGTTTGGACTGGGATCCATTTTCCGGAAAACACTGGCGTAAGGTATTAAATGGTCGGTCTTGACCGACTATAATTTTCTTACTTGTTTAAAACTGGTTATGAGATTTTTCCACACAAAAAATAAATTTTCTGTTGATTCTGTAATTTTATCAAAAAGGTATGTTACTTTGAAGGCCATATCTCTGAAAGTATTTATTTAATTTTCACAATTCAAAAATCATTAATTTTTCTATTTTTTAGTTAAAATTGTTTTCCCTATTTTTAACAAAATAATGAACTAAAACGAATGAAAAAAATCTTTGGAGCTATATCATTCCCTCTTTTTCTCAAAATTAACATTAAAAATTAATGATTATTATGTTATTTTTACCAACAAATTAAAAAAAAAATTACCTACGAAAACATTTAAAATTAATGATTTTTTCCAATTTTTCTATTGAATTATATTTTAAAAAATTTTTAATAAAATTTTGGGGAATCGATCCCGCAATCAACTACATTCTGGTCAGACACTCTAACAATCGTGCCAAAGTCACTGGACACAAACATTGTTTCTATATTTCTTTAAATAATTTTTTAAATTTTTTTTCTACAAAAAAATAACCCACACAAGTAGGTAAAAACTAATGATAAGAATCACTTCTTTTGTTATTTTCTTAAACTGAATGAAATTTACAAAAAATATCCATTTAAGCAAAAAAAATCTGCTTAAAGTTTTCTAATTCAAATTGAAAGTCATAATACAGATTTTTTGACAGATTTTTTTTCTTCTTAGTGTAAAAGTTTATTCTAAAACTAAAAACAATGTACTCAAAAAAATTATTTTTTAAAAAAAGTACGTTATTGATGCAAATGCATTTTTTAAGGTGCATTTTTCAAAACTTTATCCCCCTGCGATTTTTCTGAAACCTGCATAAATCGAAAGAATGTAATTTTTTACATAAGACTAAGTGACGCTTTTTTTGGGTCCTCGATATTTTCCACCTTTCGTGATTGTTTTAAAAACTGCTTATGAGATTTTTCCATACAAAAAATATTTTTTCTGTTTATTGTGTAATTTCATCAAAAAAGTATGTAACTTTAAAGAGCCATATCTTTAAAAGTATTTATTTGATTTTTTCGATTCAAAAAGCATTTGAGTTTAACAGTTGTCCTTTTGTGTATGAAGGCTCTCAAAAAAATATTGAAAAAAAAAAAATCAATTTTTAATGCATTTTTTTAAACTTTATCCCCCTTAAATTTTTTTGAAACCTGCATAAATCAAAAATACAACATTTTTTATATAAAATTGAGTAACGATTTTAATATGTTTAATACTTTGGCCGTGATCATCACTTCCACAGACGAACAGACGGACAGACAGACGGACATCGCTAGAATGTCTTAGAATCGATCACTGATCAATAATATATTTACATTATGGGGTCCCAGACCAATATTTCGATGAGTTACAAACTCTACTAACACTAGAGCGGAGGGTATAAAAACTATAAAAATGATATTCATTATTTAAAAAAAAATTAAAAATTTAAGACATTTTTTTTGATTGAACAATTCTGAGAAATTTTATACTTCAAAAATGTTTCTGATTTATACACACAAAAAACACAAAAATTTCAATTAAATCTATCAACAAAATTTAAATGAGTCAATTATTATTTTTTTGATCAACATTTTTGTTATTTTCTTTAACTATCAAATTACTAATTTTCAACATACCAGATTTTTTTTCGCTTCAATTTATTTGAATACATTAATTCAAAAATATACTTTTTACTACGGTTTTATTTTTTTTTTATTGTCGGCAACATATTGGAAAGCAAAAAATATGAATTTCTTCATAATTTTTCCATAAGCGTAAAATTCATTTGTTAAATCAATTGACTTTAAATAAAAAATCAATCAAATTTTTGGTCAAAATCAAAAAAATTATTAATTGAAATAAAAATCAATTAATCACCTACAATTTGATGATTGATAAAACAATTTTTTTATCGGAGGAGTTTCAATTAAAAAATTAATTGAATCCGCGTTGATTGACTTTCGTTTTCAGTTCTTTCTATTCTTTTCTTAGAAAACAATATTACATTCTATGGATTTTTTTAAATAGTCTTAAATATCCGTATTTTTCTTAAGAAAAAAGTTCAGTAACTGCCTTCTAAGATTTTTTTTCTTTAGAAAAGCAGAAAATTATTCTGTAAAAAAAGTATCAGATTCTAAAAAGGTCTTAGATCCTGGAGCATATTTTTTACAAAAATTGTTTCAGATTCTAAATATTTTTATCTTTAGAAAAAGGTTTAAACTCTGAGAAATTTATATAGTACAAAATTTTTCTGACTCTGACAAGGGAAGTCTCCCTAGTGTCACCCGCAGATCTTTATGGAATTGGTTTAATTTTGTAGAGCAGAAAAAATAAAGGGACACGTATTTTTTTTTAGCGGCCCAAATTCATATTTAGGGGGTAAAAAGAACGGAGGAAAACAAGGCCATTTGTCAGTTTTTTTCGTTTATCTCCTATATTATGCAAAGAAACCTAGTTATGTTACATACCAAATGAAAGGTCTTTGGAAAACCTATCTACGTGAGCTAAGAACGTGTCCAAACAAACATGCACAACTTTTCGTCATATTGAGTAAAATACCAAAATTTTTGGATATTTTTGTTAATAAGTCAAAAAATATTAACTTCTTTGGCCCGTTGTTAGCACCACGAGATATGTATTTTTAATACCTTTAATCTGATACCACACATGCCTATATTTATTTTGTTTAAATAGGCGTAAATCGTAAAAAACTGAAAAAGGTCAATTTCCCCCATACAAATCGACCTCCCTAAAAATGAATTTGGGCCGTTAAAAAAAATACGTGTCGAATTTTTTTTTCGTTCTTAACAACATTTCCAAATTTCATGAAGTTTGGATGGTGACACCAGGGAGACTTCCCTTGTGAGTCATATTTTCATCAGAAACTGTCTTAGAATCTGGAATTTATTCTGCAGAAAAATTTTCAGATGCTGAAATATTTTTGTAATAAAAAAGTTCCATATTCTGACGCATTTTTTGTATTTATATATTTTATTTTTTCTAAAAAAAACGTCATTTGCCCAAAAAATCTTATGGTAATTAAATTAACCATAACCGCAGTAACTTTTATGCGGTTATGGTTACGGTTAAATAGTGCGGTTAACCGCGGTTACGGTTATGATTAAAACAGCATTGCAAACCCTAGTCTTAGCGCGTTTTAACAAAAAGAGACGGATGGATGGATATCGCTTGAGCGAATTAAAGTCGATCGAGGATCATGAATATATCGAGGGTGAATATTCAAAACTTGCTATCTGCAATATTTTCGAAAGAGAGTTTTCGATATAAATGTGTGTTGAACTGAAATATTATTTTAAAAACTCTTAAATTTACCTAAAAATAGCATTTCTTTTTTATTCTCTTTAAAAATGTTCACTTTGCAGCATACTTGGGACCTGCCATTACTTTTGTATGAAAAAACAATGCCAATGCCTGCTATTTCATTGGCATTTTACATGAAAAAAAATGCTTAGATCCCATGTATGCTAAGATCCCATGTATGCTTTGCAGACAGCAAGTTTTAAATATATTCGCCCTCGATATGTACTTTATTATAGTTTTTATTTAAGCATTAAAGAAAAATATTCTCCTTTCTTTTTTTTCCAGATTTTCCTTTGGTCTGAAAAAGTTAAATCATTATTGCTGAGCGGTTTTTTCTTTGGTTATGTTTTTACCCAAATACCATCTGGCCAGTGGGCCCGCAATTGGGGAGCTAAAAATACATTTCTTCATGGCATCTTAATAAGTTCTGTATTATGTCTGCTAACACCTTATTTAGTTGAAATTGGTGATTGGCCATTATTGTTTATTGTACGCATCTTACAAGGTCTATCACAAGGTGTTCTCTTTCCTTGTACCCATACAATGCTCTCCAAATGGTCACCCTTAAATGAAAGAGCATCATTGTGTACTTTTTGCTATGCAGGTACTTTCTTTGGAGCCATTTTAATGTTTGGCACCAGTGGCTGGTTGGTACTCTCACCACTTGGTTGGACTAGCATATTTTATGTATCCGGTTTATTGAGTTTTATATGGTCCATAGTTTGGTATATTTGGGGTGCTAATGCACCAGATAATTATAAGGGTATTACAAACTTAGAAAAGGAATTAATAGCCCATTCTTTAGACTCTCCCCCAATAAATGATTTTGAATCTATACACAATTATAAAACTCCATGGTTTAAAATGTTTACTTCGCTACCGTGTTTTGTTTTAACACTAGATCATTGTGCTCACAATTGGGGTTTTTGGACCTTACTCACTCAATTGCCTTCATATATGAAATATATTTTGGGTATGGATATAAAGAAAAATGCTCTCTTTTCGGCTTTACCTTATGCCATAATGTTGCTCTTAAGTTTTCTCTTTTGCTTTTTAGCTAATTTCATTAATAAAAATCATATTTTATCAATTAGTAAAAGTCGTAAGCTATTTAATACCCTGGGCCAATGGTTGCCCATGATAACCCTATTGGCATTAGGCTTTTGTGATGCTAGCCAAACGACACTAGTTATTTTTTTAATAGTTTTAACTGTAGGTTTAAACTCAGCCTCATTTTTGGGTTTTCAAGTAAATCATATAGATTTAACACCGAATTTTGCGGGTGTCCTCATGG
Organism: Pegoplata infirma; assembly: GCA_963921195.1. NCBI lineage: Eukaryota > Metazoa > Arthropoda > Insecta > Diptera > Anthomyiidae > Pegoplata > Pegoplata infirma. Next base: position 90,833,034 of record OY992538.1, on the reverse strand, counting down.
GTATAACTAATTGTGCTGCTAATGTCATGAGTATTTTAGCTCCCTTAACTAAGGGTTTTGTGGTTAAAGATGAGGTAATTTTTTTTTTTTTGCTTTTATTCAAACAAATAAATATGATTAATATTTTTCTTTTTTAGACAAATCCGTATCAATGGCGCATTGTATTTTTCATAGCAGCTGGTTTTTATTTTTTTGGTAATTTGCTATTTTTGATATTTGGTGAAACTAGAGTTCAGTCGTGGAATGATCCATTGCCTCAACCATCGGAAATGCAACTTATACAATTTAATTCTTTAAATGATGATGTAAATGAATTTAAAGATGTTAACGAAAACCAATAAGTTTCGACTGTATATTTATACCCAAATAATTTTGTAAGTAAATATTACGCATTTATATTGGTTCAGGCCGACTAATAGATGGAATTAAAATGGTGTCCAGACAGAATATACTTCAGAGTTTAATAAAAATTAATACATTTAACTTAAATGTTTTGTTCAGTTAAAAATAGCGACATTGCTGTTATAATTTTTATTTAAAAAAATTACTAACTTTTAAAATTTTAAAATTTCAACAATTACACAGCTCTACAAAATTTAATTTTTTTTTTATAATTTACCAGACCTTTGATATCTATTTTATATGAAGTTTAACGAGTTCATTCCGAATTTGTTAAAAGCGACAAAATCGCAGTTAAATAGTCAAAAAAGTGAAAATTTTTGTCAACTGTAATAGGCTACACAGCGCAAAGAGTTACACAGAAATAATTTGCCGGCCAAAAGTCACTTACCTGCAGTGTTGCCAGAACTTGGTTACTAACTAATTTTGTAAAATTTACAAAATAATTATCAAAATTTATAACGAAAAATTAAAAAAAAAATCAACTGAAAAAATTATTAAAAAATTAGTAAAAAATCAATAGTTTGTAAAGCGAGTTTACTAAAAAGAATTACTAAAATCTAATTTTTTAGTACGAATTAGTAAAAACGTAGTAAAGTTGAGGTACGAACCATTTTACAAATTTTTTTACTAACGTATTTTTTTGAGTGTACATATATTAAAATAAGGAGATCTTTTGTTACTGTTTTGACATATTTTGGATAAAATGAAGAGAGTTCAAAACACTTTTTTAATGATTTAAATATTTTATATTTTACTAGCTGTTTTGCACCCGGCGTTGCCCGGGTTGAAAAACATATATAATCAATGAGTTATTTATTAGTCAGTTTAATTACTGCTTCGTGGCTTGAGGTTTGGTCGATTTTGTCGATTTTTCTCAGCGTGGGGAACATGGTATGCATGTGTTCCTCCGTCATGGGAACAATCCTAATATTGATGTATTTCTTTAATATTTATTAATGTATTTCTTTAATGGCTTTTAAAAGGAACTTACAGTTCCCTCCTCGGTTAGCACTTTATGTGGTGAAAACTTCAATAAAGACATAACTTTCACTGTAGTTTAAGTGGGAGTGGCATTTAACGCATTTAGTTAAATTTTGGTCTCATGTGACCTATAGTTCCCCTATTGGTTAGCTCGTGAAAAAATGCAATTAAATTTGCTCAGCAGTTTTCCCACATTCGCGGAACAGGCAGACATAACTCTCACTAAAGTACAAAGGGGCGTGCCATTATATGCCTTTTTATCAGTCGCTGTTTAATATTGCCTACAAAGTGGCGTGCCATTATACAGGAAAAAATATTTTTTAATTTAATACAAAGGGGTGCGGCATTTTGAGCCCCTTGGCCCGATCGGCACGGTAAAGACCATCTATGGTGAAAATTTTATTTAAATTTGTTTCACCATTAACGCATGAGTACGGATCAGACAAAAATAAATTGTCTATAGTTTCCGCCTCAATAAGTACTAAATACCCAAGCAGAAATTGACGACGGTTCCAAAAAAAAGCGTTCTGCAAGCGCTATAACAAATAAAAAAGCAATCTCAAAACGTTTTTTTCGAACGCTTTGCGAGCGTATTCGAAAAGCTTTTTAAGAGTTCTTTAGATTTTTTTTTTGGAAAAATTTTCTAAGTTCCGAAACTATTTTTGAAAAACAATTTTTTGTCGATTTTTTTTTGCTTTTTAAGTAAAAAAAATCATAAAAAATATTTTTAGAAATTTAATTTTTTTTAATTTTCTAAGTTTCGAAAAATTTTTTGAAAATTTTTCTTGGAGTACAAACAATTTTTATTTCATTTCACTTTGTATCAAGCAAATTATTTAACCGAACTAAAACAGATTTCAAAGCGCTTTGAATGTACTTTTTTACATCGCTTTTAAAACGCTTTAAACCTAGCGTAGATCGATGCTATCATTCGGATCTTCTGAAGGCGCTTTGAAGTTGTTATACAGAACGCTCGTACAACCGTCCACAACGCTTTCACAACGCTTTTGCGATTGTATTTTTCTGACTGGGAGCTGTGGTAAAAATTATAATAACATCGGGTTCGCCGCTTAAGCGTGATTACGTAAAGGCAGAATAAACTTTCAGTACATTGCAAAAGACGTTGCAGTTGATACAGACTAAAGTTCCCGTCTATGTTAGTACTGTCTTTGGAAAATGTTTTGTTAAAATCGGTTTAGTCGTTTGAGCGTTATTAAGGAACATACCTAACCTAATAAAATAAAAAGGGGCGTGCTATTTTATTTTTTATTAAAATCGGTATAGACGTTTAAGCATGATTACGGAACATTCAGAAAAAAAGTTCAGTATAGTACAAAGGGGCGTGTGGTGAAAATTTCATGAAAATGGGTTAAGCCGCTCTTTACTTATTGCGGAACAGGCAGATATAGCTTCAGCATGGTACAAAGGGGCGTGGAATTTTACGCCCCTTTGTCCGATCGCTGTCGCTTATGTGGTGAAAATTTCATGAAAATGGGTGAAGCCGTTCTTTACTTATTGCGGAACAGGCAGATATAGCTTCAGCATGGTACAAAGGGGCGTGGCATTTTACGCCCCTTTATCCGATCGCTGTCGCTTACTGCCTATAGTTCCCGCCTCGGTTAGTACTATCTGTGGTGAAAATTTCATGAAAATGGGTTAAGCCGTTCTTTACTTATTGCGGAACAAGCAGAACAGGCTTCAGCATGGTACAAAGGGGCGTGGCATTTTACGCCCCTTTGTCCGATCGCTGTCGCTTACGGCCTATAGTTCCCTCCTCGGTTAGTACTATCTGTGGTGAACATTTTATGAAAATGGGTTAAGCCGTTCTTTACTTATTGCGGAACAGGCAGATATAGCTTCATCATGGTACAAAGGGGCGTGGCATTTTACGCCCCTTTGTCCGATCGCGGTCGCTTATGACCTATAGTTACCGCCTTGGTTAATACTATCTGTGGTGAAAATTTCATAAAAATCGGTTAAGCCGTTTTTCTGTTATTGCCGGACAGGCAGATATACCTTCAGCATGGTACTAAGGGGCGTGGCATTTTACGCCCCCTTTGTCCGATCGCGGTCTCTTATGACCTATAGTTCCCGCCCCGGTTAGTACTATCTGTGGTGAAAATTTCATGAAAATCGGTTAAGCCGTTCTTTACTTATTGCGTTACAGACAGACAGAGAGACAGACAGAAGGACAGACAGACAGACAAACCAACAATCAGATTTATAATATTAATAGGGATATTATAATTAAAAAAATTTAAGACTTTAATGCTTTTTACATTTTTTGAGGCAATTTCCTAGATTCTGATACATTTTTTCTACAGAAAAAGTATAGTTTTCTGAAACACTTTTGCTTAGAAAAAGTCTGAGATTCTTAAGCAATTTTCAAGACATGTTTTCATAAGAGAATCGAAGAAGTTTTACCTGAAAAAATGTTTTAGATTCTGAGACATTTTTCTAAAAGACGAAGTCTCAGCTCAAAGAGTCTGAGTCGCAGAAATTTTTCCTACAGAAAACGTCTTAGATTCTGAAAAATTTTCTAAATAAAAAAATCTCAGAATCTAAAACCTTTTCTCAGATTCTGGGATATCTTTCCTAAAACTCTCAGAATCTAAGGCATGTTTTTATAGAAAAAGTCTTAGATTCTGAATTATTTTTCCTACCGAAAAAGTTTTAGATTCTAAAACATTTTTTAATATTAAACCTCACAAATTCTGTGACATTGTTGCCATCGAAAAATCTGAAATTTTCTTTCTAGGATTCTAAGCCTTTTTTAATAGAAAAGCTCTTAGCTTTTCTTTTTAAAAAGTCTTAGATTCTGAGACTTCTTACAAATAGAAATAATCTCAAATTCCTAGATATTTTTCCTATAGAAAAGTTTCAGATTCGATTACATTTTTTTTATAAAAAATTCTCAAATGTTTTAAAAAAAGTAAAAGATTTTTCCTATAGAAAAAGTCTCAGATTCTATTACAGTTTTTCTATAAAAATATCTAAATTTCTTTTTTCTTATTTTTCCTATAGAAAAATTTTCTTTTAATTTTACTTTTTTTTTACTTTAAAAATTTTTTTGTTTAAAAACATTTTTTCTAAAGAAAAATTTTAAGATTCTTGAAAATTAAAAAAAAAATCTTACATAATTTATTATCTTTCCTTTTTACCCAGAAGAATTGTTAGATATTCAATATAAAAATTCTCAAATTTTTCTTATAGAAAAATTGATTTTTCATATCAAAATTGTCCAAATTAAAAGATTTTTCCAATAAAAAAATTCTCCACTTTTTTCTATGGAAAAATTCATAAATTTTTCGTCTAGAAAAATTCCCAAATTTTTCGTTTAGAAAAATTACAAAATTTTCCGTCTAAAAAAATTCTGGTATTTTTTAAAATAATTTTTTTATATTTTCAGACTTATACCTGTAGAAACATTTTAGCATTCAAAAATATCTTTCCTTTAGAAAAATAAAAAAGTAATTTTTCAAAGAAGAATTTCTATAAAAAAAAAATTCTGTTATAGTAAAATTTTCAGATTTTTCCTATAGGAAACTTTTAATGATTTTTCTATAGAAAAATTCGCAGGTTATTCCTATCGAACAATTCTCACTTTTTTTCCTAAAAAATTTTTCAAATTTTTCCTATAAAAAAAAGTTCTTAAATTTTTTCATATAAAAAAATTTTTACATTCCGAGACATTTTTCCTTAAGAAAAATTTTAGGATTCTTTAAAATTTTTCATAGAAAAAAAATCCTCAGATTCTTTCCTTTTCTTTTTCACTTTCCTTTTTTCCTCTCCTTTTCTTTCCTTTCCTTTTTTCCCCCTTTTTTTCGAATTCGGTTGGGGGGGGGGGGGGGGGGGGGTAATTTCCTTTCCCCCCGTGGATCCGTGCCTGCGTAACACCTTATATATTATGTTTGGTATGCTATATTTTATACCTTACTCGTATGCTTTGCTATTAATTAATATGATCAGTTATTACCTTACTGGTATTCTTTGTCATAATATATTACTTTGAGTCTTATCCCCTGTTAAAATCATCAATTCTGCAATGTATAAAATAAGCAATCCTATACCTTATTTGGTAATCTCAGTTTTGCTGGGATATTTTCTGTAGCAAAAAAAAATTTGAGAATTTTTCTGTAGGAAAAATATATTGAAATCTGAGACTTTTTCTTTAGGAGAAATTACACAGAATCTGTGACTTTTTTCTAAAGGAAAAATTTCTCGGAATCTGAGGTTTTTCCTATTTAAAACAAGTAAGAAAATTAAAGTCGGTCAAGACCGACCATATAATACCATACACAAGAGTTTCTGGGAAAATGTGTCCCAAGTTCAAACGTAGACCGATTGGATCTAACTTTTGTCAAACCTTCAATAAGTGTAAATAAAAACTCGAAAAACTAACCTGAGAATTAAGCTTCTATTTGCTGCCAATGAACCGCTTTAACTGAATATCGGGCGAAATTTTCATATATGGCCTAGGTCCAAAATTGTCAGATTGTAATCATTACGTTATTAAAGTATAATTTAAAAACATACAAACAAAATTTTAATAAAATATTTTCTATTTTCATGAAATTTGAGAGATTTTTGTGAATATCGGTGGTGGTGGTTTGTATGGGGGCTACAAGAAGAACTGGTCCGATTCCTTTGGATGGTAATTATTGAATACAGAAGACGTTTACTTGCCAAATTTCGAAAGGATACCTATTATAATACGGTTATTAGAACCATTTGAGCCAAATTAAAGCGGATCTTTGTATGGGGGCTAGGTCTAAACATGGACCGAATTATTCCAATTTCAATAGGCTTTGTCCTTAGGCCAAACTAAGCTTATGTTTCAACCAAATCGATTGATAATTGCGACCTGTACCGTGTTTACATGGACGGACGGACACACCGACGGACGGAAATCGCTGGAATAACTTAAAAAGTTCTGAGTCGATCGGAATACTTAAAAGTCTAGGTGTAGGACCAATATTTCGAGTAGTTACAAACATCAGCACAAAGTCATTATACCCTGTACCACAGAGTTGTGTAAAATCTCCGACATTTTCGATAGGAAAAATATTTTTGAATTTGTGAATTTTTATATAGAAAAAATTTTCTTGAATCTGTGAAGAATGACTAAGAATTTGAGACTTTTTTAAGGAAAAATATCCAAAAATCTGAGAAAATGTCTTAGATTCAGGTTTTTTTTTCTACTTGAAAAATGTCTCAGAATATAAGAATTTTTCTTTTGGAAATTTTCTGAGACACAGATACAGACTCTGAGATTTTTTCTTTAAAAAAAATGTCTCATAACTTGAGATCTTTTTTTTAGGAAAAATATTTTGTAATTCAACACCTTTTTAACACTTTATTTCTCAGAATTCTTAAGGAGAGATTTTTTTGAAATATCAAACACTTGCTTAAGTTCTAAAACCTTTTCTATACACAGAAAATACGAATTGTTATATTGACCCCCATATTTGTGAATACAATTAATTTTTTTTACTGAAAGTGCTCATAAACGGAAATTTGTAATTTCAACAAACGTTTATAAATTTTGATTGTTGAAAAAGAGTTTTTTTTTTTTTTTTTAAACAAAAACACAAAAACAATTTGTTGATCTGACAAAAGTAAAAAATCGAATATTTTTTTTCAACATACACAAACACAATTTGTTGCTCTGACAAATGAATTTTTTTTTTTTCAACAAAGAAATTAAACAAACACTAACATAATTTATGGACATGATAAAAGAATTTTGTAATATTATTACTTGACTGAGTTTGTTGATAACACTGTGCAACAAGAAAAATGAGCCTCAATGCCTTCAACGCCATATGAAAGTAGACCATCAGATGGACAAAATCACCAAAGAGTTTTGGAAAGTCAGTTCGGATTTCTATTTTATAGCCCACTGAAGTTTTTATTTTTTATCAAAGGCGTTTGGAAAACGTCAAAAATACTATAATAAGAACACATCTGAGCTTCAAAATATGATTTGATGTATTCAGTAAAATTGTATGGCGGTTCTTTTCTTAGAACATTTTAACCCTCTAACTGCCATTTTTAGGGGTCATTTTAGTCCTTTTTCAAAAACTAAACACAGAAGTCTAATAAAACGTCCATTTAGAGGGTTAAAATGTTCTACAAATATTTTCCTCATAAAATTTCACTAGGGGTTGTCGAATGTTCAAAGATTGTGCGACATGCGCAAAGTGCTTAAAAACGGTCAAGTATAAATAATCAATGTTTGTTATTTATTTTTACCAAAGCAGTGTTAAAAAATATCGACAAAAAACAGTGCAAATATACTTTTGAGCTAAAAATGATGTTCTGATGTGCTTTATAAAATTTTATGATGATTCTTTTCTTTGACCAAATTAACCCTCTAGCTCCCGTTTTAAAGGGTCATTTATGTCCTTTTTTAAAAGAAATACAAAAAAGTCTATAAAAACGGCAGTTAAAGGGTTAAAATGTTTTACAAATATTTTCTGCATCAAATTTTACTAGGGCACGAAGATAGAAAGTTTGTCTAGCATAAAGAAAATGCTTAAAAATTTTAAAGTATTGAAATTTTTATTTTTATATTTTTTTTTTGGGCCGAAATAAAAAAAAAAAAAACAAGTAACAAAGTTAAATTCGACTTTGTCGAATGTATTAATACCTTCCACGATGTAAAAAAGTATACTTGCAAAACAAAAATAAACAAAAAAAATTAAAAAAAAAAAAAATCCGCGAAAAATATTTTTTGGTAAAAAAAAATTCGACGAAAAATTTTTTTTTTTTAATATGTTTGGATTTGTTTAAATACCATTCGGTGATCGATTCTGTTCACATGTGTCAACCAGCCGCCGAATTAAAGCATTTTGTATTTTTAGCTTATGTTGAATGTACTAAAATTTTTGAGGTCTCCTTGCATTTTCGTTCATAATACCAAACTTCTCGGGAGAACTTCCAATGAATATATTAAGTTTCGAGGTGTTCTTACATTTTCGTTCATAACTTTTGAACCGCTGAACCGATTTCGTTCAAATGCAATACCAAACTGCTTAGGGCAACAACAAGTAAATACGCTAAGTCTTTGTTATATCTGTTTAATACTTTGGCCGTGATCACCATTTCCACAGACGGACAGGCATCGCTAGAATGTCTCGGTAGAATGTCTTAAAATCGATCACTGATCAATAATATAATTGGGAGTTTTCGTGTCAACTGACACAACTTTTGATCCCTATCTACTATCCTATTGGATAGTAGTGCAGACACAACGAGATCGGTCAAGGACTCTCTGGGTTAGAGGGGGTCGAATTTGATATTTAGACCAAAGAGGTGTTTTTTCTCATCCATGTAACTTCTTACCAATTGTTTTTAGCAAAATGTGTCAAAATGTGTCGGCAAAAAAAATCACACCTGACATACCGCTGACTCTCCCTTTATAAAATTGCTGAAATCTTCATACAATTTTTCAAAATGTCATCAATGACATGTCAGCAGTTGGTCAGCGGTTGTTTAAGCGAATTGTTAGTGGTCACAGATACTGGTGAACACTGCTGACCAACTGCTGACATGTCATTGATGACATTTTGAAAAATTGTATGAAGATGTCAGTGATTTCATAAAGGGAGAGTCAGCAGTATGTCAGGTGTGATTCTATTTTTACAACTGGGTATTTCTTCAAACATATTAAAAAAAAAAACATTTTCGTCAAATTTTTTTTTTACCAAAAAATTTCTTTCGCGGATTTTTTTTTTGCAAATAATTTTTTTAAATCTTGGAGGGTATTAATACATTCGACAAAGTCGAATTTAACTTGGACACTTGTTTTTTTTTTTTTTATTTCGGCCCAAATATAAAAACAAAATTTTGAATACTTTAAAATTTTTAAGCATTTTCTATATGCTGGACGAACTTTCTGTCTTAGACGTGCCCTAGTAAAATTTGATGCAGAAAATATTTGTAAAACTTTTTAACCCTTTAACCGCCTTTTTTACAAACTTTTTTGTATTTCTTTTAAAAAAGGACAAAAATGACCCTTTAAAACGGGAGCTAGAGGGTTAATTTGGTCAAAGAAAAGAATCATCATAAAATTTTATAAAACACATCAGAACATCATTTTTAGCTCAAAAGTATATTTGCACTGTTTTTTGTCGATATTTTTTAACACTGCTTTGGTAAAAATAAATAACAAACATTGATTATTTATACTTGACCGTTTTTAAGCACTTTGCGCATGTCGCACAATCTTTGAACATTCGACAACCCCTAGTGAAATTTTATGAGGAAAATATTTGTAGAACATTTTAACCCTCTAAATGGACGTTTTATTAGACTTCTGTGTTTAGTTTTTTAAAAATTACTAAAATGGCAGTTAGAGGTTAAAATGTTCCAAGAAAAGAACCGCCATAAAATTTCACTGAAGACATCAAATCATATTTTGAAGCTCAGATGTGTTCTTATTATAGTATTTTTGACATTTTCCAATCGCCTTTGATAAAAAAAATGAAAACTTCAGTGGGCTATAAAAAAGAAATCCGAACTGACTTTGCAAAACCCTTTGGTGATTTTGTCCATCTGATGGTCTACTTTCATATGGCGTTGAAGGCATTGAGGCTCAATGCGATGACCCAAAATTTGTTGCACAGTGTAACAAAATCGAAGTTTGTATTATGGACTAACTGGCGGCCGTTTTTACTAAATGTTTGATTGAGTTGCAATTGATGTTTGTTGATTTAAATTTGACGATTTACTGTGTAGGAAATGATTTTAAAATTTGGAAATGTTTCTATAAACACAATCATAATAAACAAGAGGTAACATTAAAACCCTTAACTAATGATTTAAATACGACCTAAGGTTCCCTACAAAAAAAAAATTTCCTCCCAAACCCAAAAGCTGCATCCGCGCCTGTCCACTGTGCTATGTATAGGAGAAAGAAAAGGGTTAATATCTTAAACAAAAATTATAAAAAAAAATGTTTTTTTTTTTTTATTAAATATTTATAGCTAAACTTAAACAAATTTGTTAAATATTTTACAAAAATATGACTAAAAAATAAACAAATTAAGAAAATTTACTGGAATTGTTTCATTTCTTCTAACATTTTTATCTATTAGTTCTAAACAACAAATAACACAAATGATATTATTAATTATAATAGTAGTAGTATTTAATATTTAAACCTGATTTAGTATAAAAAATATTCTTAAAAATACTTAAAACTAAAAACAAATTAAATATTAAACTAATGTTGAGACTCTACAAATGTAGAGTTACTACGTTTTTTGGTCAGTTGTGTCGTCTCAGGATCATTCCATGATTGTACCTCTGTTTTGCCAAAGATAATAAAACATAAATTACCCACGAGATAGAAAGCAGCAGCAATAAAGAAAATAATGCGCCATTGATCAGGATTTTTCTGGAAAAGGGAAAAGAGAGAGAGACATATATAAGTTTTTGAATGTTAGCGACTTCAAAATTCTAATAAAACTCACCTCATCTGTAACAATGAAGCCAACAATTAAAGGTGCAATAATACTCATTATATTGGCAGCACAATTTGTGATGCCCATAAGAATACCAGCAAAATTGGGTGATAAGTCAATATGATTTACTTGGAAACCCAAATAGGTGGCACCATTTATACCCACTGTTATCGTTAGCAAGGCAATGGCTAAATTCGTTTGGCCAGCTGTAACATAGCCCAATCCTATCAATGTCACCATAGGTATCCAATGTCCAATAGAGTTAAACAATTTGCGACTCACTGAGAGTGGTATACATTGATTTTTGCTGAGCGTAGCTTGTATAGCAGAGAATACAAAACTCATCAGAAACATAGCAGCATAAGGTAAAGCTGAGAGCAGAGCATTACTCTTGATATCCATGCCAAGAATATTTTTCATATATGATGGTATTTCAGTTAACAAAGTCCAGAAGCCCCAATTGTGGGTACAATGTGTTAATGTTAAGACCATAAATGGTATCGAAGTGAAAAATTTCACCCATGGTGTTTGAGGTGCAGGTTTATTTGTATCTTCTTCTGTGGAACCCAAGGAAGTTTCAATAAGTTTCTTTTCTTCGGCTGATATATTTTTGTAATCACTTGGCGTACTGGCACCCCAAATCAACCAAGCTGCTGACCATACTAGACCAACACCACCGGAGATATAGAATATGCTAGGCCAACCCATGGATGAAGAAGCCAGTACACCACTAGCGGCCAACATAACGACAGTACCAAATTGTGTACCCGAATAACTGTAAGTACCTAAAGTACCACGCTCTTCTACTGGTGCCCATTTTGAAAGTATGGTATGAGCTGAAGGAAATAGGAAACCTTGGCTTAAACCTTGTATAACTCTTAGGGCGCACACCAGTTTCCAGTCACCAATTTTAGCGCAAATAGGTGTTAAGACAGTCAAGAGCGAACATACAAAGACACCTACTAGTAACGTTAGTTTGCCGCCAAATTTGCGAGCCAATTGACCGGCAGGTACTTGGGTGACCACATAACCCCAGAAGAAACTACTTAAAAGCAGAGATTTCGTTTTTTCAGTCCATTGATATTCCTGAAAATAAAAATAAAAATAAAAGAAATATTAATAATGAAGCATTAACAAATTCATACAAAAATTGAGTTCGACATAGATCGACCATAAAAAAACCCACACCACACACCGCTCTTCAAGCAAGTTTAAGTTTAGTAAAAATGGTGACAAAATCAGGTATTTGAATTTCATTCCTTTTTATTTGGAACCATAAAAATCGTTAATATGAAAGTCCTAGCTGATACTGTTTTCGAGTTATTGCTAAATAATTACACTCTTCGAGACCAAAAAGCTCCAACTAATTCCAAATAGGACTTGATTCCATATAAAAACGACCTCTTGATTTCAAAATTGAAATTAAAATTTTTCTAGCATACTTCGTTTTCGAGATATTAGTCTAGAAAATATATTAGTTTAAAGAGGTCTAATTTATACAAATCTGCCATTCCAATTTTTTCTAACGAAATACGGTTTTTGAGATATTGCCGTTAGTAATTCAAACACCACTGTAACCAACTTATGTTCTTTATAATTTAGACAACAATTTTCAAACTTGTGTATCTCGAAATTTTTATTACAGTTTTGAAATCAGGAGAACCATTTAAAATTGTTTGTGGAGAATTGGAGGAGACTACGGAAGTTAGACTGCGTAAATTTATTTTCAAAGATCCCAATGAACCAGGATTTCTTGATAAGCCAGATGGATCTTTCGCAGAAAGAAATAATGAAAACCATTGAACTATTGAAACCTTTTAATGGATACCAATTTCCTGGGTTGCAGAAACGAGTTTAAGAAGGAAACGCCTTCGAGTACACTGTCACCGACTGCAATTCCGATAAATGAATTCATCAGAACAACGGTAGAGGCAAGGTTATGTGGGCGGTTTTTTCTTTTAAGCTCTACAAACCAGCAACGCCTAATGGGATATTTCCGGCACTCTTGCAGAAGTCCCCAGGGATAATCATGCCATGGCCGCTGTGTATATTTACTGGAAGCCTGGCATCAGGGTACATAACCTCTCATTGGAGGGATGAAATAGTAGTCTTTCCATGTCGTCGCTTTTATTGAAAACACTGGAAGAACTGCTAAATGTCAAAGTGAAAAGTACCCTTTTATCAGACAACTTCTGCAACGCCAAACATGCCTATCTTAAAGTTAGATCTGTGTAGACAGCTTAAAATAAATTTGTCGGGGTGATTTACAGCAATTATCTCGAACATAGGTACTGGGGATGCAAGGAAGTTCGTTTTAAGAGTCACTTCACAAGAGGGTATATCTCAATTTCTTTGGGATCTTGTTATAAATAAAATCCATGAATCACTCAGCGAAATGGGTATCAAGATGATCCGAATCAAAGAATAAGTTTTTACCATGGAATAAGCACCAAAGATACTCTCGACGTCGAACTAGTTTTATTTCCAAAAATGACTAATTGTAAGTAAGACAGGTTTGATCTTCCCAAATTATATGGTACCACCCTGGACGTATCTACTGAGGCGAAATATTTAGATGTCTTCCTGGACTAAATGCTTTCCAAATATTTGTGGGAGTTCTGATAGGATATATGGAATCTCTGAAAAGGACTATTGTCGGAGTTGTGTAGAAGTGGAGGAGTAGAAGTCAGTGAACAGGTTGAATCCTGCATCTCGTTTCCTATAGTGGAGTTGATGAAATAAATTGAAAGTATATCATAGAATAGAATGAAGGGTTGAAGATATAGCGAACCCTGTGGCCACTTCTAAATACTAAGAGGATAAAAAGTCTGCTTACTTATGGTAAACGTTCGGTTAACTTCTTTGTTGAAGTACTAAAGTACTGATTGGGAATCTCAGACATTGAAAGAGTTGTGGAGGAGGAGCAATCAGTGATGCACTTTTTATGAAAAGACTTTTTTAAAACGCAACTCGCTGCACTGTAAAAATTTCTTTGTCAACTCTTTATGTAACAAAAATAAATTGTATTGAAATTTTAACAATGCTTTGCGTTGCTTTTAACAAAATCAGGGCCTTAGTGTTCGGGTCTAATGAAGCGCCGCCTTGAGGATTTGGGACAAACATTTTTCGATGGAATGAAATGCATTAATGGAATGCCTTAATGATGTCTGATTGATTTCTCTAGAAGAATATCATAGGGAATCGGGCTGGTTCCGGAAGTAGAAATGATGGTTGACCGACGATTGAATTTGTCAAATAACGGAAAAATAATAATTTTTTTATAAAATAATTGTTAATAAAGTTTCCTTATATCACCGTCCGACAGCCAATATTAAACATGAACCGGATGATATACGTCTGAAAGTAGAGAACAAATGGAGTAAATCTGCATTTAAAGTTTTTCATTTCGTGATCCTGTTTCCTTCTAAAAGGACTTCAAAATTTTAAAGGACACATTTTGTAAAAAATTTTTAAATATTTGTAATTGTCCTAGGATAACACGGCAAATGAAAGAGGAGGATCTCCCCTAATTTTTCCATTTCTATATTTTGCCATATCAGGATAAAAGGATGTGAAGAAAGTCATTTGAAAACTTTATTAAAATATTTTGTTGAAAATTTTTAATGATATTGAAGTACACATTTTTGAATAGACGTTACTTACCTTCTTTTCCTGATATGTAAAAATAATAAAATAGGAAACTTAGGGGAGATCCTCCTCTTTCATTTGCTATCAATAGTGGCATTCTAGGACAAGTGCAAATATTAAATAAATCCCTATTATCCCTATTATTAATATTATAAATCTGAGTGTTGGTTTGTCTGTCTGTCTGTCTATCTGTCTGTCTGTTCCGCAATCAGGGGTGAACGGCTGAACCGATTTGAATGAAATTTTTACCACAGATAGTACTAACCGAGGCGGGAACTATAGGCCATAAGAGAAAGCGATTGGACAAAGGGGCGTTAAGTGCCACGCCCCTTTTTTATTTTATGGAACGTTATTCTGCCTTTACCGTAATAACCCGTAAACGGCTGAACCGATTTTAATGAAATTTTGAACACAGATAGTACTGACCAAGGCGAAAGCTATGACCCACAAGAGGGCAATCGAAAAAAGGGGGCGTAAAATGTCACGCCCCTTTTTATTACATTGAAAGTAAAAAGGGGCGTTAAATGCCACGCCCCTTTTTATTTTATGAAACGTTATTCTGCCTTTTCCGTAATAACGCGTAAACGACTGAACCGATTTTAATGAAATTTTTAACACAGATACTACTAACCAAGGCGGAAACTATGACTCACAATAGAGGGCGATCGAAAAACAGGGGGCGTGAAATGCCACGCCCCTTTGTATTACATTGAAATTAATTTTCCTTTTCCGCAATCAAACTTAAACGGCTGAACCGATTTTTATGAAATTTTTACAACAGATAGTACTAACCGAGTCGTAAACTATTGGCAATTAAAGAGAACGATCGGACAAAGGGGCGTAAAATGCCACTCCCCTTTTTATTTTAATAAACGCTATTTCTGCCTTTTCCGCAATCTCTATTAAACGCCTCTACCGATTTTCATGAAATTTTCACCACAGATCCTACCAACCGAGTCGAGAACTATAGGCCATAAAATATAGCGATCAGACAATGGGCATAAAATGTCACACCCCTTTTTTTATTGAACGCTATATTCACCTGTTCCTTAATCATGCATAAAGGGCTGAAGCGATTTTAATTAAATCTTTATCACAGATAGTAATGACTGAGGCGGGAACAGTGGGTTATAAAAGAGAGCAATCGGACAAAGGGGAGCAAAATGCCGCGCCCCTTTTCATTTTATTGAACGCTATTTATGCATGTTCTGTAATCACGCATAAACGACTTAACCGATTTAAATGAAATTTTTACAAGTAGTAATAACCGAGGCGGGAATTATCTTAATTACTAAAACTCAAGAACCGCTGGACCGATTGATTCCAAACTTGGACAATATATTAGTTTAGTCTTGAGCCAGGTATCTTATGTTTAATCCCGATAGGTGGCGCTGTTGTTGCAATATTTAAATTTTTTGCATTTATGGTACGATTTGGCTGATATACACACAATATATTTATTAAACAAAAATAAGTTTTCTGATATATTTGGAATTGATAGGTGGCACTGTTGTCATTATAATTATAATTTATGGTACAAGGTGGCTCAAATTCTCATGATACATTTATTAAAACAAAAATAAATTTGTTGATAAAATTTGGTCCCTGTAGATGGCGATGGGGAAAAGTTTTTAACAAAATTATTCATTTCAGTGAAATTTTACAACACTTGAATGTATAATGTTTCGTCTTGAGAAAATTATGTATTATTACGGACCCGATAGACCCCACTGGGGAGAAGCTATTAAGATACTCATATCTAAGTCGACCCGGCCAACGCCGGGCGCAACAGCTAGGTAATATTATAAATCTGAGTGTTGGTTTATCTGTCTGTTTGTGTGTTCCGCAATCAGGGGAAAACGGCTGAACCGATTTTGATGAAATTTTCGCTACATATAGTACTAACCGAGGCGGGAGAGAGCGATCGGACAAAGGGGCGTAAAATGCCACGCCCCTTTTTATTTTATGTAAAGTTGTGTTGCCTTTTCCTTAATAACGCATAAACGGCTGAACCGATTTTAATGAAATTTTTACCATAGGTAGTACTGACCGAGGCGGAAACTATGAGCCCAATAGTGGGCGATCGAAAAAAGGGGGCGTAAAATGCCACGCCCCTGAAACGTTTTTTTCTGCCTTTTCGCAATCACGCTTAAACGGCTGAACCGATTTTGATGAAATTTTCACCACATATAGTACTAACCGACGAGGGAACTATAGGCCATAAGAGAGAGCGATCAGACAAAGGGGCGTAAAATGCCACGCCCTTTTTATTTTATGGAACTTTGTTCTGCCTATTTCGTAATAACGCAAAAACGGCTGAACCGATTTTAATGAAAATTTTACAACAGATAGTATTAACCGACGCGAAAACTATGAGACACTACAGGAGGCGATCGAAAAATGGGGCGGCTGAACCGATTTTAATGAAATTTTTACCACAGATAGTGCTGATCGAGGCAGAAACTATGAGCCACAATCGACCGCTTTTGGACAATGGGGCGGGAAATGCCACTCCCCTTTGTATTTTAATGAAAGTTATTTCTGCCTTTTCCGCAATCACGCTTAAACGGCTAAACCCATGTTCAGCACAGATAGTATTAACCGAGGCAAAAACTATGAGATCGCGTTTGGACAAAGGGGCCTATATTGACACGCTCCTTTGTACTATACTGAAATTTTTTTCTACATGTTCTGTAATCATGCTTAAACGACTAAACCGATTTTAATAAAACGTTCACCACATACAGATGTCTGTTCCGCAATCAGGGGAAAACGATTGAACCAATTTTCATAAAATTATTACCAAAGAAAATAATTACCGAGGCGGGAACTATAGTCTTTATCAACGGGCGACCGGAAAAGGGGTGTAATGTGCCACGTCTTTTTTAGCAAAAACTAATTAAATATATTTAGTTGAAAAAAAATAAGATTAAAAAGTTTTTACAGCTCAACAAAGTTTTTCGTTTACCATAAAACGATTTTTCTGTAATGTCCTAATGTTAAATAATATTTTAAGTAAGAAATCTAAAATATTTTTTCACTTTGTTCGAAGCTTCCCTATTTTCAAGTCAAAACAGGAACCCAAAAAAAGTTCCCCACAAGTCGAATATTTTGTTGTTACCCTAACTGCTCCAAACCCCGACGCTAAGCGAAATCGAAAAAAAAAAATCGCTCTACCCTTATGAATAGGTTTATGAAGAGTCATAAAGCGGTAGACAAACTGAGTAATAAAAAACTCATTCATTGAATAATATTTTTTCTACCCGGGAAACGCCGGGCGAAAAACAGCTAGTATTTTATAAAATTGAATCCTCTAAAACTTTGAAATCCTTTTAAAAGGAAACAGGATCACGAAATGAATAACTGTAAATGCAGTTTTACTAGATTTAGTCTCTAGTTTTAAACGGATATTATCCAGTTCGTGATCAACGATTTTTTTTTCATTTTTGTCGGACGGTGAATCATTTAAAATTGAAATAAAGTTTTAAGAAATCGGAGGGATTTGGAGAGAAAAGAATCTCTTTATTTCTTTCTGTCAGATTTTTAGAAAATAAAAGGCAGAAAGGTTTAAAACTTTCGTTATAAAGGGTAGTTAATGTTTAAATGTTGGTTGTTCGTTATATCGAGCGTAAAGTTTTCGAAACGTTTGTTAAATAATGTAATCGAATATTTGTTAAATAGAGATTCGTTAAACCAGGCTTTCATCATACTTACATCAAAATCTGGATTTGTTGCTTGATTATCAGTCATTGCTACTATTGCCACCGAAAGATTCACTCTCAAAGCATACGCCACCGAAAGACCACAAAACAGCAGGAAACATTGTAAATGTCGTACACCAAATACTGAACCTGCAATTTTAAAAATAATAAATATTTAATTAAGAGTTATGTAAATCATTGATTTTTTTTAACTAAATAAAACTAAATTAAACTGAATTTATATTTTTATACATCAGTCAAATATGAACGTGCTGTAATAAATAAATCGTAATTAAAAAGATTTCAATTACGATTATAACTTAACATAATACTAATTCTATTAAGAATTCGTCGAACATGTAAACTGATGCAAACTAGATTAACAATCTGATCATGAATTTGTGTTAACAATAGAATTTTGACAGAATTTATTCTGCTATTAAGTACATAAAGTGTAGTTGAAAAATGTTAAAATTTCAAAGATAATATACAATTTAATTGTGTTTACTAGTCGGTAATAACATATGAGGCATTCCACACCAAATGTCCAGCGAAAAAAAAAAACTGTGTACCGTAAACTTCTGAATAGGTTGTATGGATAGCCCTATATGGAACTTAGAAAAATGCGTTTTTGGTTTTTCAATTTTTCAAAAACTGGGATTAGGAGGCGTAGTCAAATATTGGAAAAATGGTAAAATTTGTGGCGAGTTGCCTTGATTAAATATCACTGTGCTACAAAAGACAAAAAATAATTTATGCAGGGGTTCTCATATGATAATTCGGGTTGGTTGGAGTCCACAGAGTACTGATATACTCATAGTTTTTCTGGATCACTTCGTTAAGTACGTTTTTTATTGGCAAATGTGTTGAAAAACGGAAATTCTTTAATTACAATTTTAAAAAATTATTACTTTGTTAGTTTGCAACCGATTTTCGATTTTATGGATTTGTTTTAAAGGTATAGGTCTTACCTTTCAAACAGAACAAAAATATTAAAAATCGATCAAGAATTGGCTGAGCTACGATCGCTTAAGTAAAAAAAAAACGAATTTTTTGAAAAATTTGTCATATTCTTTACACTCTAAGTTGAAAGTGAATCATTAAACAATTTTTTGTGAATTTTTTGTAAAAAAGTATAGTAAAGTGGCTTTCCAAAACACCAAAAAACATAACAATCGGTTAAAAAATGAATGAGTTATGCTAAGTTTTGTGATAGGACATTTTTAATTTTTTTCAGAAACGCTTGTAATTCAAGCATTATTCATAAATCATGTTACTAGTAGTAATTTTATGCGCATATGCATATAAACTAGAGATGGGAACGTAATTAGATTTGTGCGTGATTCACACATGATCAGAAGTGAGCGTGATTGAAAATTAATTTTACTCACGTGGTTGTTAGTGAGTGTCAGTGTGAGTGGAATAAAAAAATGGGCGTGTCAGTTACTTCCAAATCCTATTTATAATTTTTTGGGCTTGTTTAAAAAATATCAGTGTTACTTCTTAAACAAAAAAATATTGTGAATCGGTTGAAAACTGGCTAAGGTGCGCTTGTTTAAGTAAAAAACCTTTTTTGAAGAGTTATACCTGCAACATTTTTATGACAAAAAACATTTGACATTTTTGAAACGAAATTGGTAAAATTGTGGGATCATTTGATGGAAATTTTACCTGTTTATAAATATACGTATGAGGCATTCCACACCAAATGTTCAGCGAAAAAAAAAACATGTGAACCGTAAATTTTTAAATGGGTTGTATGGATAGCCATGTGAGGCATTCCACACCAACTGTTCCACTACAGAAAAACCATAGTGGTTTCAATGGGATATCATTTGCAAAGTATTCGCTCTTAGGGTACTAATAAATAACAAAAATAAAATTTAAGTTTTTTTCAAAAAGTGGGCCTTGTAGGCGTGGTCAAATATTAAAAATATCAAACTTTTTTGCCTGAGTATTTATTCACGATCACGCACGCTAATGAAAGAAAAAAAAATATTCAAGCACGATATTTTATTTTACTCACGCTCACGTGAACATCGTGACCGTAACTTATTTTTTTCTACTCACGTGTGCGTGAATGAGCGTGAGCAAAATAAAATATCGTGCGTGACTAAATTTTTTCTTTCATAAGCGTGCGTAATCGTTATTAAAAACTCACTCACGCTACCATCGCCTTTTAAAATATTTTTTAAGTATTGATATTACTCATACGCACACGTTTTAAATACCATTATTGTATAAAATAAGCGTGTTGCAATTTTTGAATTTTGATTTTTCGAAAACAAAGCAAAACACATCTCTAAAAATTTCAGATCAGATAGAAAATTCCTTTAACTTTTTTTAAAAAAATAAAAAAGAAATAAAATTCTGCATGTTTTTTGATAAATAAAGTTTAAGTTTAAATTTAAAAAATTCAGAACTTCTTCTGAAAATGTTCCAATTTTTATTTTTTTTAATTGATAGCCCATTCAAAAATCTATAAACAGCTTTTGTCTTTAAGACTTTACTGTGTTTCATTTAATTTGCATAAATATTGAAGTAAAGATGCTCAGGCAAAAAAGTTAGATATTTTCAATTTTTGACCACGCCTACAAGGCCCACTTTTTGAAAAAACTTAAATTTTATTTTTGATATTTAATAGTATCCTAAGAGCGAATACTTTGCAAATGATATCCCATTGAAACCACAATGGTTTTTCTGTAGTGGATCAGTTGGTGTGGAATGCCTCATATATGGAGCTAAGAAAATTACGTTTTTGGTTGTTCAATTTTTCAAAAACTTGGCTTAGGAGGCGTGGTCAAATATTGGAAAAATGGTCAAGTTTGTGTCAAGTTGCCTTGTTTACCAAAATCTCAAAAATTTACATTCTTGTATAGTTTTGTATCGGCTATCGATTAAAATTTTTTTGGAAAATTTTCAGAACCCGTTCTGAAATTTTCTGTTTTTTAAAAAAGTCAATTTATAAAAAATACGGCCACTTTTGTTTTTTTGTTTTTTTTTTTTTAAGATTAGATGTTTGTCTAGCAAGATTTTTTTAAAAATTATGAAAATCTATAAAAAAAATTAAGAAGTAAAAAAAGTAATTTTTCTGATTTTCAAAATAAATTTTTAAAATTTAAAATAGTTTTTGAAAAAAATTAATTTCAATTTGTGTTTTTGCTAATTTGTGCCAAAATATGCAATAATATGCACTTAAAAGTTCGAAATATGCACAATATATGCACACTAAGAAAATTATGTCATTAACTGTTTGTAGGTTATTTTAAAAAGTAATCAGTAAAGTCATTTTAAAAGAAAAATCACTTATTTTATAAAGGATTTAATTTTTTTACTGTTTCTGTAGTTTAAAAAAAAATGCCGCAGAATTTTGTACTCATGCCCAAAATATTAAATCATGATAATGTTTTATTTAATAAAAAGTTGTTACGAATAAATTCCAAAAACGATATTTTTTAAGAAAAAAATAACTCCAAGAAATTTCTTAAATACACTTGGAGGATTTATTCAATATTCAGAAAAAAAATCTAAAAACTAAGAACAAATCAAGACAATACAAAAAATTAGTCAAAAAAAATGCAGATAAATTCAGAAAAAATCACAAAATTTAAAACAAAAACTACTGGAAAATTGAGAGAAACCTGAATATATAACATTTTAACTGATTTATTAGATTTTAATTATTTTTTTTTTTTTATTTTTTTAATAAGCTTTTATTTATTCCTTAAATTATTAAGAATTTATTTAAAATAAAATGATTTATAAAGAATTAATTGGAAATAAATTAATTCAATAATTATAATCGAATTATTAACAATATTAGTAATATATACTACTATATTTTTTAAAATAATTCAAAATTCATTCAACAATGAATTAATTAAATAAAAAAAATAATGTCAACTAATTTTCCAATAGAATTTATTCTTCAAAGGTCTGTTACGACAAGCGCCGTCTGGCTGGCAGTATCGGAAGTTTTATAAGTATTAGTTTTTTGTAGTAGAGATGCGAGCGTGACACGTGATTACGCGTGATCATGAGTGAAATTTACGCTTGATTAGAAAAAATATTTTCGTGCGTGAGATTGCGTGGGTAATTTTGGTTTCGTAAGTTTGCGTGATTGTTTAGTGCTGTCTAAAACAGAAAACTAGTAAGAAAATCGTCATCATATTGAATTAATACAAAATTGTTATTAAAATAAGTTTTTATGATAAATTTTAGGAAATTAAACACCTTTTGTGCAAGAATTTGAAATGAAGTTAAATAAAATTTTGATTATTTTATTTTCGTGAGTCGTTGTAAGCGTTATTATTTCATGCGTAAGTCGTCGGCACTCACGCGCCCATCTCTATTTTATAGTATGTATCTATAATATTGTCGAATAACCACAAGCAAGAACATAACACCGTTTATGTTGGGGTTTAAATATCGTATGGTAGCCTAGCTGAAGTGTGTCAGACTGGAAAACAGAGGGTCAGGGGATCGTCCCTGATATAAGTCAACTTATTTTTTAAATTTTGTTTTTTTTTTTTTTTAGCTTGTTTAATTTTTTTTGTTAAGACTTTTTTTAAACCTTTATACTTTTTTTATTAAATTATAAAAAAAGTTAGAAAATTAAAAGACTATTTGATTTGAATAAAAAAGATATAAATAAAAGCTTATTAAAATAATAAACAAATAATTAAAATCTTATAAATAAGTTAAAATGTTATATATTCAGGTTTTTCTAAATTTTCCAGTTGTTTTTGTTTTACATTTTGTGATTTTTTCTGAATTTTCTGCATTTTTCTGACTAATTTTTTGTATTTTCTTGATATTTTCTTAGTTTTTAATTTTTTTTTTCTGAATATTGAATAAATCCTGCTAGTGTATTTGAGAAATTTCTTGGAGTTAATTTTTTCTGAAAAAATATAATTTTTTGGAAATATGTGATGTTTATTTGTAACACCTTTTTATACCCTCCACTCTGGTGATAGAGGGTATATATAAGTTTGTCATTCCGTATGTAACACATTGAAATATTGGCTTAGGACCAATGTAAATTATTAAAAAAAAGAATTGTTATATCAAATAATATGTAAGCTAAAAAAAAATAAAAAAAAAAGTTGACTTGATCAGGGATTTGATCCCAATACCCTCAGCGTGGTAGTCTGACACACTTCAGCTAGCCTACTGTCGGCGTTTTAAATGTTAATCTAAATTCTAACATAATTTTGTCATGTTGTAGATATTCGATTTTCAAATATACTGGTTAGTTTTGCGATGTGGTAATATTTTATTTGAAAAAATTTGCGATGATGGTAACTAATCTAATTGGAAATATGATAGTTGGTATGGCAATACTGCGTTAATCGAGTAGCGGCGCTAGGTGTCGCTACCAGAATTATGTGTTTTTTTTATTTTATTTATTAATTTTAAATTATTGTCGAAGTTTTAGGTTGTAATAAAATGAATACTGTAATTCTCATTTTCTTTTTTGTTTAATAGTTAGCTTATATAGTCAAACTGAGGTGGCGTCCTGCAACTTTTTTAAAATTAGACCCCAGCCTAAAAACATTATCATGTTAAAAATTTACTGTATTAAAAACGAATTTTCTGTTACATTTAATTTCGGCAGTAAAAAATTTCTTCTATAGTTTTACTGTTTTTCAATACAAAATAACTGAATATTCACTAGTTTTTTAATGTTTTGGTTAGTCATTAAATTAACATTTAAAATTGACTGTAATGTGTTTTTATTTTAAATGAAAAAACAGTGGAATGGTTTTTAAATAAAATTTCATTTGTTTTAAGTGAATATTCACTGGAATTTACCTACATAATTCTTTGAGTGCATTTAAAATCAAAATATGCAAAAATATGTATTTTCACCAAAATATGCAAAATATGCGAAAACAAATCGATGCCATTTAATGCAAATCTCTTGATTCGGAAAGATAATTGGTCGATATCGTTTTTAGGCTTTCGACAAAAAACATGCATTTGCATGGAAATCTCACCCTAGTTATATAAAAAACTTTTTTACCCGGGACCCATTGAAAAAATTTTGGTACACAATTTTTTTCTCACTGAACATTTGGTGTGGAATGCCTCACATGTAAATTTATAAACAGGTAAAATTTCCATCAAATGATCCCACAATTTTAGCAATTTCGTTATAAAAAAACATATTTGCAAGCGCACAGCTTTTTCTGTCATAAAAATGTTGCAGGTATAACTCTTCAAAAAAGGTTTTTTACTTAAACAAGCGCACCTTAGCCTGTTTTTAACCTATTCTCAATATTTTTTTGTTTAAGTAGTAACTGTGATATTTTTTAAACAAACCCAAAAAATTATAAATAGGATTTGGAAGTAACTGACACGCCCATTTTTTTATTCCACTCACACTGACACTCACTAACAACCACGTGAGTAAAATTAATTTTCAATCACGCTCACTTCTGATCATGTGTGAATCACGCACGAATCTAATTACGTTCCCATCTCTAGTTTATATGCATATGCGCATAAAATTACTACTAGTAACATGATTTATGAATAATGCTTGAATTACAAGCGTTTCTGAAAAAAATTAAAAATGTCCTATCACAAAACTTAGCATAACTCATTCATTTTTTAACCGATTGTTATGTTTTTTGGAGTTTTGGAAAGCCTCTTTACTATACTTTTTTACAAAAAATTCAAAAAAATTGTTTAATGATTCACTTTCAACTTAGAGTGTAAAGAATATGACAAATTTTTCAAAAAATTCGATTTTTTTTTACTTAAGCGATCGTAGCTCAGCCAATTCTTGATCGATTTTTAATATTTTTGTTTTGTTTGAAAGGTAAGACCTATACCTTTAAAACAAATCCATAAAATCGAAAATCGGTTGCAAACTAACAAAGTAATAATTTTTTAAAATTGTAATTTAAGAATTTCCGTTTTCCAACACATTTGCCAATAAAAAACGTACTTAACGAAGTGATCCAGAAAAACTATGAGTATATCAGTACTCTATGGACTCCAACCAACCCGAATTTTTATATGAGAACCCCTGCATATTTTTGGTGTAGCACAGTGTATTTATCACATTAAAACAGAATGAACCACAATCTTAAAAATTTACATTCTTATATAGTTTTGTTTGGGCTATCGATTAACATTTTTTTTTTTTTGGAAAATTTTCAGAACCCGTTCAGAAGTTTTCCATTTTTTAAATAAGTCAATTTTTCAAAAATCCGGCCACTTTTTTTAATTTTTTTTTTTTTTTTTTTAAGTTTAGATGTTCTTCCATCCACACAAAAAAATTCAGAAACACGTTCTTCTTATTTTCGAGAAATTCGCATTTGAATTTTTAATTTCATAACAATTTTGTAATTTGCTTGTATTTGCTTGATTTAACGTTGCGTATGAGTAATGTTTATGCAATTAATATTACTCATTCGCAACGTTAAAACAAGCAAATACAAGCAAATTACAAAATTGTTATGAAATTTAAAATTCAAATGCAATTTTCTCGAAAAAAAGGATGAACGTGTTTCTGAATTTTTTTGTGTGGATGGACAAACATCTAAACTTAAAAAAAAAATTAAAAAAAAAGTGGCCGGATTTTTGATAAATTGACTTATTTGAAAAATGGAAAATTTCAGAACGGGTTCTGAAAGTTTACCAAAAAAAAAAAAAAATGTAATTGATAGCTTATACAACACTATATAAGAATGTAATTTTTTGAGATTGTGGTGCGTTCCGTCATAATGTGAGAAATATTTAATCAAGGCAACTCGCCACAAACTTGACCACCCGAGTAAAAATTTTTGTATGGAGCAATATATGTTCTTATATTATTCCAGATCTGTTGATAGATCCGAGATTTGAAAGATCAGCACTGATCCGAAAAATGGATCGCTAAGATTAGATCAGTTTTAACCGGACGGATACAATTTGATCCGAAAAATGGGTTTATCTAATTAGATCAGTTTTAATCGGTGGGATACAATTTCATCCGAAAAATGGTTGGATCTTATTAGACCAAGACAAAAAAAAAGATTTTTTTAGCTGGATAAAAAAAGATAAAATTTTATACGAAAGAAAAAAAAATACCCGAGTAAAAAAAAGTTATATGACGCAATATTTAATTTTATATGAACAGATATGCTTTTATGTAAATCCATATTAATTTTGATCCGAAAATTGGCGGATCGAATATTATACGATTATATCAAATTCTATTATTTCTGATAAAATAATATCAAATTTGATTAAGTTTGATCCCAAAAATGGGTCTATCTAATTGTATTAAATCATATCTTATCTGTTAAAATTAGATAAATGTTTATATAATTAGATGAAATCTGGTCAAATTTTTTGGAATTTTAAACGTGAAATTAGAAATTATTTTATCAGATTGGATACAGTATCAATTAGAAGAGATTTTATTGCATTCTTCTGAATTTTTTCGGGACTTAGCAAATTATTAAAAAATTTTATTTTTTTTTTTAAATCAGTTATAAGTGATTTGAAAATTCTAAAAAATGTTTGTGGCTTAGAAAATTTAAAAACATTTTTTCGGAACTTGAAAATTTTTCAAAAAAAAAAACAAAATTTTTCCTAAAAACATTTTCAATGATTTTTTTACTCTAAAAAAAAAAAAATGCCAAAAAAATTTTGTGTCCGGAACTTTGGAAAATTTTCATAAAATTTTTTAGGAATTTTTTTAATTGTCCGGGACTTAGAAAATTTTTAAAAATTTTTTCGGGATATAATTATAAATAAAATCATATATCTTTTTATCTGTCATATCTAAAAATTTCCGACCTTATATGTCATATCTAATTTCATATAGATCGGTATATAAATAGATAGGAATATGTATGTTATCATATTAAAAAATAAGGAAAAATACAATGCTATATATAAACTTATATGCCCATATCAAAGTTCATGCATAACCATATATAAATATAAATAATTATATAATAACATATATGATTATATCAGTTCTTTTTTACTCGGGTATTACAAAAAACTTTAGATAAAATTTCATCCAAAAAAAAAATCTATTTTTAGAACTACATATAATTTTATCCGAACAATAAAATCTATTTTTAGAACTGATAAAGTTTTATCCAAACAATTTTTTTCAATATTAAGATATAAATATTAGAGTTAATTTTGAAAATTTGATCTGCGGATATCATCATTTTTTTGAAGGATTTAGGGGAACTAAAAAGAATGGCGGTATTTTTTTGGAAAAAAATTCGCTCCTTGGGGTGGTTCAACGCATCTGAAAACGCGAATTTTGAGCTGATTTTTGAGCAGAGCTAAAACGGCTGAATATATCGAAAATCTGATTTCATCAGTCGA
This sequence comes from Pegoplata infirma, assembly GCA_963921195.1. NCBI lineage: Eukaryota > Metazoa > Arthropoda > Insecta > Diptera > Anthomyiidae > Pegoplata > Pegoplata infirma. The sequence continues at coordinate 90,805,487 of OY992538.1, read as the reverse complement.
TTCTACAGCAAAAAATAATACAATGGTCATTTTTCAAACTCTTAAAAAAAGTTCCAAAAACCCACCACAGAGGGCGGAAATATAAGGTTTTTCCATTTTCTTTTTAAATTAATTTTTTAAATATGCACAATTAAAGGGCATTTTCAGCTTGACAAAATGGTACTAAATTTTCCGTTCTATCACAACCCGTTAAAAAGTTATCAATTCTCAAAAATGGACAACAACACGTTTTTTGAGAACTTTGACCTCAATTTTCTCGAAAACATGACGTGATAGAAAAATTTTAAATCTAGATTTAGAATCAGCATCGAAATGTTAATCGAAAACAAGTTTTATGATCCCAGAATATCATCCAAAAACATCAAAAAAAATGCTCTCAATAATGCACAAAAAATGCGTTTTTTGTGAACTTTGACCTCAATTATCTCAAAAACCTGACGTTACGGAACATTTTGGAAACCAGATTTGAAATCAGCATTGAGATGAAAATCGAAAACGAGTGTCCAGACCGCGGACCCATCCAAAAAAATTTTCAAATTTCGGTTAGTGTTTTATAATTTTGCCATTAGAAAAAAAACTTTGAAGCCTTATAACTTTTTAATGGGTTGTGATAGAAAGGTGCTTTTCGTACCAAATTTCTTAGCAAAAACTGTCTCTTCATCGTGCATGATTAAAAAAATAATTAAATTTTTTTTTTTTTTAAATCGATTTTTCCGCCCCCTGTTGTGGGTTATTGGAACTTTTTTTAAGAGTTCAAAAAACTGCTATTGTATATATTTTTGGTGTAGAATCGACTGGTGCAATCAGATTTGTAATATATTCAGCCGTTTTTTCTCTGCAAAAAAATCAGCTCAAAATCCGCGTTTTCAGATGCTTTGAACCACCCCAAGGAGTGAAAATTTTTCCAAAAAAATACCGGCATTCTTTTTAGCTCCCATAAATCCTTTAAAAAAATGATGATATCTGATAAACAGATGAAGTGACATAGTCACCAAACGAACTCTAATAAATATATATAATTAAAATTTATTTAAAAAAAAAAAAAAAAACTTCGAGCGGCGGGGGAATCGAACAGCTACCAACTGTTTTGTAATCGCAATCTCTACCCTCTGACCCAGCGGACGTTGTTAATAAATGACAACTTTAAAAGACTATGTTTTAAAAAAACTTAGAAAATTTTTGAAAATAGTTTATCATATATAATTATATCAAGTTTAACTTATATATAATTAAATCCAGTTTATCTTATCGTGTATATGATTGCATCAATTTAAATTCGATTTGAATTTGAACAAAATTTTAAAAAAGACTTAGAAAATTTTTGCTAAAATTTGTGATTTTTTTTTTAGTTTATTTGCTGAGCAAATAGTGGGTTTAATACTGAGTTCAACAACATGATTTTCATCTTCCAATGCTCTTAACTTTCCAAGTTATAAAGCTTTAAAGTAAAAACGGTTTTTGGCTTATGAGCTTCACATTTTTCATCGGATCCAAATTTTCTTTCTGCCGTTGTATATTTAATAAAAATACCTTTAAAATGGTATAAAACATGTTTAGACTTTTTTACTCACCAACGCACAGTGCGACATTTGGCCAATCTAGGTGGACAAAAATCGAAAAATAAAAGTTGGCGAATTGTTATAATTTAAATGAATGTGACAGCAAACAATCCATATACTATGGAAATAATCATAATATGACGAAAAAAGTGCTGTTTCATTTGATACAGGAGTTTAAAGTCACACCTTGTAATAGACTTTTGAGAAATAAAATATATTTTTGAGCACCATCCCAACTTCAAACACTTATAACTTTTTTGCTGTTGTAGTTATAAGTCCATTTCTTTTTTTAAAAATACAGTATTTTTAATCTAGTTTTTAAATCCGTGCTCATTTTTTAATTTAATCGAAAACTTATTGTTGTAATTTATTAAAAACAAAAATTAAAAATTAAAAAAAAAAAAAGAAAAAAACGGAAACTTCGTTGGAATAAAACTATAGTTTCCTCACGCTCCCTCACACGACCTATACATGTGGCAGGTGTTGGAATATCTCTAGTAAGAGATTAAACCAAGTTTGCTGGCGATTTTTTGCGATTTATAGAGAATTTTAAAGTTTAGTGAACGTCTAAAATGGACTTTTTGCTTGATTTTTTTTTAATTCCAGAGACTTTTAGTTTTAAACTATATGATAAATACACTTATATTGCACATAAAATTGAATGATTATGTAAGAATACATTATAATATAAAATGTAATGTGTTATTACACCAAACCCTTGTTTAACGGCATTACATTTTTTTAACGATGTTTAGTTTTTGTATAAAATATGGGAAAATTGAATAATTGTTAAATTCGTAGAATTCGCAATGGAATTAAAATAATGAAAACCAAATAACTTTAATTTTTTGGTTTGAAATTCTAAAATATGAGTGATACAAATCACACGATTTCAATAAATTACTGTACTGCTATTTCTATTTCTATTTCTATTGTAAAATCGTTTTGTGTGTAATAAATTTATAAAACTGCAAATAGTGGGTTGACCACGTCCCTTTTTGTTACAGTATAGAGTTAATTTTACAATGTACATAAGTCAAAAAAGGAAATCTAGCCCAAGGTTGTCCAAAACAGCTTAAATGTCTGTTATAAAAAAAGTGGGCGTATACCGCCCATCAATAATTGTCTTCGAGGTTATTGTGTACATTTTTTTTTACAAAATGGTACACAAATAATAATTTTTTTACAAAATCTCATAAAAATTCTTCAAATTATTTAAGCAATTTCTTAAAAAATAGTTAATTTCCCAAAAATGGGCGTGGCAATTGTTCGATTGTTCCAAATTTTGTTGTCAATATTAGTTATGTCCTACATTATTATCAAACCAAATTTCAAGCCAGGATCTTTTAAATTAGATTTTTGTCCACCTAGATTGGCCAAATGTCGCACTGTGCAACGGCCAAATAATGAGTTTTAAGTTTTTTTCGGAAGTTTTTTCAGACAAAAATAATTTTATCTGAAAATATTGCTAACATAAGTTCGAACCAAATACACTTTTAATTATTGGCAACAAATAAAGCTTTAATTTGAGCTTGATCTGAGGACTTTAGCTCTCTTAAAACCAGAGATATTGATGGTTAAATATTAAAGTTTTAAAATATTTTTTTCTTCGGATTAAATAATATATAATTATATCAAAATACAATTATTTTTGAAATATTTTTGTTAAAATTCAGGGATTTTATTTTTTTTTTAAATTTGAAAAACGAAAACGCATTAAAAAATCATTTAGATCAGCGGTTACCAACCTATGGTACGCGTACCACTAGGGGGTACGCGAAACTGTCCGCGGGGGTACGCAAAATTTTAGTAATTTTGACATTCGTTTTAGATTAGAGCTTGCAAAACGATTAAAATCGTAATCGTAATCGCGATTAATCGGACCAATTAATCGTAATCGTAATCGACAAAAAAATCATTCGATTACGATTAATCATTATCTGTAAAATACACTGGTTTTGTAACGAATTGAAAATGCACAAGATTTTGGTCCAAGATTCATTTAACTTGTTTGTAATTTTTCTTTCCTTTTTTTTCTCATAAATGTTTCCCATTTAAAGTAAAATTTAAATTCTGACCTTAGTAACCCCTCAATTTTTTTGTAAAAGTATATTCAAAAGGTTTGGCGGGATTTGGTCAAAAAATTTTAACGTTGTATGGTTTTTTCGAAAAACGTTATTTTTCAAACTTTGATGGTTGGTTTCCGACTGAAGATTCTGTTGTAAAATTGTTTAATTAAATTTTCCACAATTAGCTCTTCACTTGCCATTGGCTGGTATTCCTACACAGCCCAACAGAAATTTTGCCGAACTGGAAGATTTTGGAAAGGCATCACAAGTCAAAGACCTGAATTCAGGCATGTTTTTTTTGGGCGATGTCACAGCTCAGAGCACTTCTTGGTAATTCAGATAAACCGATATTAAGACGCAGTGAAATTATATATCTCTTCAGCGCTTATTCAAGCACTCTTTGTAGAGTTGATTTAAGCGCAATAAAGATGCAAGGAAATCTTTTATTTTTCTGCAAAAATTCATAATTTATCATTCAAAAAGTGTTAAAGATGTTAAAAAGGAAAGCATGTATGAAATTTTATCAAAAAATAATTTTCTGTTATATAAAGAAGCTGTCTTGTAAAAATCTTAATTTATTTTTGTTGGAAAAATTCGAAAGTTTATAATTTTTTTCTTAAAAATATTTGAGTTTCTACTTTTGTACGTTCTGAAATGAAAATTTTAAAAGAGTTTTTCAAAAATCTATTAAAATTAAAATTATTTAAAAAATTCGATTAATCGATAATCGCGATTAAAGGCGATTTTTAACATGATAATGTTTTTAGGCTGGGGTCTAATTTTAAAAAAGTTGCAGGACGCCACCTCAGTTTGACTATATAAGCTAACGACTAACAAAAAAGAAAATTGGAATTACTGTTTTCATTTTTCTTAAAACCAAAAATTTTACTAACTTGGGTTTGTAACTTGGATAATAATTCACCTCGTGGTGAATAACAAAAATATTCACCAGCTGGTGAATAAAACGTAAAATAATTATTTTTCATCAATATTTTTTTTTCATCAATATTTTTTTTTTCATCAATATTTTTTTTTTCATCAATATTTTTTTTTTCATCAATATTTTTTTTCATCAATATTTTTTTTTTCATCAATATTTTTTTTTTTTATTAATATTTTTTTTTTTTTTCATCAATATTTTTTTTTTCATCAATATTTTTTTTTTTTTCATCAATATTTTTTTTTTCATCAATATTTTTTTTTTTTCATCAATATTTTTTTTTTTTCATCAATATTTTTTTTTTTCATCAATATTTTTTTTTTTTCATCAATATTTTTTTTTTTTCATCAATATTTTTTTTTTTTTCATCAATATTTTTTTTTTTTTCCATCAATATTTTTTTTTTTTAACAATATTTTTTTTTTCATCAAAATTTTTTTTTTTTCATCAATATTTTTTTTTTTTTCATCAATATTTTTTTTTTCAGCAATATTTTTTTTTTTATCAATATTTCTTTTTTTTTCATCAATATTTTTTTTTTTTCATCAATATTTTTTTTTTTCATCAATATTTTTTTTTCATCAATATTTTTTTTTTATCAATATATTTTTTTTTCATCAATATTTTTTTAATCAAAATTTTTTTTCATTAAATTTTTTTTTTCATTAAATATTTATTTTTATCAATAAAATTTTTTCATTAAAACCCTTTTTTTCATCAAAAACTTTTTGTTATCGACAAACATAGACAAACAGATAGATGGATATCACTAGAATGTCTAAGAAAGCTTTACAGATCAATAATATATAAACATAATGGGGTCCTCGACCGATATTTCAATGCATTTTGCATATAATGACAAATTAATATAGCGTTATGTTTCCTAGAAAAATTTTGCTTTGGAAAGAACACCTACTTATACAGCAAAACATTATCATGATTCAATGGTTTGGGCACGAGTACAAACTTCGCAGACATTTTTGTTTTAAAATTTGGAAAAACCAAAAAAATATTACACTGAAACATGAATAATGAAAAAATGTTATTACAGTAGAAAATTTCAATAAATTTAAAAAAAGGGACTCGTATTCTTTAATTAAGCGGTATGACACACGCTAGATGCCTGGGGAAGTTGTAATAACTTGGCTGATTTTCAACCGGTTAAGTTTTATTTCACAATTCCGTAATTGCTTGAAATAAAACTTAACCTAAAATACCAAAAATATTGCGAAAACAGAAAAAAATCATATTTTTCCTTGTAATCCGTTTTTTAAATTTTAAGGACCATGCAAAACGCCTTACCCATTTCCGATCGTTCTAAATTTTTGTGAGACGTATTTTTACCTCGAAATGAATATATCTAGGGTAAGTTAGGGTCAATATCTACCAATTTATTTTTTTTGGAGCACCATATAAAATAAATCAGAGCCAAAAAATAAAAGGTGCAATTTTAAAAATTTAAAAAAAAATAGAAAGAATTGTGATCACATCTCGAATTATGGCTTAAAAGTTGCGTAATTTAGAGTACAATTTTTACAATTTTTTACAAAAAAATCGAAGGTTTCGGACTTTTTCAAAAAGTCGATTTTAATTTTTAAACGTCAAAAAATAAGTGATAATTACTTCGAATAATTTTTTCATATTTTTTTTCTAAAACTACATTTAAATACCAAAAAAACGTTGTCCAACTTTTTTTAAAATATCTATATTTTTCAATGGTCAAAATTAATTAAAAATTTCAATTTTTTAATTTTTTTGAGAAAATCTCCATTTTGAAAAATTGATTACTCAACACCATCTTGAAATAAAAGGCTGAAAATTGGTGTCCAAGTTGCATTTAATAAGTACTAAAACATATCCAAAAATAAAATAAATCGTAAGGGGTCGGGTCTAAAAGTGAGTGATTTGGCTTGGAATGCCCCATAAATAGTTCAGCACATCTGAAAATACTACTATTTTTCTGAAAAATACTTTTGGAAACACTTATTGTTAGATATCTTTTTTCATTACGGAGATATCGACAGATGAAATTATTGCAATAAAATAAAAGAAAACAAATTGAAACCAAACATTATTTTTTTTTGTTGATGTTTTTAGTACCGAATTCGAAACTCTTTTACATCAAAGTCCGACAGCAGTTTGGGTCAGTTTTTCTTTTTTATAAAAATTGCTTTGTTTTTTTTTACATTTTTTAACATGATAATGTTTTTAGGCTGGGGTCTAATTTTAACAAAGTTGCAGGACGCCACCTCAGTTTGACTATATGAGCTAACGATTAAACAAAAAAGAAAATAAGAATTATAGTTTTCATTTTATTACAACTGTATACTACGACAATAATTTAAAATTAATAAATAAAATAAAAAAACACATAGTTCTGGTAGTGACACCTAGCGGCACTAGGTGTCACTCGATTAACGCAGTATTGCCATACCAAATATCGCATTTCCAATTAGATTTGTTACCATCATCGCAAGTTTTTTCCAATAAAATATTACCACATGGCAATACTAAACAGTATATTTGAAAATCGAATATGTATCTACAAGCAAGAGAAACTTAACCAAATTTAAATCAGTATTTCAATAAGCTACGGTGGCCTAGCTGAGGTGAGCCAGACTGGAAAACGGAAGGTCCGGTGATCGAATCCCGTGATTTGTCAACTTTTTTTTTTTTATTTAGTTTTTTTTAGCTTGTACATTTCTTTTTGTTAGGGAAAAATTTGTTTGCATTGATTCTTTATACTTTTTTATTTAATTATAAATAAAAAAAAATTTATATATTCAGATTTTTCTAAATTTTCTAGTTGTTTCTCTTTCTGAATTTTGTGATTTTTTCTGAATATATCTACAGACAAAACTAAGTTTTGTCTGTATTTTAAACATTAATTTCACAGAAAACTTAAAAAAGAAAATTCCAAAATAAACTGAATATAACTACAGAGTTTTTTCTATAAAATTTTGGTTGCATCAAATACATTTTACAAATATATGTAAATTAACAGAGTTTTTCTTTGCTAAATGGTGCTTTATTTAACCAATAATTTACTAGAGACTCTGTAAATTACCAGTTTTTTTGTCCAAAACATTTTACAGAGTTTTATAGTAAAAAAACAGATTTTTTTTTCTGTCAAAAGGCGCTAATATTTAACCAATATTTTTCTATAAAGTCTGTAAATTAACAGTTTTTTTTTGTAAAAATCATTTTACAGAGTTTTTTACTAAAATTACCAAGTAATGTTGCTAGATGGAAAAGTACGGTGAACTCTGTTAAATTAGCAGAGTATTTCTGTAATTTACCAGAGTTATTATTTTGAGTGTAGTTTTCCAAATTTTTTGTAAATATTGATAAATTTGAGAAATTTCTTGGAGTTCTTTTTTTCTGAATATTTTTTTAACCATTACATATTTTTTTGGAAATATGTAAGGGTTATTCGTAAAAAGTTTATATTTAATAAAACATTATCATGATTTAATTTTTTGGGCAAGAGTACAAAACTCTGCGGCATTTTTTAATCGTAATCGCGATTATGAAATATATCGATTATTTGCAAACTCTATTTTAGATGAACCTTTCAATGCTGGTTTCGCATCTGGCTTTAAAATTTTTGCATAACGTCAGCTTTTTAAGAAAGATCACAAAAAACGTATTTTTATGCAACTTAGAGAGAATTTTTTACGATATTTTTTGATGATATTTTGATATCTGACCACTTGTTTTCGATTAACCTTTCGATGCTGATTCCGAATATGGTTCCCAAATTTTTCTATGATGTCAGGTTTTTGAGAAAATTTATGTCAAAATTCTCAAAAAACGTGTTTTTGGTTATTTTTAGGACGGGTTGTGATAGAGTGGAAATTTTTGTATTACTTCGTTAAGCTCAAAATGCCCTTTTATAGTATACACGAGGGTGTTTCATTCGAAAAGTCACGGAATTATTGATCTGCCCTCGTATTAAAAAAAAAAATTAAAAGAAAAATTAAAAAACATTATATTTCCGCCCCCTGTGATGGGTTTTTGGAACTTTTTTTAAGAGTTCAAACAACGTCCGCTGTTTTATCAGATTTGTAACATTTTCAGTCGTTTTTGCTCTGCAGAAAAATGAGCTCAAAATCCGGGTTTTCAGATGCATTGAACCACCCCAAGGAGCGAAAATTTTTCCAAAAAATAACACCATTGTTTTGATCACCCCTAAATCCATAAAAAAATATGATAATACCCGTAGATCAAAATTTTCAATACATATTAACTGTAATATTTGTGAATTTTTTTAACGAAAACCTCATTAGGGGGTACGCGGCTGATAAAATTTAAAATTAGGGGTACGCGAGCCAAAAAGGTTGGTAACCGCTGATTTAGATTAAAAAAAAATTTTAAAAAAAATATTTTTTTCTTGACTTAGTCGGGAATCGAACTCAGGGTCCTCAAGAATTATATATTATCATATATGATGCAATATAGAAAGTTATATTACTATATATAAATAATATTTATTTCTAAATATTATCATAAAAAATAAATTAATCAATATTTTTAAGTTTAGTAAAAAATTAAAGCTTTTAAAACATATTTTCTTTAAAAAAAAATTAAAAAAACAATTTTTTTTTTTAGCTCAGCCGGGGATCGAACCCAGGGTCCCTAGGAACCATATATTAACTTATATGATGTAATATATAAAATTATATAACTATAAATAAATAATATTTATTTTTAGATTTTATCATACAAATTTAATTATTCAATATTTTTAAGTTTAGAAAAAACAAGAAGCTTTAAAAACATATTTTCTTTTTTAAAAAATTAAAAAAAATAGTTTTTTTCTGGGTTGAGACGGGAATCGAACTCGGGGTCCCCAAGCATCATATATTATCTTATATGATCTTATATAAAGTTACACACAACTATTTAAGTAATATGCATTTTTTAAAAATTTAACTTTTAAAATCCAATATGCATTTTTTTAAGTTTTAAAATACAATGGATTAAACTGATTTTTTTTCTATTTAAAAATTTATAGAATTTATATATATTTTTTTTTTTGACTGATTTTAGGTGCTTTGAGAATCATATATAATTATACAAGCTCTCTTGTATACTTAAATAAAAATATATATGATGCAACATTAAAAAAAAAAATATTGAAATACTGTCATATAAAAGTATGCATAATTATATATAAAATATTGTGAAAGAAAAAAATATTTTTTACCTTATACAATTGTATAACATTTTATATGGCGTTACATGTGCCTGATAGTGGATTTTTTTTAAATATGCTCGTATATGTTATTTGATATTAAGTCACATATAAATATGTATGCAATCAGATTAAGTTATATGTTTCACATATGATTATGTCTCCCACATGTATTTATATATTAATATGGTTATCATTAGATGTAATTTTATATAACTCCATTTAAAAAAATTGGAAAAACTCAATGCGAGATATAATTATATACTTTGTTTTATATAAAAACACATTATTTCATATGGCTACATATACATACATCAAATAATGTAAAATTATATGTATTCATTTTTACTCGGGCAGTTTTCCAATATTTGACCACGCCTCCTAAGCCCAGTTTTTGAAAATTTGAAAACCTAAAAACGCATTTTTCTTAGTTCCATATAGGGCTATCCAAACAACCTATTAAGAAATTTACGGGACACATGTTTTTCTGTAGCGGGACATTTGGTGTGGAATGCCTCATATGTAATAGGAAAATTTATAGTACACTCAAAGGAAAAGCTGTGTCAAAAAAAATCTGTAAAACGACTTTAATTTGATTTTGCAAACTTTCAGCAGATCTTTCTGCTAAAATGGATATTTCTACCAAAATCTCTGTCATTCAGTTTTAGATAATTACAGACATTTTACTGCGTTTTTACTGATTCTGTTTGCTGAATTTCAAAATATTTTTGAACAAATTTTTAGCAGATTATTTTTTAACTATACAGAAATAGTTTGCTGACATTCTCTTTTCAAAAAAAGTCCTAAGTTTTTTTTTCAAAGTGTTAATTTTTTTTTTTTTGTTTTTTTTTATACAATCAAAACGATATTTCTAAACATATTTTTAAACATAATTTTAGTAGATAATTTTTCAGAAATAGTTTGCTGTCATCCCTTTTTCAAGAAAACTATTAAAAAAAACTGTTATAGTAAATTTAAAAAAAAAAAATTCTAGAAAATCACTTAGCAGATTTCTCTGCTGATTTTACCTAGATAATCATGACAGATTTTCAGCAAACCGTGTCTGCAAAAATCAGCAGATTCCTCATATGGCTCAAAATATGGCGAAAACTAAACAGATATATATGCAAAGAAACCTAAACATTTTACAAATGAAAGGACTTTGGAAAACCTATCTAAATGCGTAAAGAACGTGTCCAAACATGCACAACTTTTTGTCATATTGAGTAAAATACGAAAATTTTAGGACATTTTTGTTAATAAGTCGAAAAACTTTTAATTATTTTGGGAAGTTGTTTACACCATTAGATAGGTTTACCTTTAATCTGATACCATATATGCCTATATTAAGTTCTTCAAATAGGCGCAAATCATAAAAAAACTGAACTCCCGCCTGTACAAATCCATCCCCCTTAAAAATGAGTTTGGGCCGCTAAAAAAAATATGTGTCGAATTAATTTTCGTTCTGAACAACACATCCAAATTTCATGAAGATCGAAGGGTGACTCCAGGGAGACTTTACTTGTAAGATCTTAATAACGCAGTGCAACAAACAAAGTCGGAATGGAATGAAACCAAAAGCAAATTAAAGTTGACATATTCCATAACAAAACCCTTAAGGCTTTTTTTAGTTCAGCGTTAGAAGTTATTTTCCACGCATTTGAATATGGTGATATTTTATTATACACTCAAAATATTTTGTAAGTAAATTCAACTGAAAAAACGTTTAAAACAATCGTTTTTCCTTTTAAAAAACGGACTACTAATATTTCATTTGAAACAACATAATTTTTCAGTTATTTTTAAACGTTAATAAATGACTAGGCATTCCGTAACAACAAACGATATTTCAGTTATTTTAACTGTTTACATTTTTTTATTTTGTGAAGTAAAAATAAAATTTTGTGAATAACAAACTACAAAAACCGTACTTCTGTAAAATTATACGGAATAATCAGTTACAAATAATTTAAGTGATAAAAATATTTTTCCGTAACTTTTTGTAGTTTATTGTTTTTACAAATGTATAAATCATTCAATATTTTATTTTCCTTGAAAAACAAACGATAAAACGTTTAAAACAACTTTAACTAAAAACTTTTTGAACAACCGTAAATAGTTACTGTAAAACTTTTCTAGGTGTAATAATAACAATTGCTTGAAAATTATATAAGGCGTATGATTAATTTTGTAATTGCTTTTAAATACCAATCATACGCAACGGTTCGCAGTGGATAATTTTTAATAATTTGACTATTCTGTAAGAAGGCCCGGGACCGATTGCAGCGAAATTCATACCAGGTAAAGCTAAAGTAATTTCGAGCTTAAGTTTGGACGCTGGATCCCACATGTCCAATAAGGGCACCACCAGGGCCCCAAAGTAGTACATGTTTAGTACACAAAAACTTTAAATGCTTTAAAATCACCAACTTTAAATGCGTATAAAAAAAGTTCTAGCGCTGATCTTAAAAAAAAAACCTTGAGGTTTTTGTTATGTTAAATGTCATCTTTCATTTGCTTTTGGTTTCATCCCATTCCGATTTTAAACATATATTTTAAGAGGAAATTTGAACCTCCCTGCAATTACCACTACCGATCCCCCCACCAACCAAAAAAATTTAAAATGACACTTCATTTTTATACCCTCCAACTAGGGTTTCTATACGGGAAAAAATTCCCGGGAATTCCCGGGAAATTTTTTTCTCAAAATCCCGGGATTTTTTCATCGGGAAATTTCGGGAATTTGTCAATAACTTTTTTAAAAATTGTTTATCGAATTACCCATTTTTAATACAATTTTATATGATTTATTGAAAAAAATTAAAACTTTGATTAAATTTAAAATATTGCAAAAAAATAGTTAGGATATCAGGTTTCATAAAAGTATTTTAAACAAACCAGCTTACTAGCCTAAAATTTCGCAAAAGTTAAATTTTTTAAAGATGCATTTTTTAAATTTAAAGACTAATATTTTGGCACGGATGTCTTGAAACGGTTATTTAAGTAATTCGAAAGTTTTTCGAAATTTATCTTTAAAATAAAGTCCTGATTATGATTATTCTGCATTATTCGAATTTACCAACAACTTTACAAACACAACAATTGATTAATTGACGCAATTAAAAATTTACTTAAGCATTTTAAAAACAATTTAAGTAAATAATTTGATAAAAATTTAATAGTTTTTTATTTTTTTTTTAAACTCTCATAGTTTTTTGAATTCTTGTTTATAGTTTTTTGTGTATGTTATTAAAAGTTTGTAATCGTCTTTATAAAATTTTCCTATGTTTTTGAAACATAAATACCCGACTAAAAATAAATATACAGGTCCATATATAATTTGAAATTGAGCCATATATAATTTGATATGGCCCAACACGTATTTGGATAAAATAAGATGATGAAATTGGTGGATCAAAATAGCTCAAAATTTGTTATATTAGATTAAATATGATCGTTTTTGATCCGAATATTGGGTTTATCTAATTTGATATAATTGTATATAATTTTATATCATAAGATAAAATATGTAGAATTTTGCATAAAATATTTTTTTTTTATCTCATAATTTTCAAATATATCCAAAGTTTTTTCGGGAATTGCAAAAAAAAATTCTGTCTGGGACTTAGAAATTTAAAAAAAAAAATCGAAATTTAAAAATTTTTTCTTAAAACTTTGTTAATAAATTTTTACTTCAAAACGCAAAAAATTTACCAAAAATAGTTTTTATCCAGGACTTAGAAAATTCTACAAAACTTTTTCAGGACTTGTAAAATTTGTCAAAATTTGGCAAAATTTTTTTTTGTTTAAATCATTTTTAATGAAATTCTTAACTCCAAAACGCAAAAATTATTTGTGTCTGGAAATTTTAAAAAATTTTCTCGGGACTTAGAAGACTTTTTTCCCCCGATTCGGCACCATATATATATGTATATCTCGTCTTGTATGAGGTCAGACATGGAGTTGTATATCATCTATTTATTTACCTAATCTTGTGTGAGGTCATTCATGGAGTCATATAAAATATTATTTGCAATATCTAATTTAATAAAGCTTTATATATTGTATGTGGAGCAACACATGATTTGATATCCTTTTATATGGCACCATATTAAATTTTGGGTGTAAAACTTAACACAAGATACATTTACATATAATTATGTAAAGTCCTGTGTATGGCCATATATAAATATATTAACTAATATGTTGCTATATCTTAACTTTTTTAGTCGGCCCGAGTAAAAAAAAGTTATATGGCGCAATATTTAATTATATATGAACAGATATGCTTTTATGTAAATCCATATTAATTTTGATCCGAAAATTGGCGGATCGAATATTATACGATTATATCAAATTCTATTATTTTTGATAAAATAATATCAAATTTGATAAAGTTTGATCCCAAAAATGGGTCTATCTAATTGTATTAAATCATATCTTATCTGTTAAAATTAGATAAATTTTTATATAATTAGATGAAATCTGGTAAAATTTTTTGAAATTTTAAACGTGAAATTACAAATTATTTTATCAGATTGGATACATTATCAATTAGAAGATTTTTTTATTACATTCATCGGAATTTTTTTCGCGACTTATCAATTTATTAAAAAATTTTTTAAATTTTTTTCTAAAACAATTTTTAAGGGATTTAAAAATTCCAAAAAATGTTTGTGTCTTAGAAAATTTAAAAACATTTTTTCGGAACTTAAAAATTTTTCAAATGAATAAAATTTCTCCTAAAAACATTTTCAATGATTTTTTTACTCCAAAAAAAAAATTGCCAAAAAATTTTATGTCCGGGACTTTAGAAAATTTTTATAAAATTTTTAAGACTTGAACATTTTTTATTTTTTGTTTTTAATTGTACGGGACTTAGAAATTTTAAATTTTTTTTCGGGATATAATTATAAATAAAATCATATATCTTTTTATCTGCCATATCTAAAAATTTCCGAACTTGTATATCATATCTAATTTCATATAGATCGGTATATAAATAGATATAAATATGTATGTTATCATATTAAAAAATAAGGAAAAATACAATGCTATATATAAACTTATATGTCCATATCAAAGTTAATGCATAACCATATATAAATATAAATAATTATATATTAGCATATATGGTTATATCAAATCTTTTTTACTCGGGGGGTATGTTTGGTAAAGTTTGAAAAAACAAGTTTTTTTGTTTTTTTTTTTTGTAAAAAAATTTTAAACTTTTTTAAACTTAAAAAAAAAAAATAGATAAATTTTGAGTAAATTTTTAATTGTGACAATTAAAAATTAATTAAAAATTTATTGTGTCAATTAAAAATTTACTCAAATTTTTTTCAAACATTTAATAAATTTTTATTAAAAATTTACTCAATGCTTTTAAATCGTTTAGTGGTGCAAAATTAAGTAATATTTTACTCAATAGTATAAAAAATTTACTCACATAATTTATTTATTTTTTTCTGTGTACGTTTAAAAATGAATTAAAAAAATCTATTTTACAAAAGAAGATTTCTGAGGATGTTTTAAATTGAAAAATGCGACCATATTTTAAAAAATATGATATATGAATTGATTCAGAATTTGTTTAAATCAAAAAATTCCCGCGAATTCCCGGGAATACAATTTTTTTAAAACGATTTCCCGGGAAATGAAAAAGTCCGGGAATTTAGAAACCCTACCTCCAACAACAGTATGGGGTATACTCACTTTGTCATTCCGTTTGTAACGCATCGAAATATCGGTCGGGGACCCTATTAAGTATATATATTATTGATCTATGATCAACTCTAAGACATTCTATGAATGTCTGTCTGTCCGTCCGTCCGTCTGTCTGTAGACAACACAATGCAGTCCAAAATAAAACAGCTTGACTCCTGAAGTTTGGCAAAAATATGTCTCATGTTCATAGGCAGGTTACGTTCGTGAATGGGCAAAATCGGTCCAGGGGGAAAAAAGTTCCCCCTTGAAGAACTGAACTAACCTCGAAAAAAATACACTTTTTTACATTTTTTTTTATTTTTGTTAAGTAAATGACCCCATCACCCCAGATTCGGCACAGCCGAATTTAACACTCTCACTTGTTTTTTTTTTATTTTTTTGCATAATTGAGAGTGTAAAAGATTCGGCACAGCCGAATGTAACATTCTTACTTGTTTTTATTAATAAAACTCTTTCAAGAATTTTAAATGCATTTTTTTTGATTTTTTTTTTTCTTCTAAGAATTTGATTTTTTTTTTTTTTTTTTGAATTAACTGAGTTATAATTTATTTTTTATTTATTTGAGTCCATATTAATTAGTAGTATTTCTGAGAAATTATAATTGTTGTTGTACAATAGGGTGGAGCAAATTTAGCTTTTTTCAAATATTAAAATCGTCGGGGTCGGAAAAGTACCCTTTTAGGGTCAATATTATATATTCTTAGTTTTTATTTTATTCTGATTTTAACATAAAATTCTGTTTACTGTTTAAAATAGTGTTTTTTTCAACAAAAATAAAAATCCAAAGAGTTTTCATAAAATCTGTATTTTGAAAATCAAATATTTTTCAAATTGAGATAACAGTCATTTGACAGAGTTATTATTTTGAGTTTAGTAAATACTTAAAATCCCAAAAAAATCAACAAAATTTTTCAAGAAAAATTTGCACTTAAAAAAGAAATTTTATAAACCCTGTTTGACAAAATAAACAAATTTATCATTGGCTCAAACTTGATGGATTTTAAACTGAGTTTTTTTAATCGATAGAAAACATTTTTGTTTTTGAAATCAGAAATTTTTTTTTGCTTAAATCTGGAGATTTTTCCGTTTTCTGGCCAGATTTTAAAGGCTGATTTCACCGCAAATATCAAAACAAGAATTTCACAAACGGTTTCTGCTAAAATTAGCACATTGATAAGATGCATTTTAAATAGATTTAACTTTTTCTGCATTTTTTTTTTAAATAATTTCTAAATGATGTTTATTTGTCCACAATATGTTATCTGTTGATTTTACTTTTATAATATTTTGAGTGTAAACTTACAACTTTTTTGTGTTGAGAATTTTATTACAACATTCATAAAAAACACAGAATTGATACAGTGATGTTAAAGGTGACCATATGTGAAATTTTGATAACATAATTTTTTAGACAATCTTGTAATTTAAGTATGTATTTGTATATTTACAAATTAATAGTGGCATTAATTAGTTAAATAAAATTTAACATATAGATCTTAATTGAAAACCTTTTTATATATATATTTTTCATTTAATATTTTTATTGAAACTGTAGTTTTAATCTACAAAAATAACACGCATTTGAAAATTAACAAAAAAAACACTTCACTGATGGAATAGTGATAATTAATTAATTCTAAAAAATTACAACGTACTTAAAACACTTTAAACAAAGGTAAATTATAATTATTGTCAACAAGTTTTGCATTATTCTATTGTTTTTATTATTATTAGTTTTTGTTTTTTTAAAACACCTACTCAAATATTTACCTTCATTTTCAAAACGTCTATTTTTAACCATTTTATACTAAATATTTTTTTAAAAACGCGGAATTATTTTTTATTTTTAATTTTTCACAACTTGTTAATCATTTACACTACTTTGACTGACGCTGACAAAGTCTGATCAATAACTGATCGATTTTGTATTTTGATAATGTTAAAATAATAATAAAATTACAAGCATCTTAATAATTAAGTGTTTTATTTTTTTTTTTTTGTAAAACAAAAAAACAATAAACTTAGAAATATTTTTAATATCAATTAAAATAAAACTATCTATTACACAAATGCCGATTAAGGGCTATTGAAAAAAATTTAACTTAAATAAATTTCCGTAGCAATTTTTGTGTTAAAAATCGCCCACTTATTGTGGGTGTGGACCTGATTTTTACAGATAGAGAAACAATAAATGCACATAGAAAGTTTTTATACCCTCCAACTACAGTATGGGGGTATACTCACTTTGTCATTCCGTGTGTAACGCATCAAAATATCGGTCTAGGACCCCATAAAGTATATATATTTATGATCAGTGATCGATTCTAAGACATTCTAGCGATGTCCGTCCGTCTGTCCGTCCGTCCGTCTGTCCGTCTGTCCGTCTGTAGTTAACACGATGCAGTCCAAAATAAAAGAGCTAGACTCCCGACATTTGGCACGAATATGTCTTATGTTCATAGGCAGGTTAAGTTCGTAAATGAGCAAAATCGGACCAGGGGGAAAAAAGTTCCCCTTGAAGAACTAAACCAACCTCTGAAAAATACCATATTTTTACATGATTTTTTGTGTTTTTGTTTAACAAATGCAACATTTTCATGCCACAAAAATATCAAAGTCCTGCATTTGGTCCTAGAGAATTAGAAAATTACGTTTTTTCGGCCCGCCCCCCTTTTATGGGCGTGGAATAAAACATTTTTTTAAAATACTGATAATCTTGCATTTTTTATTTTTTATTTTTTTGCATGTTGAAGGGTATACAAGATTCGGCCCAGCCGAATTTAACACTCTTACTTGTTTTTCCTTAAAACAATTTTTATACCCACCAACTACAGTATGGGGGTATACTCACTTTGTCATTCCGTGTGTAACGCATCAAAATATCGGTCTAGGACCCCATAAAGTATAGATATTTATGATCAGTGATCGATTCTAAGACATTCTAGCGATGTCCGTCCGTCCGTCTGTGCATCCGTCTGTCCGTCCGTCCGTCTGTAGTTAACACGATGCAGTCCAAAATAAAAAGGCTAGACTCCCGACATTTGGCACGAATATGTCTTATATTCCGAGGCAGGTTAAGTTCATAAATAAGCAAAATCGCACCAGGGGGAAAAAAGTTCCTCCTTGAAGAACTAAACCAACCTCTGAAAAATACAATTTTTTTACGTCACACATTGGGTTCAAATGGTACCAAAGTGGCGATTAATTGAAATTTATAAATGAAGTTTTTGTTATAAGTTTTGGTATGGGGTAAAAGTAGATAAAATTCTGCAACGATAGTTATCAAAATCAATAACCTAAGTTGTTTACTTTTTTTTCGGTGAGCTGTCAAAGTTAGCAAATTATTGCAGTCTTTGAAAAAAGTAAAAAAATTAAAATTTTTTACAATTCAAGCGATTATTAGTAGTATTAAATCCTTTAATAGAAAATCTTTTATAATGGAACCTTAAACAACAGGTATTAAACTAAATTGCAAATTTTTTTTGTTTATAAAAATTGGGTCTTAACATTTTTAATAATTTTTTTAAAAAGGACCCGAAATTGGGATATTTTCCCCATTTAATGGGCCACACATATTAAGTTAGTAATAGTTGAATTTAGTTTTGTGGATTTCAAAAAAGTATAGGATATCAGCTTTTATTTAAAAGAAAAAAAAGTACAGACAATGCCCGGCCCTTTTTTTTTATTCCCGTTTTTTTGTAAAAAGTCTGGGTATCGTTTATTAAACAATACAATTATATGTGTGTTTATACCCTTCAACTACGGTATGGGCTTACACTCACTTTGTCATTCCGTATGTAACGCATCGAAATATGGGTCTAGGACCCCATAAAGTGTATATTATTGATCACTGATCGATTGTAAGACATTCTGTGACTAATAGTGTGTCCGTCCGTCCGTCTGTTGTTGAGCACACCATAAAGTACATAAAACAAGAGCTAGAATCCTGAAGTTTGTCACAAATATGTATAATGGTCATATACTGGTTAAGTTCTTGAACGAGCAAAATCGGTCCAAGGGGGAAAAAGTTCCCCCTTGAAGAACTAAAACTACCCCAGAAAAATATTTTTTTTACAAGTTTTATTTGTATATTTGTTCAATAAATGAAACATTTTAATGCCATATGAAGTTCATCGACCTGAATTTGAACCAAGGGGGATCAGGAAAGCGAATTTTTTTCGGTCCGCCCCTTTTTGGGGGCGTGTATAGAAAAAATAATTTAAATAATGATAAATTTTTATTAATTAGGTGCAAAAAATTACATCTATTTTTTTGGAAACGTTTATCGCGAGGGGAAGGTGTCCCCCATATTCTCCCGGGAAACCCCCCCCCCCCCCCTACCCCAAAAAAAAGTCCCCTCCATTTGTTTTTTGTAGCTTTATTACATGTTCAAGGGTTTCATGTTTTTTTCCAAAAACAAAAAAACGACTAAAAGATAAAAAAAAAAAACATTTTGTTAAAAAATTTTTTCTCGAATGCTGTGTTTTTATGTATTTTTGATAATTCGTTAATAAAAAACTACAATATTCCCATAAATCACTTTTTTCAGATAAATTTGTACATTAATGAGATTTTGTGAAAAACAAAAATTGGATTTTAAATAAAATTTAAAATAATATAAATACATATTATGCGTTCTTTCTTTAATTACTTTGATAGCACATTATGAACACTTTAATTTTATTTTTTTTTATTAATTTATCGCTTTTCATTCCAAAGTTACAGCAAAAATTGTGAACTATAACCCTTTTTTCCGAAAAACAAAAAAAACGCCTAACAGGTTAAAAAAAAAAAAAATTTCCAATTTTTTTTTTCCAAAATGTGTATTTTTACGTGTTTATATTAGTTCATTAATAAAAAAATATAATATTCTAAAACTACTGCTTATCTGAATTAATCGCCATTTTGGGTACCATCGAACCCAATGTGCGTCAGTCTGTCTGTTGAAAACACGCTAACTTTTGAAAGACTTTATAGAGGCTCCTGAAGTTTGGCACATATGTTGGGCATTGCATCAGGTTGGTATTGCAATCCAGCGAAATCGGTCCAGTGATTCAAAAGTTATGAGCAAAAGACTGAATTTCGGCAAGAGTTTTTCGTGAATTTACGAGATAAAAAACTCGATAACTTTTGAAAACCAATTCTGAGGATGCCTAAGCTTAGACATAAGCCTAAACATATTCATTTGTCGTTTCTCAGGCCTGGTTCGTATTGAATTTCAGCACTATCGGTCCAGTGGTTCAAAAGTTATTAGCAAAACCGTGAATTTCAGATTAGTTTCACCATAAATTCATGTGTTGAAAACCCGCTAAACATGTTTTAAAAACAATGGTAAGTCACAAAAATATTTTAGAACGTATTTGTGTCACTCAAAATATTTGTACACTAAAAAAACTAAAAAATACACTTGAAAAAATTTTACACTCAAAAAAAAATTACACTCAAAAAAAATTTTACACTAAACAAAAATTTAGTAAATTATTTCTTTTTTTTTTCAAAAATTACTTAAAAAAAAGTGTTTTTACACAAAATAAAATATTTCTAATCAAAAAAATTTTTTTTTTCACGTTAGAAAATTTACGATCACTTAAATAGGCATTGTGGAGGGTATTCATAGATACGGCCAAGTCGAATTTAACTTTTCTATATTTTTTTTTGATTTTTCATCCATTTCTTTTTTATAAACTATAATATAGCATATTATGTTGTTTCCATATGCGAAGAAAAGTATTTTAATGGTGGCATAACCGTGTAAAAATTCTGCATCGTTAAATATTTTTATCCTGAAAATGTGTAAATTTTGGGGGATATTTATTCCAAGACATATGGGGCAAAACGCGTCAACGGTCCACACCAAAAAACAAATGTTGTCCGATTAAGGTATAATTTTGGCAAAATAGTAGGTTAATGATAGGTATTCTAAATTACAAATATAAAATTTTTTGATGAAATATTGGCAGAGTTACAGGGTTGGTTAGTTTTGATGTTTTTGAAAAGAACATATTTTGGTGAATTTTAATTAACATTTGGATGAAACAAAAATTATAGTTATACTCCTAAAAATTTGATTTGTCATAAAGTATCATACATACCATTTTTTTTTTTAAAACCGAAATTAAAAAAAATGTCAGGCTTTCTAATGGGCTTAGTGAAAAAAATGAAAAAGTGCGACCCTTATAAGATAATTACAATTTAATATTTTGACCTTGAATTTTAACGTCAAATTAATTTTTTTCAAAAAAAACCACAAATGCCATTTTAAAGGCCGTCAAAAATACTTAAAAATTCGTTTTTTAAATTATAATTTTTGTTTCATCAAAATGTTAATTAAAATTCACCAAAATATGTTCTTTTCAAAAACATCAAAACTTTCCAACCCTGTAAGTCTGCCAATATTTCACAAACAAATTTTATATTTGTAGTTTATACTATCTATCATTTACCTAATATTTTGCCAAAATTATTCTTGAAGCGGACAACATTTGTTTCTTGGTGTGGACCGTTGACGCGTTTTGCCCCATATACCTACGATATCCATATGAATAATAATCTTTAATAAATTTTAGTTGACACATATTTTTGCTCTAGACGATATTCCTGTTAGTTCGGGTGTTATCTAAATTTTACCGAAAGTACACATTGTTTCATAAGGTGACAACGAAATTTTTAAGCACTGATATGGCCGATAAGCCAAGACACCCCAACCTTAAAATCGTCTCTTTTATATATACTTTATGCTTCAGGCAAATCGGTTCATAAGGGTTGAGATACTTCCCTTGTCAGACCCAATATAAAAATTTCAACCGATATTCAGGTAAATCCGTCTATACGCAAAGCTCCATGCTATGGAATCATTATCCCAAAAACACTAGTGTAGGGTATTTTATGCTCGGTCTGACCAAACATTATTTTCTTACTTGTTATATCCTACTCCACTCTGTGGTACAGGGTATAATGAGTTTGTGCTGATGTTTGTAACTACCCGAAATATTGGTACTAGACCTACCTTCAAGTATACCGATCGACTCGGAATTACTTTTTGAGTCGATTTAGCGATGTCCGTCCGTCTGTCCATCTATTGGTTTAAGCACGATACAGGTTGCAATTTTTTATCAATTGACTTGAAATTTGAAACTTAAGCATCTTTTAGCCCAAGGACGAAGCCTATTGAAACTGGAGAAAATCGGTCCATGTTAAGACCTAGCCCCCATACAAACGCCACCTTTGGATTCGGCTTAAATGACTCTAATAACCGTATTATAATAGATATTGCTTTTAAATTCAGAAGGTAATCAAATTTTGTATGCACAAATCAACATTCCAAATTTCAAAGGAATCGGGTCAGTCCTCTGGTAGTCCCCTTACAAACCACCTTCCCGATATTCACATAATTCCCTCAAAATTCATACAAATGGAAATATTTGATAAAAATTTTATTTTTAGGTGCTAAACGTGTATTTCAGTAACCTAATCAAATCGGAATATAATTGGACCATTTTCGACCGATATTCAGATAACACTGTGCAACAAATTTTGGGTCATCGCATTGAGCCTCAATGCCTTCAACGCCATATAAAAGTAGACCATCAAGTGGACAAAATCACCAAAGGGTTTTGCAAAGTCAGTTCGGATTTCTTTTTTATAGCCCACTGAAGTTTTCATTTTTTTATCAAAGGCGTTTGGAAAACGTCAAAAATACTATAATAAGAACACATCTGAGCTTCAAAATATGATTTGATGTCTGCAGTGAAATTTTATGGCGGTTCTTTTCTTAGAACATTTTAACCCTCTAACTGCCATTTTAAGGGGTCATTTTGGTCCTTTTTCAAAATCTAAACACAGAAGTCTAATAAAACGTCCATTTAGAGGGTTAAAATGTTCTACAAATATTTTCCTCATAAAATTTCACTAGGGGTTGTCAAATGGTAAAAGTTTGTGCGACATGCGCAAAGTGCTTAAAAAGGGTCAAGTATAAATAATCAATGTTTGTTATTTTTTTTTACCAAAGCAGTGTTAAAAAATATCGACAAAAAACAGTGCAAATATACTTTTGAGCTTAAAATGATTTTCTGATGTGTTTTATAAAATTTTATGATGATTCTTTTCTTTGACCAAATTAACCCTCTAGCTCCCGTTTTAAAGGGTAATTTTTGTCCTTTTTTAAAAGACATACAAAAAAGTCTATAAAAAAGGCAGTTGAAGGGTTAAAATGTTTTACAAATATTTTCTGCATCAAATTCTATTAGGACACGTCTAAGACAGAAAGTTCGTCAAGCATATAGAAAATGCTTAAAAATTTTAAAGTATTCAAATTTTTTATTTTTTTTTTTGAGCCGAAATAAAAAAAAAAAGTAGTTTGGTATTGCAACGGTTCAGCGGTTCAAAAGTTATGAACGAAAATATAAAAATACCTCGAAAATTGTGGTACATTCAACATAAACTAAAAACACAAAATGCTTTAATTCGGCTGCTGGTTGACACATGTGAACAGAATTGATCACCGAATGGTATTTAAACAAGTACAAACATATTTAAAAAAAAAAACATTTTCGTCGAATTTTTTTTTTTACCAAAAATTTTTTTTCGCAGTTTTTTTTCATTTTTTTTTGTTTTTTTTTGCAAATAAACTTTTTACATCGTGGAGGGTATTAATCCATTCGACAAAGTCGAATTTTACTTTGTTACTTGTTTTTTTTTTTCATATTTCGGCCCAAAAAAAATATAAAAAAAAAATTTGAATACTTTAAAATTTTTAAGCATTTTCTATATGCCGGGCGAACTTTCTGTCTTAGACGTGACCTAGTAAAATTTGATGCAGAAAACATTTGTAAAACAGTTTAACCCTCTAACTGCCTTTTTTATGGACTTTTTTGTATTCGGCTTTCATTCGACTGCTGCTTAACACATGTGAACAGAATTGATCACCGAATGGTATTTAAACAAGTACAAACATATTTTTTTACAAAAAAAAAACATTTTCGTCGAATTTTTTTTTTATCAAAAAATTTTTTTCGCAGTTTTTTTTTTTATTTTTTTTTTGTTTTTTTTTTGTTTTTTTTTTGCAAATAAACTTTTTACATCGTGGAGGGTATTAATCCATTCGACAAAGTCGAATTTAACTTTGTTACTTGTTTCTTTTATATTTCGGAACAAAAAAAAAAAAAAAATTGTAATACTTTAAAATTTTTAAGCATTTTCTATATGCTGGGCGAACTTTCTGTCTTAAACGTGCCCTAGTAAAATTTGATGCAGAAAACATTTGTAAAACATTTTAACCCTCTAACTGCCTTTTTTATAGACTTTTTTGTATTTCTTTTAAAAAAGGACAAAAATTACCCTTTAAAACGGGAGCTAGAGGGTTAATTTGGTCAAAGAAAAGAACCATCATAAAATTTTTTAAAACACATCAGAACATCATTTTTAGCTCAAAAGTATATTTGCACTGTTTTTTGTCGATATTTTTTAACACTGCTTTGGTAAAAAAAAATAAACAAACATTGATTATTTATACTTGACCCTTTTTAAGCACTTTGCGCATGTCGCACAAACTTTTACCATTTGACAACCCCTAGTGAAATTTTATGAGGAAAATATTTGTAGAACATTTTAACCCTCTAAATGCACGTTTTATTAGGCTTCTGTGTTAAGTTTTTGAAAAAGGACTAAAATGATTCCTTAAAATGGCAGTTAGAGGGTTAAAATGTTCTAAGAAAAGAACCGCCATAAAATTTCACTGAAGACATCAAAACATGTTTTGAAGCTCAGATGTGTTCTTATTATAGTATTTTTGACGTTTTCCAAACGCCTGTGATAAAAATATAAAAACTTCAGTGGGCTATAAAAAAGAAATCCGAACTGACTTTGTAAAACCCTTTGGTGATTTTGTTCACTTGATGGTCTACTTTCATGTGGCATTGAAGCCATTGAGGCTCATTTTTCTTGTTGCACAGTGTAATTGGTTTATTGACAAAAATATAAATCAATTCCAATAAAATTTGATCTGTTTGTGTTTTCTGCACTAAATAAAGATCTAACAAAAGACAGATACAATCGGTCCATGTTTCGACTTGGGACCCATTTTCCGGACAACACTGGTGTAGGGTATCATATGGTCGGTCTTGACCTACTATAACTTTCTTACTTGTTTTTATTTATTTTTGTTATCTTGTAGTTAATCGAGGGACTCATTTAAATTATAATCAAATGTAAACAATACCGATATTTATTGTTATAAAACTTACGTTTTTTTACGTTTGAATTTTGTTTAAAACTTATTTAATTAATACATGTGAAAAACAAGCACTGGAAAGAGCACTCGTGTTGATAAACTGTAGCGTTTGTATTTGTTTTCAAATCCATTGATATTGAATAACAATTGGTGTAAAAATATCTAAACATAAGTTGAGGAAATACTTAGTAAATTTAAACAAATTAATTAAATAAGTTAAAATATAAATATTTTATTAAGGCGGTACTTGGTCTACATGTTTACACTGAAAAAAAACATAACTAAAATTAAGTAAAATATGTCTTTAAAAAATTATCATGAATTTTCCTAAAATTTAGTAAAATTTAACTAAAAAATGAGAAATTTTCTTAACTATGAGAAAAAAAGTTTAGTTCATTTACTTATAAGTAGTTCATAGTTTTCTTTAAATGGAATTTTTAAATATTAGGAAAAAAATTCATACTGCCAAAGAAATTTTCCACAAATCTAAGAAATGTATCTTTATTTTTAAGACATATTTCTTAAAAATCAATTTAGTTCAAGTTTAGTTAACATTTACTAAAAAACACATCATCGTATTTCTCTTCTTTGAATTGAGGAAGTGTACTTCTTAGAATTTGGTTAATAACTTCTGAGAATTTAGTTAAAAATTCAAAATGGCGATATCTCGAAAACTAAGCGAGATAGAGCGAAACGGATGAAATTTTCAAAAGAAAGACAACAAAGAAAAATATGGAATAGCCTAGCTTTGCATATCTATCGGGGTCTCAAGACCCTAACTTTAGATCTAAAATTTGAAATTCCCGAGATTTTATATATGCACATTAGAGTTCGTTTGGTGACTATGTCACTTTATCTGTTTATCGGATATCATCATTTTTTTAAAGGATTTAGGGGAGCTAAAAAGAATTCCGGTATTTTTTTGGAAAAATTTTCACTCCTTGGGGTGGTTCAAAGCATTTGAAATCGCGGATTTTGAGGTGGTTTTTCTGCAGAGAAAAAACGGCTGAATATATTGCAAATCTGATTTCACCAGTCGATTCTACAGCAAAAATTAATACAATAGCAGTTTTTCGAACTCTTAAAAAAAGTTCCAATAACCCACAGCAGGGGGCGGAAAAATCGATTTTTTTAAAAAAAAAATTTTATTATTTTTTTAATAATGAACGATGAAGAGGTAGTTTTTGCTAAGAAAATTGGTACAAAAAGCACCTTTCTATCACAACCCATTAAAAAGTTATAAGGCTTCAAAGTTTTTTTTCTAATGGTAAAATTATAAAACACTGACCGAAATTTAAAAAAAATTTTGGGTGGGTCAGCGGTCTGAACACTCGTTTTCGATTTTCCTCTCAATGCTGATTCCAAATCTGGTTTCCAAAATGTTCTGAAACGTCAGGTTTTTGAAATAATTGAGGTCAAAGTTCACAAAAAACGCATTTTTGTGCATTATTGAGAGCATTTTTTTGTGATGTTTTTGGATGATATTCTGGGATCATAAAACTTGTTTTAGATTAACATTTCGATGCTGATTCTGAATCTAGTTTTCAAATTTTTCTATCACGTCATGTTTTCTAGAAAATTGAGGTCAAAGTTCTCAAAAAACGTGTTTTTGCTAATTTTTGAGAGCTTATAACTTTTTAACGGGTTGTGATAGAACGGATAATTTAGTACCATTTTGTTAAGCTGAAAATGCCCTTTAATTGTGCATGTTTAAAAAATTAATTTTAAAAGAAAATGGAAAAACCTTATATTTCCGCCCTCTGTGGTGGATTTTTGGAACTTTTTTTAAGAGTTTGAAAAACGACCATTGTATTAATTTTTGCTGTAGAATCGACTGGTGAAATCAGATTTGCAATATTTTCAGCCGTTTTTTCTCTGCAGAAAAATCAGCTCAAAATCCGCGATTTCAAATGCTTTGAACCACCCCAAGGAGTGAAAATTTTTCCAAAAAAATACCGGCATTCTTTTTAGCTCCCCTAAATCCTTTAAAAAAATGATGATATCCGCAGATCAAATTTTCAAAATTAACTCTAATGCACATATCTGGGTAAATACTGCTAACACGAGAAAAGGTCCAACGGCATCTTTGTAGCTCTTGACTCGTAGAAAACTTCCCGAAACCCTCCGATTAATAGTTTTTGAGTTATCCAGTTTTTAAGATTCTCAAGACCCTATCAGACCCCTTATTACCGTATCTTAAAAACTACACTAAGAAAATTATGTCATTAACTCTTTGTAGGTTATTTTAAAAAGTAATCAGTAAAGTCATTTTAAAAGAAAAATCACTTATTTTATAAAGGACTTAATTTTTTTACTGTTTCTGTAGTTTAAAAAAATTAATTTACTGTATTAAAAACGAATTTTCTGTTACATTTAATTTCGGCAGTAAAAAATTTCTTCTATAGTTTTACTGTTTTTCAATACAAAATAACTGAATATTCACTAGTTTTTTAATGTTTTGGTTAGTCATTAAATTAACATTTAAAATTGACTGTAATGTGTTTTTATTTTAAATGAAAAAACAGTGGAATGGTTTTTAAATAAAATTTCATTTGTTTTAAGTGAATATTCACTGGAATTTACCTACATACTTAATTCTTTGAGTGTAAGCAAGTTAGAGCGAAACGGACACAAATTTTGGGTCAAAATCTATGGGGATCCTTAAAGGAAGCAACGGGGTCTCGAGTTACCAGGGGCTGGATCAATGGGGTCCGAGCCCATGGGTCCAGGGTCTAGACTAGAGTTTGCAAATAATCGAGATATTTCATAATCGCGATTACGATTAAAAAAATTGCCGTTAATCGCGATTACGATTAATCGAATTTTTTACATAATTTGAGTTGCAATAGCTTTAAAAAAATCGTTTGAAATTTACATTTTAGAAAGTACGAAAATACAAAAAATATTTTTTTTTGAGAAATAAAATTAAAAACTTTCGAACTTTCTTAGTAAAAATAATTCGAGATTTTGGAACCACAGTCTCTTTTTTAATATATCATTGCGCATCGAAAAAACTCTCGAGCGCCCTTGAGAATTTTTTGTTCAGACAATTTTTTAAAACTTATAATTAAAATTCTTTGTTGATAAAATTTTACACAGACTTAAATTTTTTTGACATCTTCAACATCAAAAAGATTTTTGGAGAAAAATACTAGATTTTCTTACATCTTTATTGCGCTTAAATAAACTCTACAAAGAGTGCTTCAATCAGAACTGAATAGATACATGATTTTACTGCGTCTTAATAGCTCTTTTTCTTTGCTACTAAAGAGTAATCTAAACTGTGACTGGTTTGGATTCGCTCTTTGCCTCGTGATTCCTTTCCAAAAGCTGCTTCCAGTTCAAAATTTCTGTGGGATCGTTTCGGAATACCTACCGATGTCCAGTGAAGGAGCTTATATCGAGTAAATTTATTTAACATTTTTACAAGGCATCATTAATCGGCAACCTGCGGTCAAAGTATGAAAAATTACGTTTTTTTTTTTTTTAAATTTCATGCCCAAATTTGCCCAAATCAGACCAAAGCCTTTTAAGTATATTTTAAAAATAAGCCTCTTTAAAACTTACTCATATCAGAATTTAAATTTTCCTTTAAATTTGAATGAATTTTACGAGAAAAGGAAAGAAAAATCGCATGAATCATGGACCAACCCATTAAAATTTTCCATTCCAAATAATCGGTACCAGAACGCATCATACCCTCCTGAAATCGATTCTACTTAACATTCCAGAATCAATGATTTTTATTTGAAATTGTTCCTAAAGTAATCGTTTTTTAGAGTAATTTAGTTTTTTTGAAAAATAATTTTAAATAGAAACTTCAAAATGGGTTTTAAAAAATTTTGGAACTGATTTAAATTCGTTATAAAAACAGTGTATTTCATAGGAAATAATTAATCGTAATCGCATGATTTTTTTGTCGATTACGATTACGATTAATTGGTGCGATTAATCGCGATTACGATTACGATTTTAATCGTTTTGCAAACTCTAGTCTAGACCCAATCTAGTTTTAAAATGTGAACGAACTAAAGTGTAATATAATTTTTCCACTTTCTAGTTAAAATTGGCTTAAAATTAATTAACTTTGTTTTCCTTATTTTTGGGAAATTTATGAACTAAAACTAAGAAAAAAAATCTTTGGAGCCAAATCATTCCCTCTTTTTCTTAAAATTGAGTTAATTTTCCCAGATTTTAGTTCACTTTTTTTGGGTGTATATGTTATATTTGGCTGCGACTAATCTAAGATACGTTCTAAAATATTTTCAAAAATAAAATAATTTGAGAGAATGCCCAACTTCCACCTCGCGAAAAGTGTTTAACAATTTTTTGGTTAATAACACAATAACAAAATCGAACTTTCCGAATCGGAATGGGATGACACCAAAAGCAAATGAAAGGTGGCATTGTACATTACAAAACCCTAAAGTTTTTATACCCTCCACTCTGGTGATAGAGGGTATATATAAGTTTGTCATTCCGTATGTAACACATTGAAATATTGGTTTAGTAGTAGTAGGATGGGATGAGATTATTCCCATTTTAGTGGGTTTGAAATTAATGAATAAAAAAGAAAAGGTATAAATAAAACAAACTTTTTTGTTTTTTAAATCATTACAATGGTGGAGGGTATTTAAAGATGCGGCACATCCGAATATAGCTTTCTTACTTGTTTTTTTTTTAGTTAAGCGCTAGATTTTTTTTACACATATTTAAAGTTGGTGATTTTAAAGAATTTAAAGTTTTTGTGTACTAAACATGTCCTACTTTAGGGGCCCCTGATGGTGCCCTTGTTGGACATGTGGGGTCCAGCGTCCAAACTTAAACTCAAAGTCACGTTAGATACAACCTGTATGAATTTCGCTACAATCGGTGCAGTACCTACTTACTGGATAGCCAAATTATTAAAAATAAACCACTGTGCACCGTTCCGTATGATTGTTATTTAAAGACAATTACAAAATTAAGCATACGCGACTTATACAGTTTTCAAGCAATTATTATTATAATTATAATAAAAGTTCACAAAATCCAAATGCGTGTAAAAAAATTTAGCGCTGAAATAAAAACATCTTGAAAAAAACCTAGCGCTGAACTAAAAAAACCTTTGTTATAAAATCCCAGCAAAAATTGGCATTACTAGTAGTGGGTTTTGTAATCCGAAACATAGGTTAATAAGTAGTTACTTATTGAATGAAACACCAATTATTTTAACAAAGGCGTGAGACAAAAATAACTAGTGAATAGTATGGAGATAAATAAGTAGTTACTGACTCGGATTACTAATAAGAAGTAAAACCCCATTACCAATAAGAAGTAAAATAATTATTTAATTAAAACATTTAAAATTTAACTTTTTTTTACTAAAACTTAAAAATTGCGTAATATTTATTAAGTTTTTAAGTACTTTTAAAGTTAATTGAATTAATAAATTAATAAATTGTTTTTACTAAAAATAAGATTAATTTTTACTAAGTTTTTAAGTACTTTTTAAGTTAATTGAATTGTAAAGGTTAAAAACTGCAAGTGCAAGGATATATTATTACATAGATGTGCTTTTATAACAAATTCCTGAGAAGTAGTTACTTTTGGGCTTAAAATAATGTTAATGGTAATGGGTACTCATTATAAATAATGTACTTGGTAATGATTATTTTCGCAACTCATTATCATGTTTTTGCTGGGATATGTCAACTTTCATTTGCTTTTGCTTTCGTCACATTCAGATTTTTGTTGTTTTACTGTGTTATCTTGACACGTTTTTAACTATTTTTATACCCTCCAACAACAGTATGGGGGTATACTCACTTTGTCATTCCGTGTGTAACGCATCGAAATATCGGTCTAGGACCCCATAAAGTATATATATTATTGATCAGTGATCGATTCTAAGACATTCTAGCGATGTCCGTCCGTCCGTCCGTCCGTCTGTCCGTCTCTCCGTCTGTCCGTCTGTCCGTCTGTAGAAGACACGATACAGTCCAAAATAAACGAGCTAGACTTCCGAAGTTTGGTACAAATATGTCTTATATTCCTAGGCAGGTTAAGTTCGGAAATGGGCAAAATCGGACCAAGGGGAAAAAAGTTCCCCCTTGGAGAACTAAACCAACCCAAGAAAATACGCATTTTTTGCAGGGTTTTTTTTACTTTTGCTAAGCAAATGCAACATTCTTATCTCAGAAGAAGTTAAAAATCGCAGGGGGAAGGTGCCCCCTAACGTCTCCCACCAAACCCCCCCCCCCCCCAAAAAAAAAGACGCCCCTGGATTTTTTTTATATAGTTTTTTGACATTTTGGAGGGTATGAAAGATTCGGCACAGCCGAATGTAACACTCTCACTTGTTTTAAAATTATTTTATGTTCAAATTTAATTTTCAGTTGTCAAATAAAGTCTTTTGCAATAACTTTTTACATTGTGGAGGGTATAAAGATATTC
This sequence comes from Pegoplata infirma, assembly GCA_963921195.1. NCBI lineage: Eukaryota > Metazoa > Arthropoda > Insecta > Diptera > Anthomyiidae > Pegoplata > Pegoplata infirma. The sequence continues at coordinate 90,773,332 of OY992538.1, read as the reverse complement.
GGCATGGCTGAATTTAACTTTTTAGTGTTTTTTTGATGATGTCATTCGAATGAATTGTATTTTTTTGTTGAAAGTTATAAGTTTTTGAGAAAAATCATGTTAAATTATTTGACTAGTTCAATAATTATTAAGAAAAATCGAATAAAAACTTTTCGATTTAAAATTTTTGATTCGATTTTTTTGGAAAATCTTTCAGCGTTCACCTAATTTTTTAAAATTTTATATTCTTTCGAATTTTAAGATTTTTTTCTTGTTATAATTAAAGATCTAGTTAATACCTAGCAAAAACTAGGTAATGAGTACCCATTCCCAATTGGATTACCTGGTAATAAGTACTAATTACTCGCTGCGTTACTTTATACCCCAAAAAAATGCCTTACCTTTAACTTACGATGTAAATGATTTGCAATCTGAATTTTAAAAACCAGTTAAGTTTCATAAAAATATATAACAAACAATTTTACTCTTATTTTTAATTTATTTTCTCTCATTTAATAAGACCAACTAAACAAACAATGCAGTTACTTTTTCAACTTTTCGTAAGCGAGCTAGGAATGGGCTATTACTTGTTAGCTTTTTCGTAAGCGAACAAAGAAGGCCTTGCCTCCAATGACATCGCCTTGTTAAAGTTATTAACAGGGAAACCAAAAATATGCTCTAAAAAACACGTTTTATGCGCTTAAAAAATGCCCTTAAAAACGAAAAATATGCTCTAAAAACAATAAAAATATGCTCTTAAAAAAAATTATGTCCCTTTCTTGGTGGTGTTTTTTACAATTTGTTAGAGAATAGACTCTCCAAATACCGTTAATATTTAATATTTTTTACCAAGTAGCTGAATCTAAAGAAAGTATAGTTTCATATACCGATATGAAGCAAGAACAGGCCAAAGGGGAATCAATAGTCACAATTCCGTAATTGTTGAAAAAAAAACATCCTTGTTTGAAAAAAAATTTTAAAATAAATGGTGTCATAAAAAAAAATGGAAATAAATGCTCTAAAAATTGAAAAAAAAAAAAATGCTCTAAAAATGTAAAAAAATGCTCTAAAAAGTGGAAAAATGCTCTAAAAATTGAAAATATTCCCTAAAAATATGCTCTTATGCTAAAATATGCTCTTAAACCTAAAATATGCAAAAATATGCTCTTAAGGCTAAAATATGCAAAAATATGCTCTAACAAATCGATGCCAGATTTCTTAAAAACTTCTGAAACGGATAAATACCTTACCCATTTATCAATAAAATGCACAGGAAAAAACATGATACTGCATATTTTTGGTTTCCCTAGTTATTAACAATGAAATTGGGATGTAACTAGTTACTCATTTTCGTTATAAATCCCAAAGTTAATTACTTGGTAATGGAAGTTTTTGCTGGGTATCTTCAATACTTACAAGAAACAAATTTTAAAATCTTAAATTTTAAAAGGATTGATATCCTTTTTTAACATGATAATGTTTTTATGCTGGGGTCTAATTTTAAAAAAGTTGCAGGGCGCCACCTCAGTTTGACTATATAAGCTAACTATTTAACAAAAAAGAAAATAAGAATTATAGTTTTCATTTTATTACAACCGTAAACTTCGACAATAATTTAAAATTAAGAAATAAACTAAAAAAAACACATAGATCTGGTAGTGACACCTAGCGTCGCTAGGTGTCACTCGATTAACGCAGTATTACCATTCCAAATATCGCATTTCCAATTAGATTTGTTACCATCATCGCAAATTTTTTCCAATAAAATATTACCACATGGCAATACTAACCAGTATATTTGAAAATCGAATATGTATCTACAAGCAAGAGAAACATATCAAAATTTAAATCAATATTTAAATAAGCTACGGTGGCCTAGCTGAGGTGAGCCAGACTGGAAAACGTAGGGTCCGGTGATCAAATCCCGTGATTTGTCAACTTTTTTTTTTATTTAGTTTTTTTTTTAGCTTGTACATTTCTTTTTGTTAGGGAAAAATTTGTTTGCATTAATTCTTTGTACTTTTTTATTTAATTATAAATAAAAAAATAAATTTATATATTCAGATTTTTCTAAATTTTCTAGTTGTTTTTCTTTCTGAATTTTGTGATTTTTTCTGAATATATCTGCATTTTTCTGCCTTATTTTTTGTATTTTCATATTTGTTCTTACACTCAAAATAATAACTCTGTAAAATATATTGTAAAATGTCTGTAATCTCAATTCAACAGATGTTTGACAGAGTTTTCTGTCAAAAAACAGATTTAAAGAAAATACTTTAAATTTTTGGTGACAAAAACAAAGTTTTATCTGTTATATTACTTTTAACCTTGTAATCTTTATTTTACAGATAATTAACAGATATACCTGCAAAAATACAGATTTTTGCAAACTACTTTATATTTTTTGTAACCAAAAACTAAGTTTTGTCTGTATTTAAAACATTAATTTCACAGAAAACTTAAAAAAGAAAATTTCAAAATAAACTGCATTTAACTACAGAGTTTTTTCTATAAAATTTTGGTTGCATCAAATACATTTTACAAATATATGTAAATTAACAGAGTTTTTCTTTGCTAAATGGTGTTTTATTTAACCAATATTTTACTAGATACTCTGTAAAATAACATTTTTTTTGTCCAAAACACTTTACAGAGTTTTATAGTAAAAAACAGAGTTTTTTTCTGTCAAAAGACGCTAATATTTAACCAATATTTTACTATAAAGTCTGTAAATTAACAGTTTTTTTTTTTTTTGTAAAAATCATTTTACAGAGTTTGTAGTAAAATTACCAAGTAATGTTGCTAGCTGGGAAAGTACGGTGAACTCTGTTAAATTAGCAGTGTTTTTCTGTAATTTACCAGAGTTATTATTTTGAGTGTAGTTTTCCAAATATTTTGTAAATATTGAGAAATTTGAGAAATTTCTTGGAGTTATTTTTTTGCAAATATGTGAGGGTTATTCGTAAAAAGTTTTTATTTAATAAAACATTATCATGATTTAATTTTTTGGGCAAGAGTACAAAACTCTGCGGCATTTTTTGATAAATTATGTGAATGGTGAAACAGCACTCCCGAATTAATTAAGCACATTGTTAAAAAAAAAAAAAAAGATATTATTAAATAAATTTAAATTAATCTGTTCTTTCCAATAATATTTTTTTATGGTTCGAATTTTTAATCGAATATGGGTTAACAAGCAGTAAAACATTTATATACCCTACACTTACAATTAATTAAAGAATATATAAGTCTGTCATTCAGTTTGTAAATTATTAAAATATTGGTCCAGGATTCCATGAAGTACATATGTTATTGATCAGTGATCGATTCTAAGACATTTTAGCGCCCGTCTGTTGAAACGGCAATCACGATCAAAATATTCACATATGTGAATGTGACTTAAAGTCCTTGATTCCTCATAGAAACAGCAGGAACTAATTATGATACTTGTTGTTGCGAGTATTGGTAAAGCATTTGAGCAATATCGGTTGATCGGCTCAAAAGTTATGAAAGAACACTTTTAGAACTTTGGTATATCCCACATAACCAAAAATTCGAAATATTTCAATTTGTAAAGGTATATTAACAATTTCAAAGATATTTTGTATGCGGAATTATTTTGGGGAATTTTTTTAAAATTAATTTCTGTTACCAATTTTCTTATCAAAATTTTTCCATAAAATTTATTTTTAATTAATTTTTTGCATTATTCAATTTACATTGTGGAGTGTAATAATATATTCGGCAAGGCCTAACTCATTTTTTTTTTGTTATCATTTAAAAAATTTATTTGCATATACATATCGCTCATTTACTCGCATAGTGTCATAACTCAAAATATTTGATTTTGCAGAAAACGCGGTTAAAGTTGGCAGCTGAAACTGGTTTTACATTGAAAAAGGCCAGCAAATATAAAATAAATAAACGGGGCGTTTAAAAGATATTAATACGAATTTTTGACACAGTATATAAATAGTGATTTAACGAATAATTCTGTATTATTAACTCAAAAATCACTTTTTTTGAGTTATGACACTATGCAAGTAACTGAGCGATACATTTAATCATTAATGCTTGTAAAACACGGAGGCCTGTCAATCATTTTGTCTGTGGAAATTTTTTTTTTTCTTGCTTAACAATTACATACTGCCGAATAAAAGAGTGTTTTATTTAAATAATTATATTCATTCAAGAATAAAAGCCTTGAATAAAACCTATTTTTTTTAAATTTTAAGTGTAGACACTAAGAAAATTATGTCATTAATGACATAATTAACTGTTTTATTTAAAAAGTTATCAGTAACGTTGTTTTTAAAGAAAAATCCCTTATTTTATTGAGAATTTCTTGTTTTCTACTACTTCTGTAGTTTAAAAAATATAAAATATTTAAAAAATATAAAATACTGTCTTAAAAATTAATTTTCTGTTACATTAAATTTCGGCAGTAAAAATGTTTTTCTGTAGTTTTAATGTTATTAAATACAAAATAAGGGAATATTCATTAGTTTTGTAATGTTGTTGTTATATATATTTTATCTACACTCAAAATAATTACTCTGTTAAATACTCTGTAAAATGACTGTAATCTCAATTCGACAGATATTTGACAAAGTTAACTGTCGAAATACAGATTTTAAACAAAATACTTCGTATTTTCTTGTGACCGAAAAACAAAATTTTGTAAAATTGGAGTTACTCGCTGAAAACTTGTAATTTTCACAAAAATAAAATAGTAAATTTACAATTTGGAAGCATTAAAGCGGGAAAATTTAACAAAATTTTAATTTTAATTAATTTAATTTTAATTAATGTTTTTGAAGCAGAGAAGTTTTACTCATAAAATGGATTTAACTAAAACTTTGTAAATTTACAGTTTTTTTTTTTTTGTAAAATTTTGAACTCATAAATGCATTTAACTAAAACTTTGTTAATTTACAGAGTTTTTTGGTAAAATTCTTCTTGGTTTTATCAGTATTTTACAGATAATTCTGTAAATTTACAGTTTTTTTTATCGAAATCATTTTACAGAGTTTTCTTCGTAAAATAACAAAAAATCTTGCTGGTTGGAAATCTATGGTATCTTCTGCTGGCTCAGCAGAGTATCTCTGTAATTTAACAGAGTGATTATTTTGAGTGTATTTATCTATATATATAAAAGAGTAGGGTGAGTGAGTGACTGACTGACTGATTCATCATCGTCCAGCCCAAACCGCTAAAGCTAGAGACTTGAAATTTGGATTGTAGGTTCACCTCCCGGAATATAGATCCACTAAGGCTGGGTTTTTGCCAATGTTGATTCTACGGGGGTAAAATGGGTAAAAAAGTGTACTTTTGGTACTTTTTGTATCTCATGAAATAATGGTCATAGAGACTTGAAATTTGGACTGTATGTTCACCTCCCGGAATGTAGATTCTGTAAGGCTGGACTTTTGCCAATGTTGATTCTAAGGGGGTAAAAAGGGTAAAAAACTGTACTTTTGGTACTTTTTATATCTCCTGAAATAATGGTCATAGAGACTTGAAATTTGGACTGTACGTTCACACCCTGGAATATAGATCCAGTAAGGCTGGATTTTTGCCAATGCCCAGCAAAACTTTGGTAATGGGTAGTGATTATATAACACATTACCAGGTAATGTGTATACCTTATTTGTAGCATTATTTTAGGATGTCTTACCAAACATTTGTTCCACAACGTATTATTTTAAAGTAAAGAATAATGCATTACTAATAATTTGCTACGTAATGCATGATTATTGGAAAAATGTATTTCATATTTACTATTTCTAAACATTATATCATGGATGATTTATATTTGGTTACATTATGTATTATTTGAAAGTTTGAAATAATGCATTATTTATAATTAAATGCATAATGCATTACAATAACATAAAAAATAATTATTTTATAAAAAATGCATAAGTTTAAACTAGAGATGGGCTCACGACAAGAAATTTCTAACGACACACACTCACTAGCATATTATATCTATTTACACTCACTTACAATCACGTGAGTAAATTTATTACAAAATTACTTTTTCACTACTCGTAACACCTTATATATTACGTTCTGGTATGCTATATTATATACCTTACTCGTAACCTATAAAATATCATATATTTTACACCTTACTGGTATTCTTTGTTATAAATTTATGACTTATTTTATACCTTACTGGTATTCTATGTGATAATGTGGATGCATTACTTTGAGTCTCATCGCCTGTTAAAATCATCAATGCTGCAATGTATAAAATAAGAGATCATATACCTTATTTTATACCTTATTTGGTAATCTAAGTTTTGCTGGGTGTTGATTCTAAGGGGGTGAAAAGGGTAAAAAACTGTAGTTATGGTACTTTTTATATCTCCTGAAATAATGGTCATAGAGACTTGAAATGTAGGTTCACCTCCAGGAATATAGATCCAATAAGGCTTGATTTTTGCCAAAGTTGATTCTAAGGGGGTAAAAAGGGTAAAAAGCTGTACTTTTGGTACCTTTTATATTTCCTTAAATAATGTTACTAGAAACTAAAAATTTGCAATGTGGGTTCACCTCCCGGAAAAAGATTCACTAAGGCTGGGTTTTTGCCAATGTTGATTCTACGGGGGTAAAATGGGTAAAAAAGTGTACTTTTGGTACTTTTTTTATTTACTGAAAAAATGGTCATTCAAACTTGAAATTTAGAACGTAGGATCCTTTAGTGAAATAAAACATTCTGGAACAAGTACTATCTGAAAATTCTGTACCGTTTATAAAAAGTACCTTTTAAAAAAAGTTCCCTTTGTAAAAAGTACCTCTTATAAAAAGTAGCTTTTATAAAAAGTACTTTTTATAAAAGTTAGTACCTTTTATAAAAAGTACCTTTTATAAAAAGTACCTTTTATAAAAAGTACCTTTTATAAAAAGTACCTTTTATAAAAGTACCTTTAATAAAAAGTACCTTTTATAAAAAGTACCTTTTATAAAAAGTACCTTTTATAAAAAGTACCTTTTATAAAAGTACCTTTTATAAAAAGTACCTTTTATAAAAAGTACCTTTTATAAAAAGTACCTTTTATAAAAAGTACCTTTTATAAAAAGTACCATTTATAAAAAGTAACTTTTATAAAATGTACCTTTTATGAAAAGTACCTTTTATAAAAACTACCTTTTATAAAAACTACCTTTTATAAAAAGCACCTTTTATAAAAAGTACCTTTTATTAAAAGTACCTTTTATAAAAAGTACCTTTTATAAAAAGTACCTTTTATAAAAAGTACCTTTTATAAAAAGTACCTTTTATAAAAAGTACCTTTTATAAAAAGTACCTTTTATAAATAGTACCTTTTATAAAAAGTACCTTTTATAAAAAGTACCTTTTATAAAAAGTACCTTTTATAAAAAGTACCTTTTATAAAAAGTACATTTTATAAAAAGTACCCTTTATAAAAAGTACTTTTAAAAAAAAAAAGCACCTTTTAAAAAAAGCACCTTTTAAAAAAAGTACCTTTTATAAAAAGTACCTTTTATAAAAAGTACCTTTTATAAAAAGAACTTTTTAAAAAAAGCACCTTTTAAAAAAAGTAACTTTTATAAAAAGTACCTTTATAAAAAGTACCTTTTATAAAAAGTACCTTTTATAAAAAGTACCTTTTATCAAAAGTACCTTTTATAAAAAGTACCTTTTATAAAAAGTACCTTTTATAAAAAGTACCTTTTATAAAAAGTACCTTTTATAAAAAGTACCTTTTATAAAAAGTACCTTTTATAAAAAGTACCTTTTATATAAAGTACCTTTTATAAAAAGTACCTTTTATAAAAAGTACCTTTTATTAAAAGTCCCTTCTATAAAAAGTACGTTTTGTTAAAAGTACACTTTTTTATTTCCTGAAATAATAATCATAGAAACTTGAAATTGGAAAAGGTTCGCCTCTCGGAAAATAAAGGGGTAAAAAGTGTACTTATTTATTTCCTGATATAATGGTCACAGAAACTTAAAATTTGGAATGTAAAATCCTTCGGTGAAAAAAAAGATTGGGAAAAGTACTTTTTGGAAATTCCGTTTCTTAACGGGGATAAAAATTATTTTTAATATTTGCTTAAACAATGATCCTAGATAATTGAAATATGGATTATAGGATACTTCGGGGAAGATAAACATTCTGGAAGAGGTATTTTTTGGAAATTCCGTTTCTAATGGGGGTAATAAAGTGTACTTTTGGTATTTTTTTTTTCCTATAATAATGACCTTAGAAGAAGGAGATGGAATTGGAAATGAAATGGAGTATAACGGGGAACAAAATGGAATAGAGCAGGGAACAATATGGAATGATATTTGAAATATTTTTTTATGGAAGACTTAAACGTCCACAAATAAATAAAACAAAGACTACGTAGTGGATTTTTTTTGAAATCGATAGATTAATGCTGATCCTTCTATTATCCGGTATTCAATACAACCGGTAACGAAGTATCGGGATGGTAAGCTAGTATATATATATTAGAGTTCGTTTGGTGACTATGTCACTTCATCTGTTTATCGGATATCATCATTTTTTTAAAGGATTTAGGGGAGCTAAAAAGAATGCCGGTATTTTTTTGGAAAAATTTTCACTCCTTGGGGTGGTTCAAAGCATCTGAAAACGCGGATTTTGAGCTGAATTTTCTGCAGAGAAAAAACGGCTGAATATATTGCAAACCTGATTTCACCAGTCGATTCTACAGCAAAAATTAAAATAATAGCAGTTTTTTGAACTCTTTAAAAAGTTCCAGTAACCCACAGCAGGGGGCGGAAAATCGATTTAAAAAAAAAAAAAATTAAATTATTTTTTTAATCATGCACGATGAAGAGGCTTTTTTTTGCTAAGAAAATTGGTACAAAAAGCACCTTGCTATCACAACCCATTAAAAAGTTATAAGGCTTCAAAGTTTTTTTTTCTAATGGCAAAATTATAAAACACTGACCGAAATTTGAAAAATTTTTGAATGGGTCAGCGGTCTGGACACTCGTTTTCGATTTTCATCACAATGCTGATTCCAAATCTGGTTTTCAAAATGTTCCGTAACGTCAGGCTTTTGAGATAATTGAGGTTAAAGTTAAAAAAAAACGCATTTTTGTGCATTATTGAGAGCATTTTTTATGATGTTTTTGGATGATATTCTGGGATCATAAAACTTGTTTTCGATTAACATTTCGATGCTGATTCTGAATCTAGTTTTAAATTTTTTCTATCACTTCATGTTTTCGATAAAATTGAGGTTAAAGTTCTCAAAAATCGTGTTTTTGTCCATTTTTTGAGACCCGTTCAAAAGAACGGGTTGTGATAGAACGGAAAAATTGGTACCATTTTGTTAAGCTGAAAATGATCTTTAATTGTACATATTTAAAAAATCGATTTAAAATGAAAATAGAAAAACCTTATATTTCCGCCCTCTGTGGTGGGTTTTTGGAACTTTTTTTTTAAAGTTTAAAAAACGAACATTGTATTATTTTTTGCTGTAGAATCGACTGGTGAAATCAGATTTGCGATATATTCAGCCGTTTTTGCTCTGCAGAAAAATCAGCTCAAAATTCGCGTTTTCAGATGCGTTGCACCACCCCAAGGAGCGAATTTTTTCCAAAAAAATACCGCCATTCTTTTTAGTTCCCCTAAATCCTTCAAAAAAATTATGATATCCGCAGATCAAATTTTCAAAATTAACTCTAATATATATTTGTTCCTTTTACTCCTACAAGGAGCATAGGGCCGTACTAAAATGTTATTGTTAGTCATTAAAATAATATTAAAAATTGACTGTTATACGAGTATGATTTTCTTTTGTTTTTAAATAAAAATTCATTTAGAAATGAAAATAATATTTCATTTCTAAATATTATATTTAATAGGTCGAATAAAATTAAAAATTATATTTATTTCATTTGTTTTAAGTGAATATTTATTGGGATTTACCCTCATAATTTTTTTATTGGATATTTTATGACTTTATGATTTACTGGTATTTTATATTTTTTTGTATGGTCACTCTAATTAAAGAAATATTCAAAATAACTGTAAATCTATCAACAAAAAAGCACCCACAAAAAGCTCAAAATTATAAGGCTTTTAATATAAAGCTTAATTAAACTATATGACCGTTATTCATAAAAACTTTCATGGACTTTTTAAAAAAAGCTTTTCGATAAGAACTTTTTACACTACACAACAAATAAAAAAATTAACTGTTTTAATACCATTTTACAAATAAAAGTAAATACACAAATAAAAAATTTAAATTCAAACATTTTCATTTTCAATTCCTAGATTTTCTCTAAGAAAAATTTTAAGATTCCAAAACTATGTTCCTCATAGAAAAATTCTAAGATTTCGAGTGATTTTTATTATTCCTTGTATTTTTTTCTGTTATTACCCCCCCTTCTACTCTCTTCCATTATTTTTCTTTTTATACCCTCCACTCTAGTGATAGAGGGTATATGGGGCAAAACGCGTCAAAGGTCCACACCAAAAAACAAATGTTGTCCAATTTAAGTATAATTTTGGTAAAATAGTAGGTTAATGATAGGTATTCTAAATTACAAATATAAAATTTTTTGATGAAATATTGGCAGAGTTACAGGGTTGGAAAGTTTTGATGTTTTTGAAATGAACATATTTTGGTGAATTTTAATTAACATTTTGATGAAACAAAAATTATAATTTTTAAAACGAATTTTAAAGTACTTTTGACGGCCTTTAAAATGGCATTTGTGTTTTTTTGAAAAAAATAAATTTGACCTTAAAATTCAAGGTCAAAATATTAAATTGTAATTATCTTATAAGGGTCGCACTTTTAGATTTTTTTCACTAAGCCCACTAGAAAGGTTGACATTTTTTTTAATTTCGGTTTTTAAAAAAAAAATGGTATGTATGATACTTTATGAGAAATCAATTTTTTTACGAGTACATAACACCCAAATTGCACTGATTTCTTTATTTTTTATGCGTGCAACGCACAGTGTTGCGTCTTCATGTAAAGAGTGGCCAAAAATAGAAGGAGTTAAGTTAGAGCTTTAAAATTTGGAACACTTGTTAAGATCGATAAGATCAAGAAAAATTTTGAATTTGGTCAATATTCGCCCAAGGATTCGTATCCTTCCCATATATCCTGAAATTAAAATACGGCATAAAACGAAAACTAACGCTTTAATCTTCATGTTATTTATTGTAGTTATTACCTATAATGCCATTAATTATTCTACAAAATTTTGTCCAATTCGGAGCAAGGATACGCCTAGCTCAAAAATGTCCTTTTTAAAATAACGTTCAGAAAAAGGGTAAAAATGGAAGTTATTTCATGAAATTTTGAAAATCCAACTGTTATAATATGCTCAATGTATTTGCCAAAATTTGTGCAAATCGGAATAAGGATACGCCCTCCTCGAAAATGTCCTTTTTTAAAAAAGTCAAGAAAAAGTTAAAAACTCAAATTCCTTCATGAATTTTTGCATCCGCAACACTTAGAATATACCTTAAATCTTAATCAAATGAAAAAATTGAAGCAAGAATGTAATACATATATTAAAAATGTCCTTAAAAAAATTAAAAAAAAAATTTTTTAAAATCCTTCGTACTTCATGAAATTCTGTTCTGATAATGTTGAAAATACCTTATTTTATTATAATTGAAGCAAGGATTATCCTTAACCTATCCTTAGGATATTCTTAGCGCATAAATATCCTTCTTTAAAGACTTGAGAAAATTCAGGGAAATCCTTTGACCTTAAAACTATCAATATTTCACAACATTTTTGCACGTAGTATTTACAATACGTTGAATATTGTTTTTAAGTTTAAGCAGGGATATGCCTATCTCAAAAAGACCGTTATAAAATAAGCAAGTAAAAATATAGTACAACGTACTTCCTCAACAAAATCTTTCTAAATAAAAGTCTGCATCTGTTAATGTACAACTGGTGTCTAGTCAAGCATCTAATTTGTGTCAGGCCTGGATGACAAATAATGGTTCTTGGACCAATTTAAATAAAATTTAAATTTTAATCGACCAATTCATTTTGCATTCCGATTTAGTATATGTGTTCCATAACTATTTTTCGCAATACATTTCAAATTATCAAGGACAACTGCAGCATCTTGGTGTTTTCGTTAAAAAAATTTCCAAATTTATATTCGGGTTCCCACAGAAAAAAATTGATTAAAAAAAAAAGTGGAAAAACGTGGACGAGTTCTTTTGTTATTTGTAATCTACATACTTATACCAATATTTTCTGCAAAGAACTAAGCGCGCCAATGAGGGCCACAAAAATGGCTGACTATCAAATATGAAGTTTGTAAAATAAATTAGTATTTTCTTTGGAACTCACTTTATAACAGCGTTACTTGCCATATGATTAACTTATGTCGACCAAAACAGCATTATCATACAAGCAACATATCTAACTTAAAACTTCATTACCAATAAGGTCGAATTTTAAATGCAATATAATTATTTAACCGTTACAAGTACATGTGGATTTCAAAGATTTTAAAACCAAAATATGATATATTTCAAAAAGTTCAACTTTAGAGACATGTAACTTAAAAACTATTAAAGATATCTATAAACTGTTTTGGATTTGTTTTATTTATGATGTTTTCTTAAAATAAAATTCATATAACCTTAAGTTTTAAGACATTTAGTTTGACCATTTATGGCCAAGGTCACAACACTGTGCAACGTTTGTTGTGTGTGTTTACAACGCACACTTTATCTAAGCATTGATTTTTGTTGTTGTTATTATATGCAGATTAAAGCGATTTCAGTACAATTTGAGTGTTATATACTCCTAAAAAATTGATTTCTCATAAAGTATCATACATACCATTTTTTTAAAAAAAACCGAAATTAAAAAAAATGGCAAGCTTTCTAATGGGCTTAGTGAAAAAAATTTAAAAGTGCGACCCTTATAAGATAATTACAATTTAATATTTTGACCTTGAATTTTAGAGTCAAATTTATTTTTTTCAAAAAAACCACAAATGCCATTTTAAAGGCCATCAAAAATACTTTAAAATTAGTTTTTTAAATTATAATTTTTGTTTCATCAAAGTGTTAATTAAAATTCACCAAAATATATTCTTTTCAAAAACATCAAAACTTCCCAACCCTGTAACTCTGCCAATATTTCATCAAAAAATTTTATATTTGGAATTTATACTACCTATCATTAACCTAATATATTGCCAAAATTGTACTTGAATCGGACAACATTTGTTTTTGGGTGTGGACCGTTGACGCGTTTTGCCCCATATATGAGTTTGTCATTCCGTTTGTAACACCACGAAATATTGGTCTAGGACCCCATAAAGTATATATTCATGATCCTCGATCGATTTTAAGACGATCTAGCGATGTCCGTCCGTCCGTCCGTCCTTCCGTCTGTCTGTCTGTTGAAAACACGCTTACTTTTGAAAGACTTTACGGAGGGTCCTGAAGTTTGGCATATATGTTGGGCATTTACCTGGTCAGGTTGGTATTCGGTCCAGTGGTTCAAAAGTTATAAGCAAATGAGTGAATTTCGGCAAGGGTTTTTCTGGAATTTACGAGATAAAACACACGGTAACTGCCGTTCCTTTTGGCTAATGTGTATTGAATTTCAGTCAAATCGGTCAGGTTCGCCTCACCTTAAACTCACGTGTTGAAAACCCGTTAAACATATTTTAAAAACATTGGTAAGTCACAAAAATATTTTACAACGCATTTTTGTCACTCAAAAATATTTTTACACTAAAAGAAAAAAAAATACACTCGAAAAAAATTTACACTCAAAAAAAAATTTAGTGAATTATTTTTTTTTTCAAAAATTAGTTAAAAAAAAAAGTTTTTTTACACAAAATAAAATATTTCTAATCAAAAATGTTATTTTTTCACTCTAGAAAATTTACTATAACTTAAAAAGGGCATTGTGGAGGGTATTCATAGATTCGGCCAAGTCGAATTTAACTTTTCTACTTGTTTTCTTTCGAATTCGGTTTAGATTGGTTGGGGGGGGGGGGGGGAAGAAATTTCCTATTCCTAAATCAATCAATCCCAGACCGATATTTTGATTTGTTAAAGGTAATATGAGAAAAAAAAAATAAAACGTTTAAAATAATAAAAAAAAACAAATAATATTTAAATATACAAAGAGCAGTACACGATTTAAATTATACTTATTGTTAATTTGACAAATTAAGAAACAAGCAGGCATGAAATTAAAACCGCTTCAAAACAATAAACACGTTATTTTTTTGCTAAAACGTTTAAAATAACTTATTGATTTGTATTTCAACTGTCAGTTCTTTAATTATCCGTACTTAATTTACAAATCAATTAATGTAACATCTGCCGTATAAATAAAATTATGGGTATTTACTAGGGTTGTCAATTATTCGCCTTTCAACTTTGTTCGAATAAATCAAATAATTGTTTTTGTTGGTTTGATAAAACGATTAAATCTAAAAAATATTCTATTTATATATTCTCATCAATTAATAGAATATTTTTTAGATTTAATTGTTTGATGAATAAAAAAATGGTTATTAAAAAAAATATTTTTATTAACCAAAGAAAATAAACAATTCATTCAAAATTTCAAATTTTCATAATTAATATTTTATGAACCATCTGTAATATCAGGGGCTATTCGTGGCTCTCGTGAGAAATAACTTTAACTGGATGGGATTAATAGAATGAAGGTTGAAAGAGGAATTGGAAAAATGGCTTTTTGTTTTCTTAAAAAAACAACACTTTTATATTGTTTTAAACAAAACAAATTTATGAAATTTACACTCAAAGAATTATGTAGGTAAATTCCAGTGAATATTCACTTAAAACAAATGAAATTTTATTTAAAAACCATTCCACTGTTTTTTCATTTAAAATAAAAACACATTACAGTCAATTTTAAATGTTAATTTAATGACTAACCAAAACATTAAAAAACTAGTGAATATTCAGTTATTTTGTATTGAAAAACAGTAAAACTATAGAAGAAATATTTTGCTGCCGAAATTAAATGTAACAGAAAATTCGTTTTTAATACAGTAAATTATTTTTTTTAAACTACAGAAACAGTAAAAAAATTAAATCCTTTATAAAATAAGTGATTTTTCTTTTAAAATGACTTTACTGATTACTTTTTAAAATAACCTACAAACAGTTAATGACATAATTTTCTTAGTGTATGTTCTTAAAATGTTAATGATTCAATATAATTAAAAAACAAGTAGAAAAATTAAATTCGACTTGGCCGAATCTATGAATACCCTCCACAATGCCCTTTTTAAGTAATAAATAGTAAATTTTATAAAGTGAAAAAATAACATTTTTGATTAGTAATATTTTATTTTCTGTAAAAAAACTTTTTTTTTAACTAATTTTTGAAAAAAAAAATAATTTACTAAATTTTTTTTTTTGAGTGTAAATTTTTTTTTTTGAGTGTAAAATTTTTTTTTTGAGTGTATTTTTTTTTCCTTTAGTGTAAAAATATTTTTGACTGAGAAAAACGCGTTGTAAAATATTTTTGTGACTTACCAATGTTTTTAAAACATGTTTAACGGGTTTTCAACACGTGAATTTAAGGTGAGGCGAATCTGAAATTTACGGTTTTGCTAATAACTTTTGAACCACTGGACCGATTTGGCTGAAATTCAATACGAACTAGCCCTGGGGAACGACAAATATATATGTCAAGCTTCAGTATCCTCAGAATTGCCTTTAAAAAGTTATCGTTTTTTTTATCTCGTAAATTCGTGAAAAACCCTTGCCGAAATTCACTCTTTTGCTCATAACTTTTGAACCACTGGACCGATTTCGCTGAATTGCAATACCAACCTGACCAGGTAAATGCCCAACATATATGCATACATGCATATATGCCAAACTTCAGGAGCCTCCGTTAAGTCTTTCAAAAGTTAGCGTGTTTTCAACAGACAGACAGACAGACAGACAGACAGACTGACGGACAGACGGACGGACGGACGGACGGACGGACGGACGGACATCGCTAGATCGTCTTCGAATCGAACGAGGATCATGAATATGGGGGTTTTCGTGTCAACTGACACAACTTTTGAAACCGATGTCTTCCGATCGGGATGAAATTTGCACCAAGGTTAGTCCTATTGGATAGTAGTTCAGACACAATTTTTCAGCGAGATCGGTCAAGGACTCTCTGAGTTAGAGGGGGTCGAAATTTGACATTTTGGCCAAAGAGGTGTTTATTCTCATATATGTAACTTCTTACCTATTGTTTTTAGGAAAATGTGTCCCAAAGAGTTTAGATAGCTATTTCTTCAGTCTTTCGAAAAAAAATTATAAAAAAAATAAAAAAAAAAATTAAAAATCTAAAACTTTTTTGACTTTTTCCTCAAATTGGGCCCTTTTTTTTTTTTTTTTTTTTGATTCAAAAGATAGCTTAGGTCTTTTCCTTTAAGAGCTATGGGGTCGCTTAGTGGGATGCGAGTGGGATATCTATGAAAAAATTATTTTTTTTAACTTTGGAACACAAAAAACGGTTCTTCAATTTGCACTATTAGTCGTGGGATAGCTAACCAATTTTCGATTTCAATCCGCGATACCCTCTAATTTTTATAGGTTCGCAAAAGAAAGCACGAGCCAAAAAATAAGGGCGGTGGGGTGGGGACATATGGCCCCTCATCGGGGTCAAAGTTGGGCGTAAAGAGGTAAAATCCTCAAAAAGCCCCGAAACTGCCCTAGAAAGGCCCCTGGAGGGGTGCAATGTGAGACGAACCTCCAATAATTTTCTGCCCCCAACATTTTTCTTGAACATACCTTACCCCTATTTCCACTTCCTATGGGGGCTCCCATACAAAACATTTTTAAAAAATTTGATCCTACCATTCTAACTTACCCTAAAGTGCCTCAAGTGGAGCCAAATGTATGACCGACCCCCATTATTTTATTAATTCCAACATTTTTTGCGAACACACCTACAATGTATCTTTAACCCTTAAGGTGGTCCCCATACATTTCTTTTATTTTTTATAAATTTGTTTTATTAAACCAGCTCCTACCGCCCCTACCGTGCCTCCTAGAGAGGCAAAAATTATGACCAACCCCCATTATTTTTTAGTTATCAACATTTTGTCCGAACAAAATAACACCCTATCTCCACTCCTTAAGGGGCTCTCATACGTTATAAAAACATGTATTTTTAAAAACTAATAAAAAAATAAAAAAAAAATGTATGGGGACCCCCTTAAGAGTTGAAAATAAAGGGTAGGTGTATTCTGAGAAAATGTTGGAGATGAAAAAATATTGGGGGTCGGTCATATATTTTACTTCTCTAGGGGCACCCTATGGACAGTTAGAGCGGTAGGAGCAAATTTTATAAAAATGTCATTTTGTATGGGACCCCCATAGGAAGTGGAAATAGAGGTTAGGTATATTGAAGAAAAATGTTGGGGGCAGAAAATTAATAGAGGTCGGTCTCACATTGCACCCCTCCGTGGGCAGTTCTAGGGCAGTTTTGGGGCTTTTTGAGGATTTTACCTCATTACGCCCAACTTTGACCCCGATGAGGGGACATATGTCCCCACCCCACCGCCCTTATTTTTTGGCTCGTGCTTTCTTTTGCGAACCTATAAAAATTAGAAGGTATCGCGGATCGAAATCGAAAATTGGTTAGCTATCCCACGCCTAATAGTGCAAATTGAAGAACCGTTTTTTGTGTTCCAAAGTTAAAAAAATAATTTTTTCATAGATATCCCACTCGCATCCCACTAAGCGACCCCATAGCTCTTAAAGGAAAAGACCTAAGCTTTCTTTTGAATCAAAAAAAAAAAAAAAAAAAAGGGCCCAATTTGAGGAAAAAGTCAAAAAAGTTTTAGATTTTTAAGAAAAAAAATCAAAAATTTTTTTTTTATTTTTTTTATAATTTTTTTTCGAAAGACTGAAGAAATAGCTATCTAAACTCTTTGGGACACATTTTGCTAAAAACAATTGGTAAGAAGTTACATGGATGAGAATAAACACCTCTTTGGCCAAAATGTCAAATTTCGACCCCCTCTAACTCAGAGAGTCCTTGACCGATCTCGCTGAAAAATTGTGTCTGAACTACTATCCAATAGGACTAACCTTGGTGCAAATTTCATCCCGATCGGAAGACATCGGTTTCAAAAGTTGTGTCAGTTGACACGAAAACCCCCATATATATATTTTATGGGGTCATAGACCAATATTTCGAGGTGTTACAAACGGAATGACAAACTTATATATACCCTCTATCACTAGAGTGGAGGGTATAAAAAATATTAAAAGTGCAAATAAAGTACAAATTTCATGACTTTAAAAAACCAAAAATTTTACTTGATCCAAGGCAGATTTCGCGTGAGAGAGAAAAAAGAGAGTTGAACCAATTACAATCTATTTACTTCATTCCTCTATGTTAATATGTAAAATTAATATGTTTTCTGTAATCTTGAGCAACGACTGAGTTCGATTACACCTATTTTATTAAAATAACCACAAAATTCGGCTGTCACAACCGAATATGTTAAAGGAACTAAATTTTGAGTTTATACAACTAAAAAATTCAGTTGGAAATATATTTTTGTGTGTAAAGTTTTTTATACCCTCCACTCTAGTGATAGAGGGTATATATAAGTTTGTCATTCCGTTTGTAACACCTCGAAATATTGGTCTACGACCCCATAAAGTATATATATTCATGATCCTCGATCGATTTTAAGACGATCTAGCGATGTCCGTCCGTCCGTCCGTCCGTCCGTCCGTCCGTCTGTCCGTCTGTCTGTCTGTCTGTTGAAAACACGCTAACTTTTGAAAGACTCTACGGAGGCTCCTGAAGTTTGGCGTATATGTTGGGCATTTACCTGGTCAGGTTGGTATTGCAATCCAGCGAAATCGGTCCAGTGGTTCAAAAGTTATAAGCAAATGAGTGAATTTCGGCAAGGGTTTTTTTGGACATTACGAGATAAAACACACGGTAACTTTCGAACGGCAACTCTGAGGGTGCTGAAGTGTAGCATATATATTTGTCGTTCTTCAGGTCCGGTTCGTTTTAAATTTCAGCCAAATCGGTCTAGTGGTTCAAAAGTTATTAGCAAAACCGTACATTTCAGATTCGCCTAGCCTTAAATTCACGTGTTGAAAACCCGTTAAACATGTTTTAAAAACATTGGTAAGTCACAAAAATATTTTACATCGCATTTTTGTCATTCAAAAATATTTTTACACTAAAAGAAAAAAAAAATACACTCGAAAAAAATTTTACACTCAAAGAAAATTTTACACTCAAAAACAATTTTACACTCAAAAAAAAAAATTTAGTAAATTATTTTTTTTTTCAAAAATTAGCTAAAAAATTAGTTAGTTTACACTTAAAGAAAAAAAAAATACACAAAAAAAATTTTACACTCAAAAAAAATTTTACACTCAAAAAAAAATTTAGTAAATTATTTTTTTTTTCAAAAATTAGTGTTATTTTTTCACTCTAGAAAATTTACTATAACTTAAAAAGGGCATTGTGGAGGGTATTCATAGATTCGGCCAAGTCGAATTTAATTTTTCTACTTGTTTTTATTAGTTTCGTTTAATTTTAGAAAAATTCATAAACTTTTTTTTTAAGGAAGTTTTTTTCCAAAAATTTGGTTATGAAATTTTTTGAATTTTAAACGTACCAAGAAAAAAAATTTCTAAATTTTCTGTTCGCTCTGAAGTTTTTTAAAAAAAGCTCTGACTTAAAAAAAAAATAATTTTTATTTTATTATAAGTTGTTAAAATCTGAGTCAATAACAACAATACAATAAATGTGTAAATAAGTTTTATGATTTATTTTTAAAAACTTATTTACATTATTCATCTTAATTATTAATAAATGATTAAACGACAACATATATATAACATAAAAAATCAATGTGGCGCCAAAATTGAAGTACTTGTACTTGCAAGTTTTCAGTGCATTTTTATGTATGCTACAAGTAAGTATGAATTAATTAAATTAATTGTTTACAATCCGAGTAAAAATATTTTCATATGTTAACTGAATTTATTTTTTGTCGGTTAAATTTATTTTTAAGAATACACTTCTTTAAGAAGGGAAACCAGATAAACCATTTACTGGTGATTTTCTAGAAAATTACCAAACGATCTTCAGCCGATACGAATTTATAAGTTTTTGGTTTGATTGATGAAATCGGATGAGAATGTAGCAATGCACTTTGATTCCAACGTGATTCGAGAATAATTTCTGATATCATATACACTTTGATACTGACAATATCCCAATATTTTTTCAATTGCATTTCTATTGCTCTATATACTTTATTACTCGGGAAAACATAAACGAAACTAAACCATATCATTTTAGAGTTAAAAATCCCAGTTTGGTCATAAATCTAAAACAAAACAAACCGCTTAAACATAAAAACTTGAACATTAGAGTGGGCTGAAAAAAATTGCTGTTTATTGAATATTGAATTCTTTTAAAAAGAATTATTGAAGAAAAACTAACAATCAGTCCAATAAGTGTCCAATTGTAAACAGAAATGATAAGGTTACCAAATTACATGTTCAACACTTTCAAATAAAATTTTATTTTTTTATCAAGGCAACTCGACACAAATTAATTCTTATTTTTTTAATATTTAGCCACGTCTCCTAAGCCCAGGTTTTCAAAAATTTAAGAACCAAAAACGCAATATATGGTCATTAGACACATGTTTTTTTCGTTGGACATTTGGTATGGAATGCCTTATATATTGAAAACGTGGACGCAAAATTCTTATGTATGTGGACTAAAATGAACACTTTAAAATTATCTTACCAAATCGGGCCAGCCGTTCTCACGTAATGCAATTTTAGATATATCGATTTTTTTTTCGTCAAAACTTAAGTCGGACTATAACGAACACATAAGAAAAAAATTAGCCATATCGGTTAAGACGATCTTCAATTTTAGAAAAATCGAAAAAAGTGGGCGTAAATGTGGGTGTGGTCAATTTTTCTTTTAGTAAAAACAAAAAAATTAAAGTAAAACGAACAAAAAAAACGAGTAAAAAAACTAAATTCGGCATTGACGAATCCATTGATACCCTTTACAATTTAAAAAAGACTATTGCAAAAAAAATTTATTTAAAAGGAAATTACTTTGAAAAAAAAAAATTTCGAAAAAAAATTTCTGCGAAAAAAAAATTTTGGTAAAAAAAATTCACAATTTTTTTTTTGTGTCAAAAAAAATGTTTGCTTAAATACCATTCGGTGATCAATTCTGTTCACATATGTCAACCCGCAGCCGAATTAAAGCATTTTGTATTTTTAGGTTATGTTGAATGCACCTTACATTTTCGTTCATAACTTTTGAACCGCTGAACCGAAATGCAATACCAAACTTCTCGGGAGAACTTCCAATAAATATGTTACGTTTCAGTTATCTCCGTGTAATATTCTGGCCGTGATCACCATTTCCACAGACAGACAGACTGAAATCGCTAGAATGTCTCAAAACCGAGCACTGATCAATTCAATATATGGGGCATTCCATGTCAAATCGGACACTTTGAAAATTTTTTTTTTAGATTTTCCCAATTTGTTTACAGTTTTTAGTACCCTTCGAAAACTCCTTCGTGGTTAATTTTCAAATTTTTTTGATGACCCGTTCAAAAGATATCGAATTTTTAAAAATTGGTAGTTTGTTCCTTTACTCAAATTTCTTTTACTCATAACTTCTTCAATAATGGTCCAAATTTAAAATTTTTTTTTCAAAATTTTTGTTTTTTTACGTACTTTTAAATAAAATTCTTAAAAGCGCTCTAGTATGCAATTTTTAAGTTTTAAAATTTAAATCTCATTTTTGGAAATGTTTGTACTCTTCGATATTTTTTTTTAAATTTTTTTGTATAAAACTTCTATCGATTCTACAAATTTTTTGCCCAGGAGGATCGTGGGATAAAGATTATTACTATTTAAAATTTTTTGAAAAAATTAAAATTAAATTAAATTAAAATTTTTTGAAAAAATTTTATTGTAATTTTACAATCTTAAAATCATTTCTACTGCTCGAATGGTGCGTCACAGAGGGGTCCTTTATAAGACCGACCCCCATAAATTTTTTCGTCTTAACATTTCTTTGGAACAAACTAATACCCTATCTCCAATTTCTAAGGGGGCTCCCACACAAAACGAAATTTTCTAAAATTTGCTCCAACCGCTCTAACTGCCCTAATAGTGCCCTTAGAGCAACAAAATGTATAACCAACCCACTATTTTTTTTTAGTCCAAACATTTTCTCTGAACACACCTACCCTCTATCTTTAACTGTTAAGGCGGTCCCCATACAATTTTTTTTTATTTTTTGTATATTTGTTTTATTTAATTAGCTTCTACCGGTCCAATGGTGCATCCGATAGGGGTCATTAGTGAGACCGACCCCCATTAATTTTTACCCTACAACATTTTTTTTAAACATACCTATGCCCTATCTCCACTCCCTAAGTAGGCTCCCATACAAATAACAGTTGGAGCAAATTTTATATATAAGGCTATAAGGGCACTATTAGGGCAGTTAGAGCAGTTGGAGCAGTTGGAGCAAATTTTAAAAATGTCGTTTTGTGTGGGAGCCCCCTTAGAAATTGGAGATAGGGTATTAGTTTCTTCCAAAGAAATGTTAAGATTTAAAAATTATTGGGGGTCGGTCTTATAAAGGATCCCTCTATGACGCACCATTGGAGCAGTAGAAATGGTATTAAGATTGGAAAATTACAATTAAATTTTTTCAAAAATTTTTACAAAATAGTAATTATCGTTATCCCACGATCCTCCTGGGCAAAAAATTTGTAGAATCGATAGATGTTTTACAAAAAAAAATCCAAAAAAATCGAAGAGTACAAACATTTTAAAAAATGAGACTTAAATTTTAAAACTTAAAAATCGCATACCAGCCCTAGATTGGAATCCTCAAGGACAACGCCGCCAAGGTAGACCCCGTAGCACCTGGGTTTGATGCCTTAAACAAGAATGTTTACTAGCTCGTGTATCCTGGAATCAAACAAAAACAATTGCTAGAGATAGAATCAGATGGAGAGAATTCGTTGACGCCCTATGTTCACTCTGAACGTGGCACCCTAATGTGACCTCTTCCAAGGTCATATTCGTCATTTGCCCGCCAAACACATAAAAGGAAAGTGAATTTTGATACCAGTGTCTTCGGTTGAATTGAATCCAATATGATTTTTGCAAAAAAAAATACATTGTTTCCCTTAAGAAGAGGACGCCAATTTTCATGTGCGGCATATCTTTTGATTTTAGAACAATTGCTTCTTGGGAGGGTTCTATGGATTCTTACAAGTCGAATTTTACTTTTATAATTTTTTTTACGTATGTACTTCAAAAACTTTTTCAACAAAATAACTTTTTCGGTCCCCTCTACGAAGCATGCAAGTATTTTAGCATAATTTTACTACAATAAACTATAAAAAACCCCTGTTTTTAAAAACGAATTTCTGAAAGCCACTTCCTTAACGGAAATCGTTTTAATACCAAAAACAGTAAATATGTAAATGCAATTGTAATACACTCAAAATAATCACTCTGTTAGATTACAGAGATACTCTGCTGAGCCAGCAGAAAATACCATAGATTTCCAACCAGCAAGATTTTTTGTTATTTTACGAAGAAAACTCTGTAAAATGATTTCGATAAAAAAAAATGTAAATTTATAGAATTATCTGTAAAATATTGATAAAACCGAAAAGAATTTTACCAAAAAAACTCTGTAAATTTACAAAGTTTTAGTTAAATGCCTTTTATGAGTTCAAAATTTTACAAAAAAACTCTGTAAATTTACGAAGTTTTAGTTAAATCCGTTTTATGAGTAAAACTTCTCTGCGTCAAAAACATTAATTAAAATTAAAAAAATTAAATTCATTAGAAGTAAAATTTTGTTAAATTTTCCCGCTTAATGCTTCCAAATTGTAAATTTACTTTTTTATTTTTGGGAATATTACGAGTTTTTAACAAGTAACTCCAATTTTACACGTCGTCCTCGTAAAATTTACCGGTTTTTATTGTAATTTAAGACACTTTTTAAAGAGGGGTTTATTGGTCATATTTGGAAGTTTCTTAAAGTGATTTTTATTTTTACAGAGCAATAAGTAAAATTACAAATGAAACTTAGTATTTTGGTTACGAGAAAAAAACAAATTTATTTTTCTAAAATCCGTATTTCAAAAAAAAAAAAAAAAAACTGTTTATTATCTGTAAAATAGAGATTACAAAATAAATAGTAAAATTACAGATAAAATTTTGTTTTTCGGTCACAAGAAAATACAAAGTATTTTCTTAAAATCTGTATTTCGACAGATAACTTTGTCAAATAACTGTCGAATTGAGATTACAGTCATTTTACAGAGTATTTAACAGAGTAATTATTTTGAGTGTATCAACTGCAGTGTAAGTTTCAGTATTTGAATATTTTTTATTCTTTTTTTAAATTAATAAACCAGTTTAAAAAATAATCAATTTGTTTTCTTTTTTTAATACAAAAGAATTTAAAAATTCTTTGCAACAAAGTTTATTACACTTTTATAATAAGTTGTCATAATTTATGTGTAACTTATTTGTATTTCTAATTAATTTAATTTTCAAAGTTGAGTTTTTCATAAATAATTTTTTTTTTGTTAGTAAAACTTATTGCTAAACTTGACCTGAAATTACATTTTTATTTGCAGTAGAATTTTCCATTTGTTTTTATACATAAATATTTATTTATCTGCGTAACAAATTAAAAAACATTCCTTCAAATTAAAACCAGTAGCAATTACGGTCAAAATCAAAATGACAAAAAACAAACTAAACTAAATTATCTATTTAAATTATCTTATGCTAATTTTTATACCGGTATTAACTGAAATATATACATGTTGTCAAGTGTTTTTTGAATAAAAAAAAATGTATGTAAATAAAAATGTAATTGAATGTCAACTATGTATTTGACTTTTTTGTCAGTTAATTGTAAGAGACCGTGGCACTAAAATTTAAAATTTTTTTTTGAATTTTAGCAATATTTTTATACCCTCCAACCACAGTATGGGGGTATACTCACTTTGTCATTCAGTGTGTAACGCATCGAAATATCAGTCTAGGACCCCATAAAGTATATATTTTATTGATCAGTTATCGATTCTACACTCAATATAATACGTTAGTAGATTTACTATTTTTTTTTTGCTAATGCTGGTTAGCTAACTTTTAGCAAATTTTTAGTTGAGATTAGCATGTTAGTAAAAATATCTTGTAAACTTCATTTAGCGCATTAGCAATTTTAAACAAAATTTTAACTAATTTTTTTTGCTAAATTTAAAATTGAGTTGACCAAATTTTTACAGGTTTTTTTTTGCTAATATTAGCAAAAATAAATGGTAATTTTTTTTTTATTTTCAGAAAACTTAAAATGGCGCTATCTCGGAAACTAAGCCAGATAGAGCAAAATGGAGGCCATTTTTGGTTCTCGGGCTGTCCATAGTATTGCCGGTCCTCTTCACGTGTGTGGACCCTAATGGGTCCTAACTTTGGATCCAAGAAAGTTATCATTCCCGAAAATTTTAAAATGCTCATATCTCGGTTAATATTGCCGACACAACAAAAAGTCCAAAAGCATTTTTGTAGCTCTCAACACGTAGAACAAGACCGCAAAATAATCAATAGCTCTTTGAGTAATATTTTTGAAGTTATCGAGTTTTGTAATTCTCAAAACCCCGGTGGGCCCCTAAAATCACGTATCTCAAAAACTAAGCAAGGTAGAGCGAAACGGACACAAATTTTGGATCAAAAACTATGACGATTTTTAAGGAACCCAACTAGGTCTAGGCCCATCGGGGTCTGGACCTATCGGGTCCGAACCCAATGGGGTCCTCAAATGTGTATGAACTAAGTTGAAATAAAAAAAAATTTCAATTGACTAATTTTTGGCAAAACATTTGTGCTAACTTTACCAAAAAAATTGTGGGTTCAAAATCAGCAAATTTTCTTTTTGCTAACATTACAGGTTTTTTTTTTAGTGTAAGACATTCTAGCGATGTCCGTCCGTCCGTCTGTAGAGGACACGATACAGTCCAAAATAAAAAAGCTAGACTTCCGAAGTTTAGCACGAATATGTCTTGTATTCCTAGGCAGGTTAAGTTCGGAAATGGACAAAATCGGACCAAGGGGAAAAAAGATCCCCCTTGGAGAACTAAACCAACCTAAGAAAAACCGCATTTTTTGTAGGGTTTTTTGTACTTTTGCTACGCAAACGCAACATTCTTATCTCAGATGAAGTTCAAAATCGCAAGGGGAAGGTGCTCCCTAACGTCTCCCACCTACTTTACATAATTATGTGTAAATGTATCTTGTATTAAGTTTTACACCCAAAATTTAATATGGTGCCATATAAAAGAATATCAAATCATGTGTTGCTCCATAT
This sequence comes from Pegoplata infirma, assembly GCA_963921195.1. Classification (NCBI taxonomy): domain Eukaryota; kingdom Metazoa; phylum Arthropoda; class Insecta; order Diptera; family Anthomyiidae; genus Pegoplata; species Pegoplata infirma. The sequence goes on along the minus strand of OY992538.1, from coordinate 90,746,911 downwards.
ACAATATATAAAGCTTCATTAATTTTAAGATTTTAAAGTTAAAAAAAAATTTTATTCTTATTACACAGAAGACGAGTAAGCGATGACACTGTATGTCTCTGCTTAACAAAAAAAACAGTCGAATTCCTATAAATAAGACAAATCGGCTCTAAATCAATTATCTAAATAGAATTAAACAAGTTTTTGGTAAGTGCAAAAATAAATGTATCGTGGCGTATGAGTGATATGGAAAATAAAATAAGACATTCAAACTTTAAAGCCACTTTTCTCGAAAACCAAAAATAACTGCTCTCTGAAAATTTGATAGATGTAGAGAATGAAATGAACTTTAATCTCAAATTTAAAAAAAAAAATTAAAAATGGCGTGTTTTTTGCTACATCGATTTTTATTTTTTATTTGAAAAATTCAGACATAGTTCTGAATTTTTTCCAAAAACTAATAATGCCAATCGATAGCCCATACAAAACACTATAAATTAGATGTGTTTCAAAAATTTTAGAATCGTTGAGTTACTGTAGAAAAAATTAAATATAAAGCGACATCGCCTATCTCGCCCATTTTTCCGAAAAACGAAAACTTTTGTTCCACGATTTGTTACTATCATATAGGGCAATAAGCTCTCAAAGTTTGACTTTGATCCAACAACATTTTTTTTCGTGGTACGTTTTGAAATAGAAGCCTTCATATATGGTGCCGAATCGGTGGAAAAGTTTTCCAAGTCCCGAGAATTTTTTTTTAAATTTCCAGACACAAATAATTTTTGCGTTTTGGAGTTAAGAATTTCATTAAAAATGATTTAAAAGAAAAAAAAATTTAGCCAAATTTTGAAAAATTTTACAAGTCCAGAAAAAGTTTTGTAGAATTTTCTAAGTCCTGTAGCTGATTGCTGTAACTCTCGAATCGAAAGATTTCTCGCATGAAACATGTGAAATGAAACGAAAACATTGTAAATCGGCACAAAAAGTGACTTTTCACATTTTACTGTTTCTGTAACTTTGTTGTGCGAAAACTTTTAATTTTATTAAAATGATGCGAGAAAACTGTTTCTGTAAAGTAATTGGTCGAAAACTTTTGTATTTGAAGTGTCAAAAAAACTCGCATTTTAAAACGGTGCGAAACCACTGTTGCCAGATTTGACGATTTCTCTGCATTTTGACGATTTTTACTCCCCAAAATAGCAAAATGACGATTTGACGATTTTTGGCCAAAAAATGACGATTTTCAAAAATAAAAAAAAACATGACAATTTTGTATACTTTTTAAATTTTTTTTAATAAAACTTTAGTATTCAATAAATATTTTTTGCTCATTATTATTAAAAAAAAAACTATCCACCAATAATTTTGTACAAAAAGGGACAAAAGAAACAAGTGAGAGTGTTACATTCTCTTTTTGCCTCCAAAATGTAAAGAATAATAGGGAGTTTTTTGGCGGAGGACCTTTCTTTTCGTGTAAATGTTTGCAAATTGATTTACTTTATTTATGCAATTTTATCATTATTGTTATTTTTATGGAAGTGTCCACAAAAAAGGGTGGACCGAAAAAAAATACATTTTCCAATTAACTTGACCCAACTGCATGACCTTTCCTTTCAAAAAAATATTTCATTTGCTCAAAAATATAGCAAAAAATGTAAAAAAAAAAATTCAGAGGTAGGTTTAGTTTTACAAGGGGGAACTTTGTTCTCCCTGGTCTAATTTTGTTAATTTTCGAACTGAACCATCCAATGGACATAAGATATATTTGTGCCAAACTGCATGGATTTAGCTGTTTTGGAATTGGACTGCATCATGTCTTCAACAGACGGTCGGGCATCGCTTGAATATCTTAGAATTACTCTTAAATCAACCTTTTTTTACCTTTTTTATTTTGACGATTTTTTGACGATTTTTGCAAATAGTATGACGATTTTGACGATTTTTTTTATAAAAATCGTACATTTTTGACGATTTTGTACTGAACAATTCTGGCAACCCTGTGCGAAACTTCGACAAAAAGAAATAAAAACATTAAAAAAATTACAATAAATGAAAAAAATGGACAAAAATAGTAAGAAAAATACAAATTACTTGTTTTGTGTTTGTATAAATATCTAATTTATTATATTTTTTCACAAATTTTAGAAAAATCAAAGAATCTCTTAATGCAAAAATGTTGTTATCAATACAACACTATACATTATTAATAGGGATGAGATTTCCATGCAAATGCATGTTTTTGTCGATAGTCTAAAAACGATATCGACCAATTATCTTTCCGAATCAAGAAATTGGCTTTAAAATGGCATCGATTTGTTTTTGCATATTTTTGCATATTTTGGCGAAACTGCATATTTTTGCATATTTTGGGTTTAGATGCATATTTTGTGCATATTTCCAGCTTTTAAGTGCATATTTTTGCATATTTTGGCATTAATTAGCAAAAACACAAATTGAAATTTTTTTTGTTTTAAAAACTATTTTAAATTTTAAAAATTTATTTTGGAAATAAGAAAAATTATTTTTTTTCTTAATTTTTTTTATAGATTGTCTGAATTTCTAAAAAACCTTTCTTATATAAAGTTTAAAATGTTATTTTTTGCTTTTAAGAAGTTTTTCCTATGAAAACAAGGTTTTTTATTGCACACATTTTATTTTTTAGTGCATATTTTTAGGTTTTTAGTGCATATTTTAAATTTTTAGCGCATATTTTAAGCGCATATTTTTGATTTTTTAGTGCATGAAAATCTCATCCCTAATTATTAACAACAATATATAATTTAAATTTTTTATATTTATTTTATTGCTTTTAAATGATCCGTAAACAATAATTTAAATTGCTCCGTGTTATTTTTTTTTTTGTTTTCTTACTATTTTCTCACTTTGATTACTTTTTTGACAGCTATCTTGGAATATTCCAATACAAACGCTGGCGTTCTCGCATTGACATACAGAAACAGTTTTTATTCCGGAGTCGAGAAACTGTGGAATTTTTTGTTTCATATTTTTCGATGCGAAAACTTCTCACTTTTATTACAGAAACGGGCTACTGGATAAAAAATATTTTTGGTAAATTTTTTGCGTTTTGAAATAAAAATTTATTAACAAAGTTTTAAGAATTTTTTTTTAAATTTCGATTTATTTTTTTAAATTTCTAAGTCCCAGACAGATTTTTTTTTGCAATTCCCGAAAAAACTTGAGATAAATTTGAAAATTATGAGATAAAAAAAAAATATTTTATGCAAAATTTTACATATTTTATCTTATGATATAAAATTATATACAATTATATCAAATTAGATAAACCCAATATTCGGATTAAAAATGATCATATTTAATACTAGCGTGCGCAGGGTATTTTGTTGCCCGTAAATACAGAAAAATTTCATAATGATAATAAATGACCCATTTTTGGAACTTTTCGCTATGGAATCTTCATATATATGTATATGTCTTAATCCTTTACAAAAACTGTGCTTATGATGATCACAACACTTACCATAAATACCAAATACATCAGTTGATAAAATAACCACTTCGTCAACTTTAAGACGGTCATATGTTATTAAAAAAAAAAACATTGATTTATTAATTTGAGCAAAAAACAATTGAGTAAATAAAACTTTGAGTTAAAAATTTAATGAACAAATTTTGTAAAAATATGAACAAATATGTATGAATGAAAAAAAAATACTGAAAAATTAATTGATAAAAACATTTTAGTACAAACAAAATTTTAGTAAAAAAAATTAAAAAAAAAATCATTTGAATTTGTTTCCAGTTTCATTCCATTTCGTTCCATGTTCTATTCCCTGTTCCATTCAATTTCGTTCAATGTGGTGTTCATTCCTTTTTCTATGGATCAGATCATTAAAAATAATCATTTTACCCTTATTTTGTTTCAAAAAAAATATATAAAGTGCCCCTTTGACTCCTTAGGAATCAGAATTTAAAAAAAAAATCTTTTGGGAATGTTTTTTTTTCGCTAAACGATCCTACGTTCCAAATTTCAAGTTTCCAGTACCATTATTTCAGATAATACGAAAAGTACCAAAGAGGTCGATTTTACTCCCTTAGAATCAAAATTTCGAAAAAAAAGTACTTTTTACAGATTTTTTTCTGTTGTTGGATCCTACATTCCTAATTTTAAGATTTTATGACCTCTATTTAAGAAAATATATACAGTACCAAAAAGTAATTTTTAGGGGGATTTTTTCCCCGATAGAGGATGCTACATTCCAAATTTCAAGTTAATAGGCACATTATTTAAGAATATATAATTCCCTTTTTTAATTAATTTCCTTAGGAATCAGAATTTCCAAAAGTTATTCTTTTGGGAATATTTTATTTCGCTAGACAATCTTACATTCCAAATTTCCATCATAATTATTTCAGAAAATAAAAAAAGGTACCATATTACTCGTTTTTATCCCCTTAGATCGGAATCGGAATTTCCAAAAAAGTATATTTTTCATAGTTTTTTTTCTGTTATTGGACCCTACATTCCTAATTTTAAGTTCTTATGACCCTTATTTAAGTATGGGACGCTTTAAGTATATATAAAAAGTATCAAAATACCTTTTTTACCCGTTTTACCCCCATAGATATATATATTCCAAATTTCAAGTATCTAGCTTCAGTGGATTGTGAAAATATAAAAAGTACCAAAATACCCTATTCCATAGAATCCTATTCCTATTCCCTAGAATCAACATTTCCAAAAACTCAGCCTTAAACGAATCAATATTTCGGGAGGCGCATCTACATTCCAAATTTCAAGTCCCCATTTCGTTCCCTGTTTTATTCCATTTGATTCCCTTTTCCCTTCCGATTAGTCCTAAGTGGCTTTCATTCCGTTCCGAATATGCGCTTACATGAGCTAAAAAAACAGAAAATTCTTTGCCTTCTTTACAAATCTTTTTGTCGCTAAATGACCCTGCATTCCAAACTTAAAGTTTCCAGGACCATTATTTCAGGAATTATAATAAGTAGCAAAATACACTTTTTTACCCCCCTTAGAATCGGAATTTCGAAAAAGTACTTTTTCAGAATTTTTCCCGTTGTTGGAACTAACATTGTAATACTTTTTTGTAGTACCTTAATTTCAAAAAATTTAGAAAGTACCAAAGTACAATTTTTTACCACTTTTAACCCTTAGGATTTCCAGAAAGTACTTTTTTTGGGAATGTTTTTCCGTTAGAGGATCCTACATTCCAATTTTCAAATTAATAGGATTTTTTTTCGGAATTTCGAAAAAGTATGTTTTCAGAATTATTTCCGTTGTTGGAACCACCATTGCAAATTTTAATATTTTTGTAGGACCTTAATTTAAAAAAATATAAAAAGTACCAAACTACCATTTTTACCACTTTTTACCCTTAGGAGTCTGAATTTCCAGAAAGTACTTTTTTGGGGGAATGTTTTTCCGTTAGATGATCCTACATTCCAATTTTCAAATTAATAGGATTTTTTTTTCAGAAAAAATAAAAAGTACCAAAGTGCTCGCTTTTTACCCCATTAGAATCGGTATTTCGAAAAAGTACTTTTTCAGAATTTTTTCCGTTGTTGGAAACAACATTACAAATTTTAATTTTTTTGTAAGACTTTAATTTCAAAAAATATAAAAAGTACCAAAGTACAATTTTTTACCCCTTTTTACCCTTAGGAATCCGAATTTCCAGAACGTACTTTTTTGGGGAATGTTTTTCCGTTAGAGGATCCTACATTCCAATTTTCGAATTAATAGGATTTTTTTTAGAAAAAATAAAAAGTACCAAAGTACTCGCTTTTTTACCCCCCTTAGAATCGGAATTTCGAAAAAGTACGTTTTCAGAATTTTTTCCGTTATTGGAACCACCATTGCAAATTTTAATATTTTTGTAGGACCTTAATTTCAAAAAATATAAAAAGTACCAAAGTACCATTTTTTAACCCTTTTTACCCTTAGGAATCCGAATTTCCAGAAAGTTCTTATTTTTGGGAATGTTTTTTCGTTAGAGGATCCTACATTTCAAATTTCAAAATAATTGGATTTTTTTTTTTTTCTTAGAAAAAATAAAAAGTACCAAAGAGTCGCTTTTCCCACATTTTCAACCCTTCGTTTTTACCCCTTAAAATCAACATTTCCAAAAACCCAGCCTTAGTGGATATGTATTCCGGGAGGTAAAACTACAATCCAAATTTCAAGACTCCAGCTTCAGTGGTTTGGGCTGTGGGATGATGCGTGATTAGTATGTCAGTCAGTCATCAGTCATCAGTCAGTCACGTAACTACTTTATATATATAGATAATTTAACAAATTTTGAGCTATTTTGATCCACCAATTTCATCATCTTATTTTATCCAAATACGTGTTGGGCCATATCAAATTATATATAGCTCAATTTCAAATGTTATATGGACCTGTATATTTATTTTTAGTCGGGAACAAATTTTTTTCAAAATTTTCAAAATTTTTCATAAGCTCGCCCCGGGCTTTTGAAGTTTGGGAGCCAAATAGACGTTAAAAAAAAAAAAAAATATGAAAAAAAAAAATTGAAGTAAATCATTTTCGGTTTTCTTTAACAATTTACTCAAAGTTTTTAATTTAAAATTTATAGATTTTTTGGACATAGTTAACCCTTTACCCCGTAAGGTTTAAAAAATGTCCTTATTTTAAAATCATCACCAAAGCAACAATTTTATGGTTTTTAAAAATTTTATATACTAAAATCTAAAAATCTCCAAACTTTTTTTTTTAAATTTTGTTGAATACATCTTGGAGAATAATTGTTAATTTTTGATTTACAATATAATTAGGTTATTACAGCGTATATACATTAAGTGATGAACACCAAATCGATTATATTTCACGTGAAAGGCAAAAATATATTATAACATAAATTTTTTGAGTTAACGTATATACGCTTGCACGAAAACACTGATATACATATACAAAAAACTATAAACGAAATGAGAATTTAAAAAACTAAGAGAATGAAAAATAGTTTTTTTACTTTTAAATTTTATTTAAAAATTTTTTATCAAAAATGCCGCAGAGTTTTGTACTCTTGCCCAAAAAATTAAATCATGATAATGTTTTATTTAATAAAAACTTTTTACGAATAACCCTCACATATTTGCAAAAAATATGTAAGGGTTAAAAAAATATTAAGAAAAAAAAAACTCCAAGAAATTTCTCAAATTTATCAATATTTACAAAAAATTTGGAAAACTACACTCAAAATTATAACTCTGGTAAATTACAGAAAAACTCTGCTAATTTAACAGAGTTCCCCGTATTTTTCCAGCTAACAACATTACTTGGTAAATTTACTAAAAATCTCTGTAAAATGATTTTTACAAAAAAAAACTGTTAATTTACAGACTTTATAGTAAAATATTGGTTAAATATTAGCGTCTTTTGACAGAAAAAACTCTGTTTTTTACTATAAAACTCTGTAAAATGTTTTGGAAAAAAAACTGTTAATTTACAGAGTCTCTAGTAAAATATTGGTTAAATAAAGCACCATTTAGCAAAGAAAAACTCTGTTAATTTACATATATTTGTAAAATGTATTTGATGCAACCAAAATTTTATAGAAAAAACTCTGTAGTTAAATGCAGTTTATTTTGGAATTTTCTTTTTTAAGTTTTCTGTGAAATTAATGTTTAAAATACAGACAAAACTTAGTTTTTGGTTACAAAAAATACAAAGTATTTTGCTAAAATCCGTATTTTTGCAAAAATATCTGTTGATTATCTGTAAAATAAAGGTTACAAGGTTAAAAGTAATATAACAGATAAAACTTTGTTTTTTGTCACAAAAAATTCAAAGTATTTTCTTTAAATCTATATTTTGACAGAAAACTCTGTCAAACATTTGTTGAATTGAGATTACAGTCATTTTACAATGTATTTTACAGAGTTATTATTTTGAGTGTAAGAACAAATCAAGACAGTACAAACAAGTAAAAAAGTTAAACTCGGCCTTGCCGAATGTATTTATACCCTCCACAGTTCCAAAAAGAGTATTGCAAAAAACTTTTTTTAAAAGGAAATTACTTTTGAAAAAAAAAAAAAAAATTTTGAAAAAATTTCCGCGAAAAAAAATTTTGGAAAAAAAAATCCGCGAGTTTTTTCTTTTTTTGCCAAAAAAATATGTTTGTACTTGTTTAAATACCATTTGGTGTTCAATTATGTTCACATATGTCAACCAGCAGCCGAATTAAAGCATTTTGTATTTTTAGGTTATGTTGAATGTAATAAAATTTTTGAGGTGTCCTTGCATTTTCATTCATAACTTTTGAACCGCTAAACGGATATCGCTCAAGCGCAATACCAAACTTCTCAGGAGAACTTCCAATGAACATGTTAAGTTTCAGTCATATCCGTGTAGTATTTTGGTCGTGATCACCATTTCCACAGACAGACGGACATACGGACATCGCTAGAATGTCTTAAAATCGATCGGGGATCATGAATATATATACTTTATGGGATCCTAGACCGATATTTCGATGAGTTACAAACGGAATGACAAACTTATATATACCCTCTATCACTAAGTGGAGGGTATAAAAATAAGTCAGAAAAATGCAGATATATTCAGAAAAAATTACAAAATTCAGAAAGAAAAACAACTAGTAAATTTAAAAAAATCTGAATATATAATTTTTTTTTTATTTATAATTAACAAAATTTATTTATCCCTAACAAAAAGAAATGTACAAGCTAAATAAAAAAATAAATAAATAATAAAATAAAAAAATAAAAAATTAAAAAAAATAAAAAAAAAATAAATAAAAAAATAAATAAAAAAATAAAAAAAAAAAATAAAATAAGTTGACAGATCAGGGATTCGATCAGCGAACCTTCTGTTTTCCAGTCTGGCTCACACTCCAGCAAGGCCACCAAAGCTTATTTGAATAATGATTTAAATTTTGATATGTTTCTCTTGCTTGTAGATACATATTCGATTTTCAAATGTACTGGTTAGTATTGCCATGTGGTAATATTTTATTGGAAAAAATTTGCGATGATGGTAACAAATCTAATTGAAAATGAGATATTTGGTATGGCAATACTGGGTTAATCGAGTGACACCTAGCGCCGCTAGTTGTCACTACCAAAACTATGTATTTTTTTTTTTATTTATTAATTTTAAATTACTGTCTAAGTTAACGGTTGTAATAAAATGAAAACTATAATTCTTATTTTCTTTTTTGTTTAATCGTTAGCTTATATAAGTAGTCAAACTGAGGTGGCGTCCTGCAACTTTTTTAAAATTAGACCCCAGCCTAAAAGCATTATCATGTTAAAAACTCAAAAAATAATAAATATTTTTTTTGAAGGAACTACTTTTTAATAATTTAGAATAAAAAAATAGGGCGGTTTTGGACCTAGTGGGGTCCATATATATTTATATTTTTTTCAAATTACCTTTAATTTAAGTTCTTACACAAACCTATAGGTAGGTGTAGCCGTTTTTTGGCTCCTGGGGGCCCCTTTCAGTTTTTTTTAATTCCAGAGGGGTGCCATTTTTTCCCCCTAAAATATTTGTGCCCGTAAAGTACACTTTTGCCCATTATTTTGGGACTTATTTCATTGGGAGTTCTTTCATTTATTTTGGAAGTTATTATTTTGATTTAAAATAACTCCCAAGTAGGGACTTATTTCATTTCTTCTTTTGGATTGGGAGTTAATTTATTTTTGTTGGGACCTATTTCATTGGGAATTATTTTATTGGGACTTATTTCATTTGGGAGTTATTTCGCAGTACCCCATTTCATATTTATTTTGTAGTACCCCATTTAATATTTTGGGAAACGCTTAATTTTTTTTTTTCCTGTTTATATGAGTTGTCAACCGAGTAAGAATAATTCGATTAATCTATCAAACAAAACTAAGCTCTTGTTTGAATAATTTTAAAATTATGATTTTCGAATAACGAATAAATCGATTTTTTATTCGGAAATTTTGCGTACACTTAAAAAATTATGTTAGTAAAATCAACTGAAAATGTCAATTAAAATAACTGCTCTGTAAGTTCTTTTGTGGTCAACTACCTTTGCAGTTAAATCAACTAACAATGTTAGTTATTTTAACTGACAAAAAATAACTGACTTATGTAGTAAAACTACTTACATTTGTAGTCAAAACAACCAAAATGTAGTAAAAATAAAATAATCAATATATAATTTTTTTTTTCAAAAAAATTTTTCAGAAAAAAAAAATTTTGACCAAATTTTTTCCAAGTTTTTTTTTTAAAAAAATTTTTAAAAATAAAAAAAACTAAAATTTATTTTTATTTTTTTGGAAAAAAAACTTTCAAAATTTTTAAGAGATAAAAATAATAAAATTAATTACTTTAAATAATTGTTACTACATTACCAGGGATGAGCTTTTCATGCACTAAAAAATCGAAAATATGCGCTTAAAATATGCACTAAAAAATTCAAAATATGCACTAATAAACCTAAAAATATGCGCTAAAAATAAAATACGTGCAATAAAAATCATGTTTTCATACGAAAAACTTCTTAAAAAAAAAAAAAAAAATAAAGCCGGGATAAATATTAACATTTAAAACTTTATGTAAGCAAGATTTTTTAGAAATTAGGATCATCTGAAAAAAAAAATTAAAGAAAAAAAAATAATTTTTCTTTTTTTCAAAATAAATTTTAAATAGTTTTTGAAACAAATAATTTCAATGTGCTTTGCTCATTTTTGCCAAAATATGCAAAAATATGCACTTAAAAGTTGGAAATATGCAAAAAATATGCATTTAAAACCAAATTATGCAAAAATATGCATTTTCACCAAAATACGCAAAAATATGCAATAACAAATAGATGCCATTTTTACTCAAATTTCTTAATTCGCAAAGATAATTGGTCGATATCGATTTTGGACTATCGACAAAAAACATGCATTTGCATGGAAATCTCATCCCTATACATTACAGTACTTTTTTGTTAGTTATTTTTTTTTTGTCAGTTAAAATAACTAACATTGTTAGCTGATTTAACTGAAAAAGTAGTTGACCCCAAAACAACTTACAAAGTAGTTATTTTAACTGACATTTTCAGTTGATTTTACTAATATAATTTTTTCAGTGTATATTTTACAGTAGTTAGTTGTTTTCAACTACAAAGTCAGTTGTTTTTGTATGAAAAATATCAAACAACTATTTCTGTTAGTTATTTTAAGTCGTTTTTTTGAACAACTAACAAAAAAGTACGGTGTAAGTAGTTAATATTATTTTTTTATCTCTGAAAAATTTTCAAAGTTTTTTTCCAAAAAATAAAAATAAATTTTTGTTTTTTTTTTTGTTTTTCACAACTTTTTTTGAAAAAAAAAACTGAAAAAATTTGGTCTTCAACTTTTTTCTGAAAAATTTTTTGAAAAAAAAAATTATATATTGATTATAATTATTTTTACTACATTTTGGTTGTTTTGACTACAAATGTAAGTAGTTTTTACTACATAAGTCAGTTGTTTTTTGTCAGTTAAAATAACTAACATTGTTAGTTGATTTAACTGAAAAAGTAGTTGACCCCAAAACAACTTACAAAGTAGTTATTTTAACTGACATTTTCAGTTGATTTTACTAACATAATTTTTTGAGTGTAGAAAAAATGCATTAGAAGCTGGAAAAATCTCAGACATTTTCGAAAGAAAAAATTTTCCAGGAAAAAATACTCAGAATCTTAAACTTTTTCTTTCGAAAAATGTCTGAGATTTTTATAAAAAACGTCTTAAAAAATGTCTTAGAATCTAACCCCCAGTTTCTGTAACACGAATGCCATTCGTGAACGACGAATTTGCATGTATTTTGTTATTGTAACAAATTTCAAAATAAATGCAAATTCGTCGCAGACGAATAACGTTCGTGTTACAGAAACTGGCGATAAGACTTTTTCTGTAGGAAAATGACTTACAATTAGTCTCAGACTCTGAGACTTTTTCTAAAGAAAAAATGATTCAGAAGCTTAGACTTTTTTTGGAAGGAAAATGTCTTAGATTTTAAGACAGATTTTTAATCGGAAATACACTTAAAAAATTATGCCATTAACTGTTTGTAGTTTATTTAAAAAATTTTACGTTAAGTCATTTTTAAAAGAAAAAACATTTGTTTGATGTTCAATTTTTATTAATGACTACTTCTGTCCTTTGTTTCAAAAATAACACACTAAAAAATAAAGACTTTCATTAACATTTAATTTTTAAAGTCATTTATTTTTGTTCTGTAAGTAAAAACTACTAATTATTCTTTAAATTTTTAATAATTTGTGTAAGTAACTTTTTTTTTAATTTTTGGTATTTTTAAAAGATATATCATTAGTTTTTACCTACACAAGTAGGTTATTTTTTGTAGAAAAAAAATTTAAAAAATTATTTATAGAAATATAAAAACATGTTTGTATCAAGTGACTTTGGCACGATGGGTAGAGTGTCTGGCCAGAATGTAGTTGATTGCGGGATCGATTCCCCAAAATTTTATTAAAAATTTTTAAAAAAAATATTTCAATAGAAAATTGTAAAAAATAACCTACCAAATCATTAATTTTTAATGTTTTCGTAGGTTATTTTTTTGAAATTTGTTGGTAAAAAAAACAGAACTATCATTAATTTTTAATGTTTTCGTAGGTTATTTTTTTCGAATTTGTTGGTAAAAAAAGAATGAAGAAACCGTAATTTTTTAATGTTTGATGTTATTTATTTTAGAAAATTTTGTCAACAGTAAAAAATAAATGTTGATGTTTGTTAAAACTAATGAATAATTACTGGAATGGTTTTCAATTGTTTATTCACTAGTTTTAAGTGTGTTTTTCATTTGTTTTTGCCTACAAAATATTTTGAGTGTATGTCTTAGAAAATGTTCGTGAATCTTAGACTATATCTAAGAAAAAGTGTCTTTCTAAAAAAAAATATCTTAGAATCTAGGAAAAGTCTTTTATTCTTTTAATCTTACATACATTCTATAGAATAGCTTTTCAAAACTTTAAAATTTTAGTGTGGAAAGAACGTTTTAGTATCTTAGACTTTTTCTGTTGAAAAATAGAATAAAAAAATATTTCAGAACCTCAAAAGTTTTCTTGTTGAAAAGTTACTAAATCTGAGAAGTTTTCTATACGAAGAATTTTTAGGAATTTTTTGGTAGGAAGTACATATCTGAGACTTTTCTATATGAAAGCGTGTCCGAATCTGAAAAGTTTTCTATAGCACACTTAAAAAAAAAAGTTTGTAAAATGACATAAAATCCCCGTGATTTTACGGGGCAGGTTTTGTAAAATATGTACTAGCAAGAAGCCCCATAATGTTACGGGGATAATTTGTAAATTGATTTAACAAAAGAAAATGTAAATTTTTATTTTTTTTTGTAAAATATTAACTTCGAGGTGAACATTTTATTTTGGAAATTTACAAAAAATTTGGTAAATTTACAAAACGAAATTGTAAACTTACAGAAAAAGGTTGTTATTTTACAAAGAAAAAATAGAAAATGAAAAAAATAAATTGTAGATTAACAAATTGTTTGGTTAAACTACAGTTTTTACAAAAAAATATTGAAAAACATGCATATTTACAATAAAAATTGTAAATTTGCAAAAAAAAGTAAAATTTATAAAACAAATTGTAAACTTACAAAAAATGTTGTAAATTTACAAAATAAAGTAGAAAATCAAAAACCAAAATTGTAAATTTACAAGTTGTTTGGTTAAACTACTGTTTTTTATGGCAAAAAACTTGTATATTTACAATAAAATGTGGTAAATTTGCAATTTTTATTGTATATATTCCATTTTTTCTTATTTTTTTGCCGTAAAAACAGTAGTTTAACCAAAAAATTTGTAAATTTACAATATTGTTTTTGTATTTTCTACTTCATTTTTGTAAAATTACAACTTTTTTCGTAAGTATAAATTTTGTTTTTTAAATTTTCATATTTGTTTTGTAAATTTACAAAACATTTGGTTTATTTACATATTTGTTTTGTAAATTTAAAGGTTTTCTTCCATTGGTGCATCTTATTTTTCCTTCTTCGGCAGCTGGAGTAGCACTTCAACAACCTGAAATGATTTTTTTTTTTCACTTGAACACTTTTAACAAACTTTTTAATATTTAACACCGCACTTTTTATTTTTTTTCGACATTTCGTTTTTCTTAAGTAGAACATATGAGAATTGCGAAGGAGGATACACAAAAAATTTCTTATATTTTCAGGGAAAATTAGTCAAAAAATAACAATTTTTTTTTTGGAATTTTTAATTATTTTCACAAGTATTTTTAAAAAATCGTAAAATCTTTTTTTGGATATTGTAAACTGGATGTTTAAGTACCTGTTAAAATAAGAAAAACTTAATTTTTCATAATTGGCAGCTTTTTATTGACATTTTAGGTGTCAAGTTAAAAAAAATATGGTAAAATTACCAAAAAAAATGGTAAAAATACAAAAAAATACTAGAACAATTATATAGTAGAAAAACATACAAATTGTGGTATTTTACTTAACGCAAATTACCAAAAAATGGTGTAAAAATTTAATTTTTTTTGCTAAAGCTTACAATTAGTTGAAAAATGTTTGTGTCCGGAAATTATTTTTAACTAAATTTTTTACTCCAAAACGCAAAAAAGTCTAACTTAGAAAATTTTTGCGTGTCCTATTGTTGAATAATTATTTTTTTTTTGTAAAATTACATTGGAATTTTGTACTTTTCAATACATACATTTTAAACCAAGGTTGGCAATCGATACGCACCCATAATAACGGTATTTGGCTATTGTTCCGCAACCAATAAAGATATGGGCATTTTTAAAAGCGATTATGAAAGTCAATGAAATTTCTAGTATTTTTGATGTGTTACTTTGTTTTTTTACCTGTTCATTTTCGTTATATAGGTCAATATCTTTAAAATACCGTTTCAAACGGTATTATAAAGGTATTGGCCTATATTTTGAAAACCAACCGGTACAAACACGAAGTAACACATCAAAAATACTAGAAATTTCATCGACTTGAATATTCGCTTTAAAAAATGTCCATATCTTTATTGGTTGCGATACTATAGCCAAATACCGTAATTCTGGGTGGGTATCGATTGCCAACCTTGTTTTAAACTGAAAACCTTGTAAACGATCTTAAAAAAAAATTTTTGTAAAAACACATTTTTTTGGTAGAAAGACTAAATTACATCAAGTAAAATTCTTTTGTACAATAACAGTTTTCTTGTTTAAAAAAACTAAACACCTTGTAATATTTTTTTAATTTGTAAAATAATTCACCTTTTTGTAAATTTACCTACAAAAATTGTAAAATAAATTTACCAACATATAATAGTAAAATTACAAAGCAAATTGTAGTTTTCGTTTTATTAAATACACAACAATTTTTGTAAAAAGACAAAAATATTAGTAAAATAGAATTACAAGACCTTTTGCTGGTAATTTAACAAACTTTTTTTTTTTTTTGAGTGCAGTAATTTCATAAATTCTAAAAAACTTTTCTGTAGCAAGATACTTTAGAACCTCAGAATTTTTCTATAGGGATAATGTCTCAGAGTGATAAAATTTCTCTTTAAGTAATTAAGCCGCAAAAATTTCAAAATCAGGAAACATTTGTGTGTCTTAAATTTGATTAAATGCTTTAGAACCTGAGAATTTCTTGAGGTGATATTTTTCAAAATATCAAACATTTTATTATGTTCTTAAATCTATTCTATAGGAACAAATTTAGAAATGTTTCTTTAGAAAAAATTAAAATAAATAAACACTAAAAAACATTAACTAATGATTAAAATCCGACCATGCAAAAAAAAATCCCCCCCCCACCCCCCAAACCAAAAAGCTTGATCTACGCCTGTACATTTAGATATAAAATTATTGTTTTCATAAATTATGTTTTTTTTTATAATACATTTTATTTTTATAACACAATAAACTAAAGATGAATATGAATACTTAAACTCTTTCAAGGTCTTTGCTGAAAAGAAATTAATAATTTAGTGTAGACACAAACCTTTTTTACTTGTTGCTTCCGTAGATTCTGCAGCGTCCTTAGATGTAGGCGTATTTAAAGCCAAGGAACCATTTCTTTTTAATATATTTGGTATTTTCATGTTGTTATGATTTTTGTTTTAATTTTTTTTTTACAAACTATTAAACTATTTATTTTTTTTTTGTTCTCGTTGATGGGAAACTATTTCTATTATTTTATTATTGTTTGATTTTGATTCTGTTTTTTTTTTTATTTTATAAAAAAACTATAATTACACATAAATTATATTTGTTTAAACACAAATAAAAAAAAAAAAGCTTTTGTTTAATATTTTAATGGAAAGCAATTATTGTTATTTTATTTTTTGAATTACAAAAAAATAAATGTTTTACAATTTTCGTGATTTATTTTTAATTGACATTAAGATAAACGAAAATTTGACATAAATGCATGTTATTTTTTTTAACAACTTTTTTTTTTAAATAACAGTATAAAATATATTATTTGTTTTTTAGAAAACTAATGATTTTTATAAATCTATTTTTGTTTGTGTTTTTTTTAATAGTAGTTTACTAATAATATTTTTAATATTTTTTTAATTATTAAATATTTTTAATTAAGTTTTTTATTAATTCTGCATATTATTTTATATATCATTTTTTAAAACATTCTTTTGAAAAAATAATTTTCGGTTGATTTTCTTTAAAAAAAAAAAAATATTTTTCTTTTTTGTTTTTTTTTTTATTACTAAGAAAACATATTTTATTTATGTTCTATTTCTTTTTTTTTTGTTTAAATTATTATTTATTTGTTTTTATTTATATATTTTTTTTTAATATCAATTTTATTTTTCCACCGCTCGTCGTGTTTCTCGCGACAATTTCAACTTGACTGAACATTTTGTTAGCGTTACAATTTAATTTATATATATTTTTTCCTTAGTATTATTATATTTTTTTGATTTGTTTTTATATTTTATACCACACACTCATATTGTGATTGGTTTATTTTAAGTATTTTGTGTTAATTCTGATGTTTGTAACATTTTTTAAAATTATTTTTATTAATTGTATTCAATATTTTTTTTTTTTATTATCAAATATTGAACTCTTCGCTTTTGATTTGCCACCTGTTTATCTTTCTAACCGTGAGAATTTTTTTTACCCTACAATGCAGTTAATGCAAATTTTACTTCTTGGGAATTATAAAATACACCATGCAAAATAAATATATTGTACAATGTAGGAAAAAAATATTTTTAATTATAATACTAACAAGTAAGAAAGTTATAGTCGGTCAAGACCGCCATATAATACCCTACACTAGACTGGCATTTTTTTTGTCATCTTTCGATTTTCCCAAGTGTCCAGACAAATTTTTATTGTCCTACACTCAAAAAAAACTGTAATGTTAGCAAAAAAAGCTTGTAAACCTACAAGAAAATTTGCTGATTTTGAACCCACAATTTTTTTGGTAAAGTTAGCAAAAATGTTTTGCCAAAAATTAGTTAACTGAAATTTTTTTTATTTCAACTTAGATCATTCACATTTGAGGACCCCATTGGGTTCGGACCCGATAGGTCCAGACCCCGATGGGCCTAGACCTAGTTGGGTTCCTTAAAAATCGTCATAGTTTTTGATCCAACATTTGTGTCCGTTTCGCTCTACCTTGCTTAGTTTTTGAGATATTTGATTTTAGGGGACCTCCGGGGTTTTGAGAATTACAAAACTCGATAACTTCAAAAATATTACTCGGAGAGCTTTTTATTATTTTTGCTACAAAAATGCTTTTGGACTTTTTGTTGTGTCGGCAATATTAACCGAGATATGAGCATTTTAAAATTTTCGGGAATGCTAACTTTTTTGGATCCAAAGTTAGGACACATTAGGGTCCACACATGTGAAGAGGACCGGCGATACTATGGAAAGCCCGAGAACCAAAAATGGCCTCCATTTTGCTCTATCTGGCTTAGTTTCCGAGATAGCGCCATTTAAAGTTTTCCGAAAATAAAAAAAAATTTACCATTTATTTTTGCTAATATTAGCAAAAAAGCTTGTAAAAATTTGGTCAACTCAATTTTAAATTTAGCAAACAAAATAGTTCAAATTTTGTTTAAAATTGCTAATGCGCTAAATGAAGTTTACAAGATATTTTTGCTAACATGCTAATCTCAACTAAAAATTTGCTAAAAGTTAGCTAACCAGCATTAGCAAAATAAAATTAATAAATCTACTAATGTATTATTTTGAGTGTAGGTCTAAAACTTATGTGGTACAAATTTGAGGTCAATCGGATTTAATTAACCCGTGGGGCCCAGCGGTCAAAGTTTTGGATTTATGAAAAATTTTTAAAAATAAAATTAAAAAAAATTTTATCTTTCGACACATCATATTTGTTAATTTCGATGCGCTGAACAGGAATATCAAAAAAAATTAAAATCGCTCGATCGGTTTTCGAGATATCGCCATTTCAAATTAGTAAAAAATGGCGGTTTTTTCCTACGTTCAAGAAATTTTTAAAAAAAAATCTCAAAATTTCATTCCGCCGACCCTTTTGTAGAGCTTGAGACAATCTTTCATTTAAAACTAATTTGAGCCAAATCGGATCATTTTAAGCCGTGGCGCCCATCGATCAAAATTTTGGCTTTTTAGAATATTTTTACCAAAAACCCTAAACTTTGATCGAAGGGTGCCACGGGTTAAAATGATCGGATTTGGCTCCAATTAAGCTTAAATGAAAGATTGCATAAAGCTCTATAAAATTGTTAAAATAAAGAAATTTTTAGAGATTTAAAAAAAAAAAAAATCTTAAACGTAGGAAAAAACCGCCCATTTTGCAATTTTTTGACAAATTTTAAATGTCGATATCTCGAAAACCGTCCAACCGATTTTATAAATTTTTTGATATTCGTATTCAGCATGCTAAAATTAATAAAAATAATGCATCGCAAGATATTTTTATTTTTATTTTTTCATTTTCAAAAATCCAAAATTTTGGTTGAAATTTTCCAAAAGTCCAAAACTTTGATCGAAGTGCTCCACGGGTTAAAATGATCGAATTTAACTCAAATTAGTTTTAAATGAAAGATTGTGTCTAGCTCTACAAAAGGGTCGGCGGAATGAAATTTTGAGACTTTTTTAAAAAATTTCTTGAACGTAGGAAAAAACCGCCATTTTTTGCAAATTTCAAATAGCGATATCTCGAAAACTGTTCGACCGATTTAATTTTTTTGATATTCCTACTCAGCACATCAAAATTAACAAATATGATGTGTCGAAAGATATATTTATTTTTTATTTATTTTTGTTTAATTTTTCAAAAATCCAAAACATTGACCGCCGGGCGCAACGGGTTAATTTAATCCGATTCTCCTTAAATTGGTACCACATGAGGTTTAGGCCTAGTAGAATAAAAACATGCCCGGACTTTGAAAATCGGAGAAGAACAAATTTTGCTATACAGAAAAATGCCAGTCTATTCGTACATATCACAGAATAGAAACATTTTAAATAGGAAAAATTTTTCAGAATCTAAAAATTATACTTTTAGAATCCATTTTCTTTAAAAAATGTATTAGAATATGATTTCGATAAATAAATACATATTTCTAAAAAAAAAAAAATAGGGGATAGGGTTTGAATTTTCCTAAGGAAGTTTTGAAAAAATATTGATGAAATTTAAAAAAAAAAAAAACTAATCAAAATATGCAAAAATATGCATTTATACTAAAATATGCAAAAATATGCTACTACAAATCAATGTCATTTTATTGCAAATTCTTTGATTCGGATAGATATTTAATTTATGCTATGTTTACAATGCTGAGTAAAAATATGAATTTTCATGAAAGTACTTGCCCTAATGATTAGGGATGTAATTTCCATTGTGTACGTTTTGGGGATAATACAACCTATAAAGTGGTTTTGGATAATTTACCTAAGTTTTTTAGAGCAAAAACTTTGGTAAGTTATCCTAAAACACTTTATAGGTTGTAATTAAACCAAAAACTGGCACAATCTTTTTATTTTTTTTTGTGTGTGCAGGACAGGTTCTGAATAATCACTCTTATCATTCAATTTATTTTATTTTAATTTATTTTATTTTATTTTATTTTATTTTATTTTATTTTATTTTATTTTATTTTATTTTATTTTATTTTATTTTATTTTATTTTATTTTATTTTATTTTATTTTATTTTATTTTATTTTATTTTA
Organism: Pegoplata infirma; assembly: GCA_963921195.1. Classification (NCBI taxonomy): domain Eukaryota; kingdom Metazoa; phylum Arthropoda; class Insecta; order Diptera; family Anthomyiidae; genus Pegoplata; species Pegoplata infirma. Next base: position 90,726,738 of record OY992538.1, on the reverse strand, counting down.
TTTTATTTTATTTTATTTTATTTTATTTTATTTTATTTTATTTTATTTTATTTTATTTTATTTTATTTTATTTTATTTTATTTTATTTTATTTTATTTTATGGATCCAACTACAGGACTTTGAACTTCTTCTGACATAAAAAATCTTTCGTTTGCTTAGCAAAAGTACAAAAAATGTATAAAAAATAGCATTTTTTCAGAGGTTGATTTAGTTCTTAAAGGGGGAACTTTTTCCCTGTGGTCCGATTTTACCCATCTTCAAACTTAACCAGCATATGACCGTTAGACATATTCGTGCCAAATTTCAGGAGTCTAGCTCTTTTATTTTGTACTGTTACGTGTCCTCCACAGACGGACGGACAGACAGACGGACATCGCTAGAATGTCTTAGTATCGATCACTGATCAATAATATATATGGCTTATGGGGTCCCCGACCGATATTTCTATGCGTTACACACGGAATGACAAAGTGAGTATACCCCCATGGGGTTTTGGTGGTTGGAGGGTATAAAAACTGTTAAAAAGTTTTAAAAGCGAAAACTTATTCAATATCCATTTTGACAAAATTTTCAATAAAAAAAATTAGATCAAAAAAATATATAATAATTTAGCGTAATGGCTGTATTTTTTACTGCTAGATTATTTTGAGTGTAAGAATTTAAGAAATTTTCCTTCAGAAATATTTCGGATTCTGAGGCAAACAAACTCAACAAAAAACTACACTCAAAATAATAACTCTGTTAAATTACAGAAAAAGTCTGCTAATTTAACAGAGTACACCATACTTTTCCAGCTAACAACATTTCTTGGTAATTTTACTAAAAAACTCTGTAAAATGATTTTGACATAAAAAAACTGTTAATCTACAAAGTTTATAGTAAAATATTGGTTAAATATGAAAGCTTTTTTTACAGAGAAAACTCTGTAATTTTACTATTAAACTCTGTAAAATGATTTGGACAAAAAAAAACTGTTAATTTACAGAGTTTCTACACTAAGAAAATTATGTCATTAACTGTTTGTAGGTTATTTTAAAAAGTAATCAGTAAAGTTATTTTAAAAGAAAAATCACTTATTTTATAAAGGATTTATTTTTTTTACTGTTTCTGTAGTTTAAAAAATATAATTTACTGTCTTAAAAACGAATATTCTGTTACATTCATTTTCGGCAGTAAAAAATTTCTTCTATAGTTTTACTGTTTTTCAATACAAAATAAGTGAATATTCAGTAGTTTTTTAATGTTTTGGTTAGTCATTAAATTAACATTTAAAATTGACTGTAATGTGTTTTTATTTTAAACGAAAAAACAGTGGAATGGTTTTTAAATGAAATTTCATTTGTTTTAAGTGAATATTCACTGGAATTTACCTACATATTTTTTTGAGTGTAGTAAAATATTGGTTAAATAAACCACCATTTAGCAAAGAAAACTATGTAAGTTTACATATATTTGTAAAATGCATTTGATGCAAAAAAAAATTACAGAAAAAACTCTGTAAATTTACGGAGTTAAGTTCAATGCATTTTATTTTGTAAAATTTTTATAAGATTTCTGAAAAAAAAAATTTTGATAACTTTTTTTGCTACTTTTTCAACTTTTTCTCAAAAAAAAAATATACAGATAAAATTTTGATGTTTGGTAACAAAAACAAAAACTACTTAAAACAGAAAACTTTTTTGGTTATAAAAAAATACGAAGTATTTTGCTTAGATCTGCATTTTAGCAGAAAACTCTGTTAATTATCTGTAAAATTAAGATTACAAAGTAAAAAGTAATATAACAGAGGAAACTTTGTTTTTTGTCACAACAAAATACTAAGTATTTTCTTTAAAACTGTATTTTGAGAGAAAACTCTGTCAAATATCTGTTGAATTGAGATTACAGTCATTTTACAGAGTTATTATTTTGAGTGTATTGGATTTGAATACAGTATTCGTATTCGAATTGAAAATCAAGATTTATGTGATTCTTGCTTATCATCCAATTTAATGTATCGGCCAAGAGTGATTGTGCGTTACAGGCAGTTAATAGCAAATTTTATAGATCATGGGTTCAAACCGTGACGGCTGCGATCTGTTAATAATTTTCACATATAGAGTTCAATTGACTACATAGTACATACATATGAGCAATTGTCATTAACTTTTAATATTTAAGAAAAAAAAAAATGCGATTTTTTTTCGTTGCACATTGATAAGACTTTGTAGGTAAATAACATTATAAATAAGTAATTCAAATCCGTCCGCGTGCATTAATTTGAGCGATCGCACCCAAAACTATGGCGGTTTAAAGTTAAAATTTTTAAAAAAATTGCCAAAATTACATTTTTTATCCGAAGTTAACCAAACGTACCATTTTGTATTATGCTTACCCAGAGCTAAAATACATAGTCAAACATGCACAAAATTTTTACTAAATATCGAGATATTTGCATTTAACCAATTTTTTTTCGGCACATTTTCCAATATTTTGGAAATAAAAATGTTTCCAGCGGTTTTATTTTTTTTAGAAAAATATTACCAAATGCATTAACAAAATCTCAACAAATTCTTAGTTAACACCATTATTCTATCTCTAATAGGTAAGAAACAGCAGTGGTTTAAAGGGAACATTTTTGAAAAAAAAAATTTAATAATTTTGAATTTATTTTTTTTTTTAATATTAAATGTCTGATTTTACAGTGTTGTCCTTCACTGAATATTGAAACGATTCAAAGTATGATTAATAATGCTAATATTAAGGTTATTACGAAATATTTTAACGTTATTACTAATTTTATCAAGGTTATAAAAAATTTTAGCGATTTTTCGCGATTTTCGCGACTGCAAAAATCAATGGACTAATTTTGAAATATTATTTGAATAAGACATGTCAAAATCTATCAAAATACATTTCTTTTCTACTTTATTTAAGTAATGTAAGATTTTATATAACAATTAAATTTAAAGTTATCAAAAATTTAAAACCACCGAAAAACCGCTTAAACGTTAAATTTTTTCGGGTGCGAATTAATTGAAGATAGAGAATTAAAGGCAGCATGAAATAACCCCCCAGGAAATAAGTCCCCAAAACGAAAATGAAATAAGTCCCCAAAAATTTGTACAGAAAAAAACAACAACGATAATTGGGGATTTATTTCGTTTTTTGGGGAGTTAATTCATTTTTTATTTGGGGACTTATTTCATTACGAAATAGGTCCCCAAAAATAAAAATGAAATAAACCCCCAATTATTATTTTTGGGGACTTATTTCATTTTTTCTCAAATGAAGATGATAAATTTTGAAATTATTTCTGGGCATCGAAGGAATGTTTGATTTTATTATATTGTGGTACACCCAAGCAATGAGACAAAAAAATTATGAGGATACTGATCAGTATTAAGGAGAGTATATTAAGGCCCCTTTTAGGGTTTTGGGTTCTAAACTTATATAGCTTGGGTAACTTATTATATAATACCCGTAGTAGTTGTAGTTTAATGTGTTATAATTATAATTAATTTTAGTAAAAATTTCCTTGATTGAACTCTATAGGTTAGGTTAGGTTAGGTTAGAGGTGGCGGAGTCAAAGACTCTTCACATAGACCGGATGGTCCATAGCGTTTGTCTCATCGCGAATATTACTATTTGCCTTAGGTAGACATTCGAAACCGTTTCCAAGCTCTCGAAGTCATGTCTGCCTAAAATGTGCAGTCGGGTTCTGACCAAAGCAGGACATTGGCAAAGAATATGTTCGACCGTTTCTTCAGTGTTAGGTTCATGTTAGGTTCATCGCACCTTCTACAGCTTGCATCAGAAATAAGTCCCTTCTTCTTTCTATTGAACTCTATGCATGAACATTTTTTTTCGAGTTTTTAAAAAAAATTGTCTACTTAAGCAATTTGTAACGAACTAATTAAGCACTAGTTTTGGTGGAGCAAAAATTTATTTAAGTGTAAGTCGGTTGGAAATGAAAAATTCGCGCGAATTTTTCATTTCCAACCGACTTACACTTAAATAAATTTTTGCTCCACCAAAACTAGTGCTTAATTAGTTCGTTACAAATTCCTAAAGTAGAAACTATATTTTGTAGTCAACGAACTATTAGTTTTGTTGTAGAAAAATATTGTTTGATTGTAAAACGGTTGGAAATGAAAAATTCGCGCGAATTTTTCATTTCCAACCGATTTACAATCAAACAATATTTTTCTACAACAAAACTAATAGTTCGTTGCCAAAACTGTTACCAATAAATAATGTTCCCATAAACAAATAATTGCAATAACGGAAACATGACAAATTCCAAACAATTTTCTTCTACCGTCTAAACATCTCAAAATAAATAATGGATTTGAAAAAATTGAAATCTTTTTTAAATCGGTTGAAAATGAAAAAACTCCAAACTCTTACCAAAAAATAATAATTTGCAACAATGGAAACATGAAAAATTCCCAATAATTTTCTTCTGCCGTGAAAACATCTTAAGATATATAATGGAACTAAAAAAAGTTAAAAAAGTTTTAATCTTCCAAAAAAATTTTGTTCTACACCAAAACTATAAATTCGTTAAGTGTAAACAAAGGGCACAAATTTGTAGTTTGCATGAATAAACCACCAGACAATATATGATTTCAACACCAAAACTAAAAAAAAAAAATGTTTTGAAATTCTTTTATTTGTTTTTTTTTTTTTTTGGGAGCGCTTAATGAATTTAAAATTGGGGACTTATTTCATTTTTCAAAATGGGGATTTATTTCATATGAAACAAAACCCCAAAATTGGGGTGTTATTTCATTTTATTTTGGGGTGTTTTTGCATTCCGATGGGGACTTATTTCATTTTTAAAATTGGGGGTTTATTTCGTAATGAAATAAGTCCCCATTTTTGGGGACTTGTTTCATTTTTATTTTGGGGGCTTATTTCCTGGGGGGTTATTTCATGCTGCCGAATTAAAAAGACTACCAAACGCGCCTTTCACCGACCAATTTCTATAAGCGGCCTGGATGTGCCTTACAAAAAAGTGAAAACTGAAAAACACCGCGGAATTCGCCAATATTAACTTTTGATCAATGTTGCTTTCCATGATTTATTATATTTGCACATACCATTGTTTCTACATGTTCAACTTTCAGCCATGCACATTTGGCTGTCAAATTATGCAAAACTAAAATATCGAAATTTTGCAAAAAATTTAAAAAGTTCATAAAATTTTTGCAATTGAATATTTTTTGGGTGCGTTTGTAAATCAAGTGGGAAATGGTAAATTATAAAGTTCACAAAGCATTCGGAACCATTCGGAATAAAACTGGGAGTCTGCCTCGCAAAAAACAGACTTTTTAAAAAATTCACGTTTTTTCTTCCCATCTTTGGAGAGCTGCAGCTTCGTAACCATTGCGAGCACATCACTCGAATCAGTCTCAGATTGTGCATATTTACAAGGGCTTTTACCATGTGTATTTGAATTTTAAAATTACAGTTTGCACCAAAAGCTACAATCAAAAAACCTCGAAAAATTGAAAATTGAAAAAAATTGGTATCAAAGATTTAGGTCCATGTAACTTTTTTCTTATTGATGGCACATCCACTGAACCTACACCAAATAATTGCCCAAGTCTACTGATTAAACGGTATTAAATTTGGAGCAATAGCTTTATCGCACCCAACAATATGGAACTTTGAACGAAAAATTTCATTAGAGTATCAAGCGATTTTTTTTAATTTTTCAACTTTGCACGTTCCTTACCATGAGATAATGAGACTATTTGCGCTGTGCCTTTGCAGAATTACTCATTATGGTTCCCTTAACATATTTACATTCACAGGTACCACCTAGTTTACAAATAAAAATGTTATTGCGAAATTAGTAAAATATCACAAGCGTTAAAAGTTAATGACAAAAGTCCATATACATTAGAGTTCGTTTGATGACTATGTCACTTCATCTGTTTATCGGATATCATAATTTTTTTAAAGGATTTAGGGGAGCTAAAAAGAATGCTAGTATTTTTTTGGAAAAATTTTCACTCCTTGGGGTAGTTCAAAGCATCTGAAAACGCGGATTTTGAGCTGATTTTTCTGCAGAGAAAAAACGGCTGAATGTATTGCAAATCTGATTTCTCCAGTCGATTCTACAGCAAAAATTAATACAATAGAAGTTTTTTGAACTCTTTAAAAAAGTTTCAATAACCCACAGCAGGGGGCGGAAAAATCGATATTTAAAAAAAAAAAAATTTAATTATTTTTTAATCATGCACGATGAAGAGGCAGTTTTTTGCTACGAAAATTGGTACTAAAAGCACCTTTCTATCACAACCCATTAAAAACTTATAAGTAGGGATGAGATTTCCATGCAAATGCATATTTTTTGTCGATAGTTTAAGAACGATATTGACCAATTATCTTTCCGAATCAAGAAATTTGCGTTAAAATGGCATCGATTTGTTTTTGCATATTTTTGCATATTTTGGTGAAAATGCATTTGTTTGCATATTTTGGTTTAAAATGCAAATTTTGTGCATATTTCCAACTTTAAGTGCATATTTTTGCATATTTTGGCATAAATTCGCAAAAACAGAATTTAAAATTTATGTGTTTCAAAAATATTTTGAATTTAAAAATTTATTTTAAAAATAAGAAAAATTATTTTTTTTCTTTAAATTTTTTTTTAAAGATTGTCTAAATTTCTAAAACAATTTTGTTATAATAAATAAAGTTTTAAATGTTATTATTTAAACCCGGCGTTACTTTTTGCTTTTTATGACGATTTTCTTATGAAAACAAGATTTTAATTTTAGTGCTTATTTTAATTTTTTAGCGCATATTTTCGATTTTTTAGTGCATGAAAATCTCATCCCTAGTTATAAGGCTTCAAATTTTTTTTTCTAATTACAAAATTATAAAACACTGACCGATATATGAAAATTTTTTGAATAAGTCAGCAGTCTGGACACTCGTTTTCGATTTTCCTCTCAATGCTGGTTCCAAATCTGGTTTCCAAAATGTTCCGTTTTTGAGATAATTGAGGCCAAAGTTCACATAAACCGCATTTTTGTGCATTATTGAGATGATTTTATTGTGATGTTTTTGGATGATATTCTGGGATCATAAAACTTGTTTTCGATTAAGATTTCGATCCCGAGTAAAAATAAACATATATTACAATATATTATTTTACAATATATAACTTGATACAACCCAGCAAAAAAAAACATTACTTAGAACAATGATAAAAAGGACTTCTACTGCTTCTGGAGTAGTGAATATCTACTGAATATCTCATTACATTTTCATATAGTTGTCGCAGCAAGTAAGTAGTTGTTTCAACTCGTTTTTCAGTACATATGAAGTGGTCTTCATACTATTCTATAACTTTGAATATTGACTATACTTATTAACCACTTCATTGCGAATGCATAATATTGTATATTTAAGAAGTGATTAAACACTACACTCAAAAAATTATGTTAGTAAAATCAACTGAAAATGTCAGTTAAAATAACTACTTTGTAAGTTGTTTTGGGGTCAACTACTTTTTCAGTTAAATCAACTAACAATGTTAGTTATTTTAACTGACAAAAAACAACTGACTTATGTAGTAAAAACTACTAACATTTGTAGTCAAAACAATAAAAATGTAGTAAAAATAAAATAACAAGGGCGGGTACAAGGGGGGGGAAAGGGGAAATTACCCCCCCCAGGAACAAATTTTCAAAAAGAAAAAAAAAAGAAAAAAGAAAGAAAAAGGAAGGAAAAAAAAGTAGGAATCGCATACGACTCGTTTTAAATTAAACGACTCGTTTTAGCTCATCATTCTATTACCATATAGTGTCATTTCGTTGTAATGGAATAAATACTAAACGAGTCGTTTAATTTAAAATTAAAAGACGTGTATCAGAATACGGGATTATAGCACATTCGCATTGCTATGGTAAAACACGGTTTAGTTGAAACATTGTTTTATGATTCGTTTAACCATATTTTTTGATAGCAAGAAACATTAGTCCTGTTTTCGCGTAACCGTTTATATTTTAACATTAAAATTTAAAATTTTTTTGGCACCACTTTTGTTGAATGTCAAAGTATATTTAAGCAAACACGGAAAAAAAAACATTTTATTTTCAAATGCGAACTTTTTATCGAAACTTAAATTTAATGCCAATAATTATACAAGTTAAAAATAAGCGTGGATAGTTTAAAATTTGTATAGGTGGGCGTATATACGGTTATGCGAAAACAGTGCTATTGCTAAAACCGAGTTTATAATAGTCATAAACTTGGATATTACCAAAAAAAAGCTGTAGGAAAAAGCTATAGAAAACAAAAATCAAACCTCCTGGAATACATATCCGCTAAGGCCGGGTTTTTGGAAATGTTGAATTTAAGGGGTAAAATCGAAGGGTTGAAAAAGGGGAAAAAGCGAGTACTTTGGTACTTTTTATTTTTTCTGAAAAAAAATTCAATTAATTTGAAATTTGAAATGTAGGATCCTCTAACGGAAAAACATTCACAAAAAAAAGGACTTTCTGGAAATTCGGATTCCTAAGAGTAAAAAGGGGTAAAAAATGGTACTTTGGTACATTTTATATTTTTTGAAATTAAGGTCCTACAAAAATATTAAAATTTGCAATGGTGGTTCCAACAACGGAAAAAATTCAGAAAAAGTTCTTTTTCGAAGTTCCGATTCTAAGGGGGGTAAAAAAGCGAGTACTTGGACTTTTTATTTTTTCTGAAAAAAATCCTATTAATTAGAAAATTAGAATGTAGGATCCTCTAACGGAAAAACATGCCCAAAAAAGTACTTTCTGGAAATTCGGATTCCTAAGGGTAAAGAGGGGTAAATAATTGTACTTTGGTACTTCCCTAGTACATACATATACAATTGAGTGTCCCTTATTTTGGAAATTTTGAGACGGTACTCGTACATTTTTTTCCTTTTGACTTAAAAGTAACTGAGGAAAAATTTTACGCCCCTACGACCACGTCTTTCCTACGCGACGGGGCCTTAAAGAGCGGGGCCTAAGAAATCATTTTTCTATACAAACCAAACATTTTTTTTCTTTTTAATTTTTTTGTTATTAATTATTACACTGTACGACAAAATTAAATTTTTGGTTGCACCTATGATCGGGAACAAAAAATTCTGAAAATAGAGATAAAAAAAAGATACCCCGTGTCTCCCAGTTTTTCTAGATCAATTCGTTTTCGCGTTTTATTACCAAGTCAATATTTTGTACATATTAGAGTTCCAATCACTTGGGGAAGTGAGGATTACACCCGCAACAGTTAATCGTGACAGCTTAACTTTTGCTGAAATACTTGTAAATAGTGTCAGATAAAATCTGCAAAACATGAGGAAGATCGGTACATGGGTTTAAAAGTTATGAAGAAATATCTCAAATTTTGATGTTTTTTTACATGTTTTTATACCTTCTATTTAGTGATATAGGGTTCAAAATACTCTAACGTTCGAAAGACAATCTGGATGCTCCTAAAGTTTGGCATATATATTTGTTATTTATCTGGCCAGGTAGGTATAGAATTTCGAGGAAATCGATCAAGGGTTTCAGAAGTTATGATCAAAACCGTGGTTTCATCTTGAATTCCCTCGTTAAAAAAAACCCTAAATGCTCTTTTAAAATATTGGTATGCCACAAATATATTTTACAAAGTAATTTTATCGCTAAAAAAAATGTTTAGAATCTAAAAAAAATTTACACTTAAAAAAATTTTACACTCAAAAAAAATTTACACCCAAAAAAAATACATTATTCTCAAATTTTTTTTTTTACAAAAATTATAAAAAAGAGATTTTTAATCCAAATAATTTTGTTTTCATGTTAGAAAAATTACTATCACTTAAAAGGGGCTAATGGAGGGTATGCATGGATTCGGCCAAGTCGTTTTTAACTATTCTGGTTGTTTGTTAGTGGCAATTCTAAAGAAAATTGTGGCAGTTTTAAACATCTTTTTGCAATGCGCACATCTTATTTTTGTTGCCATCATAGACAATTTGGATGGCCAAAAATATTTGAGTGTAAAATTTTTTTGAGTGTACTTTCTTTTGCGTGTAAAATTTTTTTGAATGTATTTTTTTTTCGAACGATAAAATGGCTTTGTAAAATATTTTTGTGGCATAGCAATATTTTTTAAAGAGCATTTAAAGTTTTTGAAAGAGGGAATTCAAGATGATTTCTAATCGAAATTCACGGTTTTGATCATAACTTCTGAAACACTGGATCGATTTTCTCGAAATTCAACACCAACCTGACCAGGGAAATAACAAATATATATGCCAAACTTGAGGAGCATCCAAACTGTCTTTCAAATGTAACCTCATATAAAAGAGGGTATAAAACATGTGAAAATTCGTCCAATTTGAAAAATTTATTCATAACTTTTAAACCCATGGACCGATTTTCCTCATGTTTCGCACATTTTATCTGATACTATTTGCAAGTATTTCAGCTTAATTTATGCCATCACGAATAACTGTTGCGCGCGTAATTCTCACTTCCCCAAGTGATTAAAACTCGAATATATACAAAATATTGATTGGATAATAAAACGCGAAAACGAATTGATCTAGAAAAACTGGGAGACCACATTTTTGTTTTTTTTTTAAGTTAAGGGTTTTGTCCATCGACACAAACAATTCAGGAGGGCATTTTTCGTATTTTTTGAGAAAATCGCATTTTAATATTGGAATTCATAAAAATTCAGTAATTCTCTTGTATTTTATTGTGACAACACCGCGTTTGAGTAACGAATATTTGCAAAACCAATGAATTTCCGTTACTCATACGCGATGTTGACACAAAAAAATACAAGAGAATTTTTGTGAAATCCAATACATATTTAAATGCGATTTTCTCGAAAACTACGAAAAAAGCCCTCCTGAATTTTTTTGTGTAAACAGACTAACATCTAAATATAAAAAAAAGGTGGCCGGTTTTTGATAAAATTTACTTTTCTAAGAAATGAAAAAAAAAAGAACGGGTTGTGATAAATTTTCAAAATAAAATATTTTAATCGATAGCCCATAAAAAATGTATAAAATAATGTAAGTTTTTACAGGTAGGTTGATCCAACTGGCCACAAAGCTTTGACCCAAATATTGGAAAAAATTACTCGTTGGACCTGTTACTAAAAAGTAAATTTTAAGAAAAGTATAAATATAATTAAAGTAGGCAATAATTATAACTAAATAAGGCAAAAGTTATAAAACAATTAATTGTTTGTAATAGTTAACAATGTAATTGCTTTTGCGTTTTACACAAAGATAAACGTTACATTTTTAGCAAATAATTAAAGATTTGTGAAAACCTCTTAATTTCACAATAACAATAAAAAAATATGCAGGGGTTGTGACAGAAAAATTGAGGTTTATTATTATCAATAGAGTTGATAAGGATCCGGCTTCATGAATTAAGTTATTAAAGTCTTCAACTACATCATCAAGTTCTGTTGGGGATTTAATGGAAAGGTTAAGATTCACATTCCTGTCGATCCAGGAGCCAAACGATTTAATATCAGTTTTAGCAGAAATAATTTTATGTTTTTGTGTATAAGACTGTAAAAACGTGTTAAAGCCAGACAAGGAAAAACTCCGTACTTTATTAAAATAATGTTTAAATTATTCAAATTTAATTTTATTTTGAAATAAAACTCTTAAAAATGTTGGTGTTTTATAATTTCAAAAAATAAAACTCTTAAAAATTTTGGAGTTTTATAATTTCAAAAATAAAACTCTATCAAAAAAAAGAGTTTTATTTTACCTTAAAAATAAAAAGAAATTTATTTTGGTATTATTTTTGAAAATAATATGAATATATGTATAGTAGAGTTAAGATAAAAATAATGTATCTCATCTTAAATATTTTCATTAGGTTTAAAGGGGGTATAAAGAAAAAAATTAGTCTTAAAGTGAGCAATTTTTAAACAGCTATAAAAATATCAATACGCAATATTTTTGAATTCATTTTTTTTATTTGCAAGATGAATTATTGTAATATTTGTAAAACTTTATTACACAAAATTTGGTCAATAAGAATTTCCAAGGTTGGCACTCATTTCTTTTTTTTTAAGAGAAAATCGGATGCAGTTGTACAGCAAAAACTACAAAACCGATTTTGATGATTTTTTTTTTTTATTTGTAGATTATTAAATTCTCTAGTACATACCGTAGCCATTTTTGAAAAATATTGATTTTTGATGAAATTACGCTAATATAAAATTTACTTTTCTTCTTTCAAAAAAACATAATTAGGTCAAAATTTTAAAAAAATGTCCACGATAAGTACTAGAGAATTTAATAATCTACAAATCAAAAATATTTCATCAAAATCGGTCCAGTACTTTTAGCTGTACAACTGCAGCCGATTTTGTCCTTTAAAAAAACATTCTACAATTAAGTGGAAATTTCAGTTCATCAAATTTTGTGTTATACAATTTTAAAAATATTACAATAAATTATTTTTCAAATCAAGAATCAGAATAAAAAAGTATTGCGTATTTATTTTTTATCGCTGCTTAAAAAATCACATGAAGGCTGTTTTTTTTTTTTTTTTTTTTTGAACCCCCCTTAAGAAAAAAAATATTATTTAAATCGTTTATTGGTTTTGGAACAGTTACACATGCTGAACCTTTTGCTCAAAATTATCGAGTTCTTAGATATTAAAGACACGGTGCGTATGTATCCATTACTTTTCTCACTAGTGGTCATTGATGCTTAAATTTGTTTACAGTATTTATTTCCAGTCTCGAATATTTCGAAAATGGATCGAAATAATCTGCATTCACGAGGTCTTTTACTACCCATAAAATTTTCTGGTTCCAATTTTCGAATAAGTAAGAGTAGAACTACAGAAAGTAATAGATAAGCGGTTATTCGAATCTTCAAATGCGAATATCTTAAAAACGGTAAACGCTAGAAATATTTAAAGCAGATTTGGAATTAGGAGGGCAAAATCTATTTAGTTCTTACATTTAATTTTGCAGAGTGTTTATTTTTTAAAGTTTATAAGCGATTTTTGCAAAAAATATTTGTTATGCAAAAAACCAACAAAATATTAAGAGAACACTTTTTTAGTGCAATTTTTCGTTAATAGAAAGTTTTGTTCACAAATAAGAGTTCTATTATAGGAGTATTAATAAATTTAAATAAGACGAATTTAATTTCAACTAATTTTACTATTTCGTGAGGTCATATTTTATCATATTATCAACTATTTAACATAAAAATGTTAAAAACCAAAAACATTTTTTGTTTACTTAAAATAAAAATAATTGTATGAAAATAAAACTCTTTTTATTTCGGAGTTTTATTTTTAAAACTCAATACCGAGTTTTATTTTAAAATTGTAGGAAATTTATTTAAAAATTGAATTAAATTTTTTTGAAAAAAATACTTTTGGTTTTTTTTCATTGAAGAGTTTTAAGTTTTACACTTTTCCCTTGTCTGGTTAAAGCATACGAAAAGTGGAGTATGATCAGAACTAAGTTCATCAGAGTCAGTTATGTGTAGCAAATGACTAGAAATACCAGAGTAGACAGCAAAGTCTAGTAAGTCTGGGATCTTTCTTGGATCCGTTGGCCAATATGTAGGTTTTCCCGCGGATAAAATTGAGATATTATTGTCAACTATGCACTTATACAACTCTCTTCCCTTTGGATTAGTTAATCTAGATCCCCACCATGGATGTTTAGCATTGAAATCACCCGCAACGAAAAATCTTGGCCCTAGGCGATTAAAGAAATTTTGATATTCTGGGAATTTTACAGAGAATCTGGGTGGAAATATATTGCACAAAAAGTGATTGTATTTAAATCACATTTAACTTTTATACAGGCTGTTTGTAGATAATTTTGTCTTATTTCATCAAAAACTTCGTATTTTATTGTATTTTTAATTAAAATTGCAGCTCCAGCATGTGCTCTATCATCTGGATGGTTGGCTGTTATTAATTTAATTTAAAAAATTTTAATGAGTAAGCTTATATAAAACAAATAAGAGTGTTAAATTCGGCTGTGCCGAATCTTTTATACCCTCCAACATGTAAAAAAAAAGAAATCAAGGGCGTTTTTTTGGGAGAGGGCTTTGGCAGGGGCAGTGGAAAACACCCCCCGCCCCTCTCGAAAAGTGTTTACTAATTTATTTATAATGCTTTTGGCACTAAAGTTATACAATTTTATCATTATTTAAACTATTTTTTTATATCCACGCCCTGAAAAGGGGGCGGGCAAAACAAAAAACAAAAATTTTTAGTCCCCCAGTCCTAGTGCAGTACTCTGAACTTCTTCTTGCATAAATTTGTTTCAGTTGTTTAACAAATATATAAAAAACACATAAAAAATCGTGTTTTTCAGAGGTTGGTTTAGTTCGTCAAGGGGGAACTTTTTTGCCCCTTTTCTCCGATTTTGCCCATTTACGAATTTAACCTGCCTAGGACCATAAGACATATTCGTGCCAAATTTTATTTTGGACTGCATCTTGCCATCTACAGACAGACGGACGGACGGACGGACATTCACAGAATGTCTTAGAATCGATCATGGATCAATAATATATATGGGGCATTCCAAGCCAAATCACTTACTTTTAGACCCGACCCCTTTCGATTTATTTTATTTTTGGATATGTTTTAGTACTTATTAAATGCAACTTGGACACCAATTTTCAGCCTTTTATTTCAAGATGGTGTTGAGTAATCAATTTTTCAAAATTGCCTTTTTTTCAAAAAAATTAAAAAATTGAAATTTTTAATTAATTTTGACCATTAAAAAATATGGATATTTTAATAAAAGTTGGACAACGTTTTATTGGTATTTAAATGTAGTTTTAGAAAAAAATATAAAAAAATTATTCGAAGTAATTATCACTTATTTTTTGACGTTTAAAAATTAAAATCGACTTTTTGAAAAAGTCCGAAACCTTCGATTTTTTTGTAAAAAACTATAAAAATTCTACTCTAAATTATACAACTTTTAAGCCATAATTTGAGATGTGATCACAATTCTTTCTATTTTTTTTAAATTTTTTAAAATTGCACCTTTAATTTTTTGGCTCTGATTTATTTTATATAGTGCTCCAAAAAAAATAAATTGGTAGATATTGACCCTAACTTACCCTAGATATATTCATTTCGAGGTAAAAATACGTCTCACAAAAATTTAGGAAGATCGGAAATGGGTAAGGCGTTTAGCGTGGTCCTTGAAGTTTATAAAACGGATTACAAGGAAAAATATGAATTTTTTTCTGTTTTCGCATTTTTTTTTGGTATTTTAAGTTAAGTTTTAATTCAAGTGATTACAGAATTATGATGTGGAGTAAAATGCCTTTCTAATAAGGTACTAAAAACTAAAATCGGTTGAAAATCAGCCAAGTTATTACAACTTCCCCAGGCATCTAGCGTGTGTCATACCACTTGATTAAAGAATACGAGTCCCTTTTTTTAAATTTATTGAAATTTTCTACTGTAATAACATTTTTTCATTATTCATGTTTCAGTGTAATATTTTTTTTGTTTTTCCAAATTTTAAAACAAAAACTATTTTTTTTTTTTTAAATAGAGATTTCAAATGGGTGTTGAAAATGCAGGCATTTTTAGCATTAATTTAAAACATGTTAACAAAACACAATATGAAAAATACTTGTCATCTACATACATTTAAACTTGAAGAATAAAAAAATGTTATTACAGTAGAAAATTTCAATGAATTTCAAAAATCGGATTGTATTGTATTAATAAAGTGGTCTGCCATATGTTAGATGCCTGGGGAAGTTGTAATAACTTGGCTGATTTTCAACCGATTTTACTTTTTGGTAGCTTATTAGAGAGGCTTTTTACTCCGTATTATAATTCTGTACTTAACTTAACTTAAATTACCAAAACTTAACTTAACTTAAATTACCAAAAAAATTGAGAAAACAGGAAAAAAATCATATTTTTCCTTGTAATCCGTTTTCTATACTTCAAGACCCCTGCGGAACGCCTTACCCATGTCCGATCGTTCTTAATTTTTGTGAGGCGTATTTTTACCTCAAAATGAATATATCTAGGGTAAGTTAGGGTCAGGATCTACCAATTTAATTTTTTTGGAGCACCATATAAAATAAATCAGAGTAAAAAAATAAAAGGTGCAATTTTCAAAATTTAAAAAAGAATAGAACAAATTGCGATCATATCTTGAATTATGGCTTAAAAGTTGCGTTATTTAGAGTAGAACTTTTAGACGTTTTAAAAAAAGAAATCGAAGGTTTCGGACTTTTTCAAAAAGTCGATTTTAATTTTTAAACGTTAAAAAATAAGTGATAATAACTTTGAATAATTTTTTAAATATTTTTTTCTAAAACTACATTTAAATAAAAACAAAACGTTGTCCAACTTTTTTTAAGATATCAATATTTTTAACTGGTCAAAATTAATTGAAAATTTTAATTCTTTCATTTTTTTTAAAAAATCGCTATTTTGAAAAATTGATTACTCAACACCATCTTGGAATACATGGCTGAAATTTGGTGTCCGAGTTGCATTTAATAAGTACTAAAACATATCCAAAAATAAAATAAATCGAAAGGGGTCGGGTCTAAAAGTGAGTGATTTGGCCTGGAATGCCCCATATACTTTATGGGGTCCCCGACCGATATTTCGATGCGTTACAAACAGAATGACAAAGTGAGTATACAACCATACTGTGGTTGGAGGGTATAAAAAAAAATTGTTTTATAACGGATTTTTAATTAATTGTTTTTTTTTACGATATTAATCTTACCTCTTTAACAAAATAAATAAAGAGAATCGAATAAAAATTGACTGAGCTACGGACCTTTAACTTAAAAAACACACTTTTTTCAAATTTAAAATTCATTTGTATCTCTTTAACAAATCTCAATAATTGAAAATCCGTTTCAAAACACCAAAGCTATATTTTCTAAAATTTTAATTTCAGATTATCTGATTTTTAACACATTTGTTAATATAAGTATTTTAATATGAGATCCCGTGAATTTTTTGGTGTCATTATGGAAAAATTACACTTCTAAATTACAATTGTATAAAATTTAGTAAATATTATTTTATAACACTTTTAATTGTAAAAATCTGTTTTTTTTGTTTCAACGCTTTATGATTTCAAAAAGAGAAAAACAAATGTCCAATATAGATAGATGGATAAGATAGATAAGATCCTATTTTTCAAAATAATAAAGTTAAAAAATATTTTTTATTAAAATAACTATTTTTATTTTAATTATTCGACTCAATTCTTGACTTCACATATCCCAGCAAAATTTTCGGTTGCAAAGAACCGATTGTGGAACAATTTATACTTCCATAGAACCTGTTCTAATTCTTGTGCAACACCGATTCTTTTTACAAAGGGATTGTCCCGAAAGCAACAGGTGGTCAAGAAAATTTTTAGCTATTTTTGATTGATTTCACTAAGAATGACCCACCTAATATTCGTCAAAATGTTACAAAAGTTTAAAAAAAAAAATTTGGAATATTCAGAAAATTTTTTGTTAAATTAAAAAAAAATTTGTTAAAATCATAAAATTAAAAAAAAAAAAACATACGAGTACAAACAAAATTTTGGAAAATATTAAAAAAAATCATAAAATTTTATTGATTTGCCACAGCAAAATAAAGCATTCTTTTTTGTTTCAAATTAGCTTAATTATTTTTAAATCCCCATATCAGGTTTGGGGATTAAGTCCGAAATGAATTCGGCCATAATCCCCATAACGGTGGTGAGGACCATGACCGAAAAAAATTTGGACATAGTCCCAATAAAAAGTGGACATTATCCCAGAAATTACGGGGATAATGACCGCGTAACAAATAGCCATAATCCCCATTTCAGGGATCTGAGTTCAGTGGTTCCTGACATGTGTGGGTTTTTAATTTAAAGATAGTTAAGCAAAATTTTTTTTTTGCGTAGCAGGCGTTCGGCCGGGCTTAGGGATAAACTCTATAAATTATTTTTTTTTTGGGTAGCAGGATTTACGTGGAAAAATATTTCCACATTTTCAACTGCTATGGCTTTATTTTCACTTTGGTTGCAAAATCAATATGACTTTATGCTCAATGGTGTTGGTAATAAGGCCATATGGCCTTATTTCCCAATGAATGGAGAAAAAATGCCATATGGCCCCCTTTTTTTGGTAGCAGAGCTATGCTGCCCTGCTAAAAAAGAAAGTCATAACTCCATTTTAGTAGTTTTGAGATATTAAGCTTTTAAGTTTTTTATCTTTCGTGCCTTTAAAATAAATATTTTTGAAAATCTTCAAAAATGTTTAAAAAATATATTATTTTATTCAATTTTATTGTCTTTGCAAACAGGGAAAATTTTGATGATAAAGTAGAGAAAATGAACTTATGACTTTTTTGCCGAGTAAAGGCACCAAAAAGATCTAACGAACACCAAATTGTTTACAATAAAAATAAAAAATGTATTTCCTATCAATAAAAACATCCCAGTTGGGAACGTCCTCGAACCATCCTCAGTGACGAAGCGGTGACATGTCCGAGTCACTGCTGACATCCACAAGACATTACTATGTACTGGGTTGAGGACAGTTTCATACAAATTTTCAAAATGTCCTCACTCAAAGTCAGCAATGGTCAGGGCTGACCTTCTGGGGACATGTCACCTAAGACTTCTTTGGGGAAATGTCTGACGTAGGTCTTGCAAAAATACAAAAAAAAAATCGTATTTCCTTTAGTTTTTACTTTTATCCATTTTCCTTTATAAATTATCTCTCTCATATTTAGAAAAAACTTTTCGCCTTTTTTAGTTGCAACTGGATTTGAACCTGGAACCTCGAGTTTATTAGTCCCAGACCTAACTACTTGTTCCAAACTTTATTTTGAAAATTGTTTGTCTATTTATTACTTTTATTCTACTTGTTAGATTTTGAATTTATTTTAAATAAATTGATAATATTGCCATCTTTTTCTTGGAAATTGAAGAGTTGCCCAGATTTTAAATTTTAATTTAATATACTGCTATTCAGAAGACATTTCTATTTAGTCGTCTTAGAGGAATTGTCCACACTCTTAAAGCAAACATTCAGTGCTGACAATGTTAGGACATGTCAAAAAGGATTACCTATGATTTGTCAGAACCTGAAGACATTTCCTCAAGGAATCATTGTGGAAATTTCCTCAGTGACACATTTTCCAACTGGGATATTAAAAATACAAAGGAAAAAAGTCTTAAAAGCCTTCAATTTTTTGGTCAATATGACTTTTTATCATAGAGCAAAAACATTTAACATCAACGAGTAATTTTTCGATGGTCTCCGATTTTTATAAAATTTTGTGAGTATGTGTGGTAGTGGACACATGTTTTAAAAAAAATATTTTTTTTTTGTTTTTTTTTTTTGAAAAGTGTGGCAACTCTTAAGCTTTGAAGTTTTGGAATTTGTAGTATAGGGACTTCACTCAAAAGGTCATAACTTTTGATGTGTAAGAGATATTGACAAGCGTATTTTTGCATTAGATAGGTAAAACTATGGGGATTAATAAATTAATTTAAAAAAAATTATATAATTTTTTTTTTAACATGATAATGTTTTTAGGCTGGGGTCTAATTTTAAAAAAGTTGCAGGACGCCACCTCAGTTTGACTATATAAGCTAACGATTCAACAAAAAAGAAAATGAGAATTACATTTTTCATTTTATTACAATCTTAAACTTCGACAATAATTTAAAATTAATAAATAAAATAAAAAATACATAGTTCTGGTAGCGACACCTAGCGCCGTTACTCTATTAACGCAGTATTGCCATACCAAATATCGCATTTCCAATTAGATTAGTTACCATCATCGCAAATTTTTTCCAATAAAATATTACCACATCGCAAAACTAGCCAGTGTATTTGAAAACAACTGATATCAACATATAAATGTAAACAAAAAATGGTCGTATAGCCAAAATAAACATATTAGAATTTAGATTAATATTTCAAACGCCGACGGTAGGCTAGCTGAAGTGTGTCAGACTACCACGCAAGGGCTATCGAGTTCGAATCCCTGATCAGTCAACTTTTTTTTTATTTTTTTTTTTTAGCTTACATATTATTATTTGATATAACAATTCTTTTTTTAAATAATTTAATTATTTAAAAAAAAATTTAAATAATAATTTGCTGCTTTGTGTGAAAATTGCCCTAATCTGCTTGAATGTAGATATGGTGTTCACTTAAGTTAAGGTTCGAATTCTGAAGTTGTTCATTACATTTTTTTTATTAATTTTTTTTAGCATTTGAATTTTTTTGTCAGTATAAATAATGAATGAATTCTGTGAACATATTTAAAAGAACAATTATTAAAAAATAAATTCAATGATGTTTTCTTTTACTTAACGGCAAAGTTAAATTAGTTTTTTCAATAAAATAAAAATTTAAATGCTTAATAAGGAATTCGTCCAAAAATAGAATTGTGAATTGTTATCAGTGTTGCCAGTTTAGGGGGTTTTCCCCCTAAACTGGCTGGGGTCTAATTTTAAAAAAGTTGCAGGACGCCACCTCAGTTTGACTATTAAGGGTGTCGTACTTACCAGACCTTCGAAAATTGAATTCAACGCATTATTATAAAAATTTTAAGAAATGAATTAATTTGTGTCCAAATCGGTTCTTTGAATTTAATCTTTATTTAAAAAATAAAAAACAATTAATTTTGTGAATAATTAAATTATAATAATTTAATTAATTATTTAAAAATTATTATAAATTAAACCCTACATAACTGATGATTGTAACTACCCGAAATATTGGTTCTATTGGTCCAACCTTCAAGTATGACGATCAACTCAGAATCACTTTATTAGTGGTTTAGTCTAGAGATGCGCGCGTGACACGAATTTTTCGTGATTCACGTGATTCACGCGTGAATCACGCGTGATCGTGAGTGAAATTTATTTTTACTCACGTGATCGTGAGTGCACGTGATTAGAAAAAAATATTTCGTGCGTGAGCGTGCGTGAGTAATTTTTGCTTCGTGAGTTTGCGTGATGGTTTTGTGCTGTTTAAAACAAAAAACAAGTAAAAAAATCGTCATTTTATTGAATTTAGAGGGTAATTATTACAAAATTGTTGTTTAAATAAATTTTTATTATTGTTTTAAGGAAGTTAAATACTTTTTTTGCACGAATTCGAAAAAAGTAAAACAAAAATTTGTTAATTTGAATTTCGTGAGTCTTCGTGAGCGTGATTATTTTGTGAGCGTGAGAAAAATTTTAGTAACTCACGTGAGCGTGCGTGAACGTGAGCAGAAAAAATTATTTCGTGCGTGATCGTGCGTGAGCAATATTTTCATTTCGTGAGCGTGAGCGTGCGTGAGTCAAAATTCACTCACGCGCCCATCTCTAGTTTAGTCCATCTGTTCACACTGAAAGAATTATTGTTCATTATATCTTTGAACAAATTTCATAAAACTAAATTCATAGAATCTATGAAACAATTCATTGGCTGAATGAATATTCATTAGTATTCTGAAATATTTCATAGAATTTTACTCATAGATTCATAGAAAAAATTCATAGAATTAATGAATGTCATTCATAGAAGAAAATGCCATCAATATGCCTTTTAATTTTGTTAATAATTAAAATAATGTTACAATAATTAAAATAGTTGAATAAATTTATTAAAAAAATAAAAAAAAAATAAAAAAACATTAAAAAAAATATCATTGCTGCCCTGACCGGTGCTCGAACCCAAGACCTACCGGCTGAAGCGGTAATTGTCGACGCCTTAGCTATCAGCGCCACCAAAGAAGAAAAATCTCGTCAACTAACTCTTGGTTTTATAACGCGTCATTTTTGTAAATAAACAAAATATTTGTTTTCTACAAACACACACACAGCTTTTGGCAGAGCATTGTGACAGAGCATAGACACAAACTATCGGCGCTAGGTGTCACTCGATTAACGCAGTATTGCCATACCAAATATCGCATTTCCAATTAGTTTAGTTACCATCATCGCAAATTTTTTTCAATAAATTATTACCACATGGCAATATTAACCAGTATATTTGAAAATCGAAAAGAGAAACATAACAAAATGTAAATCATTATTTAAATAAGCTACGGTGGCCTAGCTGAAGTGAGCCAGACTGGAAAACAAAAGGTCCTGTGATCGAATCGCTAATCTTTCAACTTTTTTTTTTCTATTTAGTTTTTTTTTAGCTTGTACATTTCTTTTTGTTAGGGCAAAATTTGTTTGCATTAATTCTTTATACTTCTTTATTTAATTATAAAGTTTTTCAGTTTTTTTCTAAATTTTTTTAGTTGTTTTTCTTTCTGAATTTTGTAATTTTTTCTGAATATATCTGCATTTTTCTGACTTATTTTTTCCATTTTCTTGATTTGTTCTTAGTTTTCCAAATTTTTTGTGAATATTGAATAAATTTGAGAAATTTCTTGGAGGTTTTTTTCTGAATATTTTTTTAACCCTTATATATTTTTTTGCAAATATGTGAGGGTTATTCGTAAAAAGTTTTTATTAAATAAAACATTATCATGTTTTAATATTTTGGGCAAGAGTACAAAACTCTGCGGCATTTTTATAAAAAATTTTGGAAAAAAAAAATTAAAAATAGTTTTTAAAAAAAATGTATTTTTAAGATTTTTCAAAATTTGTATAAAAATGGCCAATAATAATGTCTAAATACCCTGAAAATTTCAGAGTGGGATTCGAAATGGTTTTTGAGATATCACAAAAAATGTAGAAGTATGTACGCATGAAAACGAGAAAAAAATGTTGAAAAAAAATTGAAAATATTTTTTTTTTTTAAAAATATATTTTTTAGATTCTTTATATTTTTTATTCGTATAGCCAAATACTATATGTGTTCCAATCACCCTGAAAATTTTAGAGTGGGATTATTTTTAGTTTTTGAGATATCACAAAAATGTGTAAGTAGAAGTTTAGACAAAGTGTAGAAGAGAAAAACTGGTTACCTCCAATGACATATCCATGTTTATGTAATGAATATTGAAATTGGGAAGTAACCACTTACTGATATTTATTTTCACAATATTACAAATTTTAAATTATTTAAATAAAAAAACCTGTAATTAACATTATTTATATAAAATATGTAAACAAGAAACTGCGCTCAAAAGTTATAAATACAGAACTCTATACTTTTTCTTGTAGCATTCCAACAAAAACCAAAAATATAAGTAAGGGGTAACTTCCCAATTTCAATTTTCATTACATAAACATGGACATGTCATCGGAGGTAACCAGTTTTTCTCTTCTTGTACATTATTTCTAAGCTTCTACTTCTACATTTTTGTGATATCTCAGAAACTATAAATAATCCCACTCTAAAATTTTCAGGGTGTTTTGAACACATAATTGGCAATTTGTATACAAAATATAAAGAATCTAAAAAATATATTTTTACAAAAAAAAAATATTTTTATTTTTTTTCTCGTTTTCTTGCGTATATACTTCTACATTTTTTGTGATATCTCAAAAACTATTACGAATCCCACTATCAAATTTTCAGGGTATTTAGACCATATCATTGGCCATTTTAAAACAAATTTTAAAAAATCTTAAAAATATATTTTTTTTGAAAAACAGTTTTTATTTTTCTTTTCCAAAATTTTTTATAAAAAAAAAAATTCTACAATTTTTCTTAAATTAATTTATTAATCCCCATAGTTTTACCTATCCAATGCAAAAAGACGCTTGTCAATATCTCTTACACAACAAAAGTTATGACCTTTGGAGTGGAGTCCCTATGCCGCAAATTACTAAACTTCAAAGTTTCAAAGTTGCCACACTTTTCAAAAAATTAAAAAAAATATATTTTTTTTAATACATGTGTCCACTACCACACACACTCACAAATTTTTATAAAAATCGGAGACCATCGAAAAATTACTCGTTGATGTTAAATGTTTTGCTCCATAGTAAGTGGCAGATAGACTTTTTTGACTAAGAGACATGCTAGATGTAGTAGATGTGATAATTTTGCTTAAAGTTTTCGGTCATTTACTGTTGAAAATTGTTTTTTTTTTTTTTACCTAAATACATAAATCATAAACTCATTCACGGTTTCGAATCTGCCCTTATCTCAATTTTGGGATTTTGGCACTTATGACTTTCTTTTTTAGGAGGGCATTATCATAATCGGTCATAATCTCCTTGGGTATTAAGGGTGGGATAGTGTCGTGTGAGATTTTAAGCAGCAATATTTGGAAGCGCTAGAACCGCTCATTTTGTGAGGTTGGTAAAAAAAGTGTATGAGCCAGAAAATGGGGGAGGTCGGATAGGGTCTAGGGGTCGCTCATCGGGGTCAAAGTTGGGAGTAGAGGGGAAAAAATCCACAAAAAGCCCCAAAACTCTCCTGGTTTTGCTCCTAGAGGGGTCAAATGTGAGACCGGCCCCCATTATTTTTTCCCCCTGAACACTTTTGCCAAGCATACCTAAGCCCTATCTCCAATCCCTAAGGGGGGTCCCATACAAAGGTTCAATTTTTAAAAAATCTTTCTTCTACCGCTCTAGTTGTCCTAAAAGTCACCCTAGAGGAATCAAATGTATGACCGACCCCCAATATTTTTTCAACCCCAACATTTTCTTAGAACATACCTACCCCGTATCTTTAATCCTTAGGGTGGTCCCCATACATTTTTTTTTATTTTTTCTTAAATTGTCATATTAAATCAGCTCCTACCGGTCCAATGGTGCCTCCTAGAGGGGTCATTATCAAGACCAACCCCCATTAATTTTTAGCCCCCAACACTTCTTCTGAACATACCAATTCCATATCTCCAATTCCTAAGGGGCCTCCCACACAAAACGATATTTTTGTAAATCTTGCTCCCACCGCTCTAACTATCGCAGGGGTGACCCTAGAGAAGTTAAATGTGTGACCGACCCCCAATATTTTTTCAGGCCCAACATTTTCCCCAAACAAACCTACCCTCTATTTTTAAGCCTTAAGGGTGTCCCCACACAATTTTTTTTTTTTAATTTGCGCCTACCGCTCCCACTTTGCCTTTTAGGGAAGGGAAATGCAGACTGACCCCCATTAATTTTTACCCAATACATTTTTTCGTTTTAAAGAGCAGTGTGAAAATATAAAAGACAAACCGTACAGTCTTGGCATATAAGTTGAGGAAGTGTCAGGCAACATACCAGCTCAAGTCCAAACTGACATCAAGTTGTTTTGTTGGGCTCAAATAAAAGAAAAGCAACCCAGAGACGACTACAAGGAGTTTCTTGAAATTGTTTTATTATACCTTGGCGAAAATATTCCCAATAAGCATTTTAGCCCACCAGGACCCATCAGTCATGCTCGATGGATGGCAAAAGGCATATATTGCCTAAAAATGTTTTTGTTCCGAAAATATATCGGTTTGGCCAAAAAAGAATTAAATGCACTTCTTGATGTGACCGTTTTCATCATAACAATTTACGTAATAGCTTGGTTTAGCGCTACCAAAGCAATAGAAGCTCCAAATAATGATTTGAATTTTTTGAAAGCGATTGCCAATTATGCTTCAATTGATAAGATTCTGTCGCAACGATTGGAGAGATTCTGTGGCCATTTCTGGTATCTCAGTGGCGAAGCTGTTGCTCTCGCACTATTTGATCCGAATATCTCTTGTGAAATAAAACGAAAAATGTCGAATGCAATTCGTATATTTGAAGAAGAGAAAGAGGAATTGGAGGAAGAGTTATCTGACGATGAGATGGACGAATCGTCTAACGAAGACAGCGAGGAAGAAGAAGACGATGATATCGGGGAAGAAGATGCCTCAGAGGATAGCGGCGACAGTGGCAACAAGGATTGTAATCCTCCAGTACATGTTGTTGGATTCGAAGGTGTGAAAAGAATTAACATGGCATCGAAACAAGTGAATCATGAACTCATGAAAACTGATTTAAGCCACTACGTCACACCTGAGACTCCAAAATTTTTTGCACGCTTCGGAATAACAACAAATTTTATTGCTTCCGATCCAAATACTTGGGAAAATCGTCAGGACTACCAGCGAGCAAATATTACGTAAATTACATGTTGTCAACGACGCTGCCGAAAGAGGCGTAAAATTAATAGAAGACTATAACAACGTGTTGTGCAGTAACGAGGAGGAAAAAATTGTTTTGCTTCAGGTCGTGGCCGAAAATCGGAAACAATATCCATCACACGATAAAAATAAATTAATATGATTTATAGTTATATTATTTATCATTTCTTATTATTTTCAAGTTAAAAAAAATATTTTTTTACGCTTAACAAAAGTTGCTATTAAATTACAAATTAACCTCGGATTTCTCGATAAAATAAATAAAAAAATTGTGGGGTAACACCTTGAAGATAGAGGGTACGTATGTTTAAAATGTTTTGGCTAAAAAAATATATGGGCAGGTCATACATTTGACTTCTCTACATACATTACTAATTTAGTTTTCCCCAGGGGAGCACCCCTACAAAGTGGAAATACGGCGTAGGTATGTTCAGAAAAAATGTAGGCGGCAAAAATTAATGGGGGTCAGTCTGCATTTACCGTTCCTAAAAGGCAGAATGGGAGCGGTAAGCGCAGATTTTATAAAAAAAAATAAAAAAAATGTGTGAGGACACCCTTAAGGCTTTAAAATAGAGGGTAGGTTTGTTTGGGGAAAATGTTGGGCCTGAAAAAATATTGGGGGTCGGTCACACATTTAACTTCTCTAGGGTCACCCCTGCGATAGTTAGAGCGGTGATAGCAAGTTTTACAAAAATGTCATTTTGTGTGGGAGACCCCTTAGGAATTGGAGATATGGAATTGGTATGTTCAGAAGAAGTGTTGGGCGCTAAAAATTAATGGGGGTTGGTCTCGATAATGACCCCTCTAGGAGGCACCATTGGACCGGTAGGAGCTGATTTAATATGACAATATAAGAAAAAATAAAAAAAATGTATGGGGACCACCCTAAGGATTGAAGATAGGGGGTAGGTATGTTCTAAGAAAATGTTGGGGTTGAAAAAATATTGGGGGTCGGTCATACATTTGATTCCTCTAGGGTGACTTCTAGGACAGCTAGAGCGGTAGGAGCAAGATTTTTTAAAAATTGAACCTTTGTATGGGACCCCCCTTAGGGATTGGAGATAGGGCTTAGGTATGTTTGGCAAAAGTGTTTAGGGGGAAAAAATAATGGGGGCCGGTCTCACATTTGACCCCTCTAGGAGCAAAACCAGGGGAGTTTTGGGGCTTTTTGTGTATTTTTTCCCCTCTACGCCCAACTTTGACCCCGATGAGCGACCCCTAGATCCTATCCGATCTGCCCCATTTTTTGGCCCATGCATTTTTTTTACGAACCTCACAAAATAAGCGGTTCTAGCGTGTCGAAATCGAAAACACGTGCACTATCCCACCCCTATTGGGTATTATGATCGTTTTGAAAGTGGTCATAGTCCCCATAACAAATATGACGGTTATGGACGCGATCTGTTCGGTCATAATCCCTAAAATAAAGTTCCGATGTGATATCGCAAAACGCTGGCGCACGTATATTTTTTTTTGTCTCCTCTACCAGAATCAATCGTCGGAACCCCCTAATTATTTTTAGTGTTGCACTGTGTAATCATTTAAACCGAATATATATTTGTTTTCATAAAATGTATATAAACAAGTATAATATTTACCCTATTGTTATTATTTTGTTTAGCTTATTTTATTTAATAGCACTTCTAAATTTCTAAATAATTAACAAATAAAATAAAAAAAACAATGCAATCTGCAATTTTTTTTTATTGATTTTAAGCTTATTACTGGTTCTGTTAAGAGCTAATGTCAAAAATAAAAATAATAACAATAACATTTATTCAAGAATTAATAAACATTTTAAAAGTGTTTCAATTGCATAGAAAAATAATTAAAAAAAAAAAAAAAAAAATATTTTTTTTAATAAAATTAACAATTGTTTTTAGCTAGCTATGTATTATTTTACTCTATTTACACTATTTTTATAAAATTACCTAAATAAATAAAAACTCGTGTCAACACAGTAATTGATACCCTACTATTTAAACAAGTCAGGCTGAAAACTACTTGCATATCAAATTATTTCCTTAAATACACTAGTTTACAGATTCAAAATATTTGGCATTTATTATACCCTCCACTTAGTGATAGAGGGTATATATAAGTTTGTCATTCTGTTTGTAACTCATCGAAATATCGATCTGGGACCCCATAAAGTATATATATTCATGATGCCCGATCGATTTTAAGACATTCTAGCGATGTCCGTCTGTCCGTCTGTCTGTCTGTCTGTGGAAAATGCTGTCGCGGACAAAATATTGCACAGATATGACTGAAACTTAACATATTTATTGGAAGTTCTCCCGAGAAGTTTGGTATTGCATTTGAGCGATATCGGTTCAGCGGTTCAAAAGTTATGAACGAAAATGTAAGCACACCTCAAAAATTTCAGTACATTTAACATAACCTAAAAATACAAAATGCTTTAATTCGGCTTCTGGTTGGCATATGTGAACATAATTGAACACCAAATGGTATTTAAACAAGTTCGAACATATTTTTTGACAAAAAAAGAAAAAAATCGCGGATTTTTTTTACCAAAATTTTTTTTCGTGGAAATTTTTTTTCAAAAAAAATTTTTTTTTTTCAAAAGTAAATTCCTTTTAAATAAAGTTTTTTGCAATAATCTTTTTGAAATTGTGGAGGGTATCACTACATTTGGCAAGGCCGAATTTAACTTTTTTACTTGTTTTTTATGTAAAATCGTGCGCCAAATGCGAAAATGAAGTCCAAAAGTAAAACAAGAACAGTTTTCCAGATATTGCTACTTTTAAAAATTTTCCATTTTAAAAAAACTAGGTTTACTTAAATGAAAATATCTGCGAATCTAATCAGTGGATTTATTTATTTTTGATTTAAAATTAAAGGTTATTTAAAGCTTTAATTATTCTCCATACAAAACTTTTAAATCCCATTATCGCATTAGAATCTATTTATCGAAATATCTACAATTTTACTTTAGTTTTTATAAAATTTAAGACAGTAAATTCTATTATAAATTTCAGGATGTTTTTTAAATTTATTTCTTTATTTACAGTTCAAGTCTTATCTATTACGAAGAAAATAATAGAGTTTTTAAAACAATCCGTTAAAAATTGTAGAAGTTACATGCATTTGAATACGTTTAAAATTCAAAATTTCGTTAAAATTGAATCGAAATTGTCGATGTATTGATCACACAGAAAAAAAAAATTGAGTAAATTTTTAATACTATTGAGTAAAAAATTACTCAATTTTGCACCAGTAAACGATTTAATAGTATTGAGTAAATTTTTAATAAAAAATTATTAAATGCTTACTAAAAAATTTTAATAAATTTTTAATGGACACAATTAAAAATTTAATTAAAAATTTTTAATGGACACAATTGAAAATTTAATTAAAAATTTTTCGATTTTTTAATTAACTTTTTAATTGTGTCAAGTAAAAATTTACTCAAAAATTATCAATTTATTTTTTTAAAAAGTTTAAAAAAGTTTCACATTTTTTTTTTTTTCAAAAAAAAAATTGTTTTTTCAAACTTTACCAAATATAAGACATAGGAAAATTTCACAAAGATGATATCAAACTTTCACATACATATGGGGCATTCCAGGCCAAATCACTCACTTTTAGACCCGACCCCTTTCGATTTATTTTATTTTTGGATATGTTTTAGTACTTATTAAATGCAACTTGGACACCAATTCTCAGCCTTTTATTTCAAAATGGTGTTAAGTAATCAATTTTTCAAAATGGCGATTTTTTCAAAAAAATTAAAAAATTTTAATTTTCAATGAATTTTGACCAGTTAAAAATATAGATATCTTAAAAAAGGTTGGACAACGTTTTGTTGGTATTTAAATGTAGTTTTAGAAAAATATATTAAATATATTAAAACTATTCGAAGTAATTATCACTTATTTTTTAACGTTTAAAAGTTAAAATCGACTTTTTGAAAAAGTCCGAAACCTTCGATTTTTTTAAAAAAACGTTAAAAGTTCTACTCTGAATTTCGCAACTTTTAAGCCATAATTCGAGATGTGCTCGCAATTTGTTCTATTTTTTTAAATTTTGAAAGTTGCACCTTTTATTTTTTGATTCTGATTTATTTTATATGGTGCTCCAAAAAAATTAAATTGGTACACTCAAAAAAAAACGTCGGTATTCATAACTAAAAATTTAACTAAAGTACTAATTTTTTAGTCCAAAATGATCTAGTGCAGGCGTTGGTAATCAATACTAAAATTTTTTACTAATATTATTCAAAACTAGTAAAAATTACTAATTTTAGTACTTTGAAGATACTAAAAAACTACTGTACTACTGGTAATTAGTAAATTATTAGTAGATTTAAGTACAAAATCACTTAAGTACTAAATTTTTTACTGTAGAATTATTTTGAGTGTAGATACTGACCCTAACTTACCCTAGTGTTTATAAAAAAACGACATTTTGGAAAACCGGTTTCGCGGTTAACCGAAATTCAGCTTTTTCGGTTAACCGGTTTTCTCGGTTAAACCGGAATAAAAAAAACCGGTTAATTGGTTTTTTTTTCTTTAACTGACAAACCCAAAAAATACGTTAAAATTGCTAATTTTTATTAAATAAAAAATCGAATGTAACTAAAGTTAACATATTTGTTTCTTTCAGCAAAGTTAGCAACTGTTATCCTTTAAAAATGGCGGTAATTAAATACGGTGCTTTATTTTCCTGTATTCACCGGAGCTTTATTTTATTTTTATTGGTTTTATTTAAAAAAAAAAATGCATCAATTCGTTATAAATTGTAGTCCGTATTTTATATTAATGTTCTTTTATTGACATTTTCTCCATTAATAAGAATTTTAGTACCTGGTTAACAGTCACATATTAAGTTTTCAATGAAACTGTCCAAAAAACGCTTATAACGGAGATAATTCAAATATTTACCAGATTAAAATTCCTATTTGGAAAATTGTTTCTTGAAGACAAAAAGTATTTTAGACTTTCTTTCCACGGATTTTCAAGGTCTTTTTAATGAAATTTTGAAAATATCATAAAAAAAGTGCAAACCCTTAATATTTGCAAAATATTCCGTTTGAATGTATTTAAAAAAACCGGTTAACCGCAGAAAAAAAAACCGGTTTTCGGTGCACCGGAATTTTTCACTTTCAGTTAACCGGTTTGCAAAAAAACCGAAATTTTGGGAAAAAACCGGGTTTTCGGTTAACCGGTTAACCGGTTTATAAACACTAACTTACCCTACATATATTCATTTCGAGGTAAAAAGACGCCTCACAAAAATTAAGAACGATCGGACATGGGTAAGGCGTTTAGCATGGTCCTTGAAATTTAAAAAACGGATTACAAGGAAAAATATGATTTTTTTTTTCCTTTTTACGCAATTTTTTTGGTTTTTAAAGTTAAGTTTTAATTCAAGTGATTACAGAATAATGATGTGAAGTAAAATGCCTTTCTAATAAGGTACTAAAAACTAAAATCGGTTGAAAATCAGCCAATTCATTCCAACTTCCCAAGGCATCTAGCGTGTTTCATACCACTTGATCAAAGAACACGAGCCCATTTTTTTAAATTTATTGAAATTTTCTACTGTAATAACATTTTTTCATTATTCATGTTTCAGTGTAATATTTTGTTGTTTTTTCCAAATTTTAAAACAAAAAAATTCTTTTTTTTTTAAATAGAGATTTCAAAAGGGTGTTGAAAATGCAGGCATTTTTAGCATTAATTTAAACATGTTAGCAAAACACATTATGAAAAATACTTGTCATCTAATTACATTTGAACTTGAAGAATAAAAAAATGTTATTACAATAGAAAATTTCAATGAATTTCAAAAATCGGATTGTATTGCTTAATCAAGTGGTCTGCCATACGTTAGATGCCTGGGGAAGTTGTAATAACTTGGCTGATTTTCAACCGATTTTAGTTTTTAGTACCTTAATAGAAAGGCATTTTACTCCACATCATAATTCTGTAATCACATAAATTAAAACTTAACTACAAATACCAAAAAAAATTGCGAAAACAGAAAAAAAATTCCTATTTTTTCCTTGTAGTCCGTTTTTAAACTTCAAGGACCATGCTAAACGCCTTACCCATCTCCGATCGTCCTAAATTTTTGTGAGACGTATTTTTACCTCGAAATGAATATATCTATGGTAAGTTAGGGTCAATATCTAGCAATTTATTTTATTTGGAGCACCATATAAATAAAATAAATCAGAGCCAAAAAATAAAAGGTGCAATTTTAAAAATTTAAAAAGAAATAGAAAGAATTGTGATCACATCTCGAATTATGGCTTAGAGTAGAATTTTATAATTTTTTACAAAAAAATCGAAGGTTTCAAACTTTTTCAAAAAGTCGATTTTAATTTTTAAACGTCAAAAAATAAGTGATAATTGCATCGAATAATTTTTTCATATTTTTTTTCTAAAACTACATTTAAATACCAACAAAACGTTGTCCAAGTTTTTTTAAAATATCCATATTTTTTAATGGTCAAAATTAATTAAAAATTTCAATTTCTTAATTTTTTTGAGAAAATCGCCATTTTAAAAAATTGATTACTCAACACCATCTTGAAATAATAGGCTGAAAATTGGTGTCCGAGTTGCATTTAATAAGTACTAAAACATATCAAAAAACAAAATTAATCGAAAGGTGTCGGGTCAAAAAGTGAGTGATTTGGCTTGGAATGCCCCTTATACAAAAAACTATAAACTAAATGAGAATTCAAAACACGAAGAGAATAAAAAAAAATAAAAAAAATTATTAAATTTTATATTAAACTAGCTGGCCCGGTCCGCGTTGCTGGCCCAAATATAAGATCCGTCTTAATTTCGTTTCGCTTGAAATTAGTGCCCCCCATTTCACGGTTCTCGATATTCCCAGAAATACCTCTATTCTTGGTTCTGGTACGGGTTTCCCGGTTCGGGAATACCGGTATTCCTGGTTCTGATCCTGGTACCGGTTCTCAAAAAACAAAAAAACAATACAAAATTTAAATTACACTATTTAATCAGAATTTCAAGAACATTTAGTTGTGTTTGTAAAATTATTTAAAAATCATTTAACTATTTTTTTTAAATTCAAAAAAAAAAATTGAAATGGTGGTTTTCACATGTTTTGTATTTTTTGGTAAAAGCGAAGAAGAAATATTAATTATACAAAATTTTACGAAATATATATACCGGAAGTCCGGAATACCGGTATTCCCTGGACTAATTCAAGAACCGGGAAACCGGTACCATTTCCCGGTAATACCGAGAACCGGGAGTACCGGTATTCCCGGTACTGACCGTAGGCACTACTTCAAATAATAGCCCTGCAAAAAATGTAATGAATTTCCTGGCTTGTAAAAATTTGTGGGCGTGGTTTTAAAGACCCCGGCAGATAATCATCTTAAAATTATATTTTAGGAACAAAAAAAAAAAAAATTTCCATGCCTTTAGTATCATTACGAACAACACAAAAATAAATTATACACTCTTATAAATTTTTGTTGAAATTTACCCACTTTATTGTAGGTAACTGTTCTCCTACAATAAAGTGGGTAAAAATACTCGATGTGTTTAAATTAACACACAAAGTGTGTAGTTGTAAACATTTTGTGTGTAAACCTACAAATGAACTGCTTTCAAAATTCTCAGGCAATACACACAAAATGTGTAATTTTAGCTTACTTGTGGTCAAAAATAGATTTAAAATGTTTAAAATTGCATCTTAAATGTTTTCTTTTACATAAAAGGTGCCTAATTTTTAACAACCTGCTAAAAAATTTATTCCTATAAACAAATAAAACCAAAAATGCATTTTTATTATTATTTTTATAGTTTTTATTTAAACTGAAATGAAAATGGGTATAATAGTGAAATATGTATAATATTCAAAAATTATAATTTAAATACAAATTTTTTTGGGGTTATAAAATTATTCGTAACTTAAACTAAATATTAATAAAAAATGAAAAATAACACGTTACAATAACCAAATAAAAGATAAAATTTGTTAAATTAAAGAATTGACAATCGCAATGAGTGGAGAATTCGTTGGAACTTTACTTTCTTATCATAAGTTGTTGTCTCAAACTGGAAGTATAAAAAAATTTCACATTATTTACGAGATATTTTTGATATTTAAATCATACAAGGGAATATTTTCAGAATCTGAGAAGTTTTTTCTGTAGAAAAATTCTCAGAATTCAAGATAATATTTCTTTACAAAATATGTCAGAATCTGAGACAGAATCTGAAATAATTTTTCTATAGAAAAATTCTTTGTAAAATTCTGAGATATTTTTTCTATAAAATCAGTATCTGAGATATTTTTTCTATAGAAAATTTTTCAGAATCTAAAGAATTTTTTCTATAGAAAAGTTATTAGAATCTAAAGAATTTTTTCTATGAAAAATTTTCAGAATCTAAAATATTTAAAAATTAGAAAAATTCTTAAAATTTGTTATATCTTTTTAAAGAAAAATTCCTAGAATCTGAGATATTTTTTCTATAGAAAAATTATCAGAATCTAAAATACTTTTTCTATAGAAAAATTCTAGGTATCTAAGATATTTTTTCTATAGAAAAATTCTCAGAATCTAAAATATTTTTTCTTTAGAAAAATTCTTAAAATTTTTTTAGAGATTTTTTTTTTATAGAAAAATTCTTACTGGGCTATTCATAATGAGTAAATTAAATCTAATGTAAACCTTTGACTGATATTGCTTTAAGTACACTGTAAGTATTATGAATAAAGGCCTTAGAATCTGAGATATTTTTTTTATAGAAAAATTCTCCAAATCTGGGAAAATTATAAAATTTTCGGAATCTGAAATAATTTTTCTACAGAAAAACTCTCAGAATCTGAGATATTTTGTAATAGAAAAATTTTTAGAATCGAAGATATTTTTTCTATATTAAAATTCTAAGAATCTGAGATATTTATTCCATAGAAAAATTGTCAGAATCTGATTTGTTTTTTCTATAGAAAAATTCTTAGAATCTGATACATTTTTTCTATAGAAAATTTCTCAGAATCGGATATATTTTTTCTACAGAAAATTACTCAGAATCTGATATTTTTTTCTATAGAAAATTTCTTAGAATCTGAGATTTTTTTTCTACAGAAAGTTTTAGAATCTGAATATTTCTGTTATAGAATAATTCTCAGAATCTAAAATATTTTTCTATAGAAAAACTCTCAGAACATAAGAAATTTTTTCTTTAGAAAAACTCTCAGAGCCTGATTTATTTTTTTCTATAAAAAAATTCTCAGAATCCATTGAATTTTTTCTATAGAAAAATTCTCAGAATCTAATGAATTTTTCTATAGAAAAATTTTCAGAATCTGATATATTTTTTATAGACAAAATATAAGATTCTGAGATATTTTTTCTATAGACAAAATATGAGAATATATTTTTGTTCTATAGAAAAATTCTTAAAATCTGAGATATTTCGTATATAGAATAATTCTCAGAAACTGAAATATTTTTTCTATAGAAAAGATTTCAGAATCAAAAATATTTTTTCTATAGAAAAGTTTTCAGAATCAGAAATATTTTTTCTATAGAAAAATTCTCAGAAACTGGTAAATTTTTTTTTGCAGAAAAAAATCTGTTGGAATCAAAAAATTTTTATTGAAATCTTCCCAGAATCTGCTAAGGATTTGAAAAAAAATTTTCTGTAGATGAATTCTCATAATCTGAGATACTTTTTCTTTCCAAAAAATATTCTCAGATTCTGATATCCACACATTTTTGTAAAGAATAATTCAAAAAATCCAAGACATTTGTGGTACTTACCTTTCTGATTTATAATTGCAAATATTTAAGAAAAAATGCAATGTATATTTTTCATAAATATTACGAATTTAAAAAAATCGGGTTTGTTTTTGTGTCTTTGATCAGCAACGCGTTGGTTAATATATTCACTTTTTTTTAATTTATTTGTTTTCATTTTATGGTTTTTTCGCGTTATTTTAGTTTAATTGCGAGCATAACAAAATTTTCTGGTTAAATTTTCCTTTTTTATTTTATTTTGACAATTTGTATTTTAAAATTGTTGAACATTACGCATTTAATGTTTAATATTGAAAATTAAACACTTAATGTTTACAATAAACATTAAATGTGTAATTTTAAAAATTTTGTGTTTATAATTTTAAAAATATATTTATAAACTCACAAAATACTATATAATGTGCGTAATATTAAAATTTTTGTGTGTAAACTAAAATTTTAAACACTTGGTGCTCAATTTTAGGCGTTGTGTGTTATTTTACATAAAAATTTACCCACTTTATAGTAGTATTTTTACAAGGACTTTTTAGAGTGTATCCTTCGTTCTTATCGTGAGCTATTGTCTTGAATTCAAACAAACCTAATAAGTTTTCCCGAATTTTACAATTTTCCGGGACACTTTTCTCATTTATATTTCCGTAAAAAACTTATTAGAACTAAAATAAACATAAAAAATTAGAACTAAAATTAACATAAAAAACATTTATCGGGAAAAGTGAGTAAAAAGTAGGCGTGGAAAATTTTTCTTTCCTTAAAAATCTTTTGCGGACTATAACCAAATCGGTCTAGCCGTTATAGTTGTTTCGATACGTAGAAAAAAGTGGTCGTGGGAAATTTTACTATTCGTAAAAACCTTAGTTTAATTATGACGAACATTTTCAACAAAAATTAGCCAAAGTGGGCGTGTTCATTTTCTTTTTTCGTAAAAACCAAAGTTAGAATGTGATGAAAATTCATTTAAAAAAATATTCAAATCGGTCCAGCGAATCTCAGATTTTAGATAAATTGAAAAAGTGGGCGTGATCGATTTTTCTTGTATTTCCTTGTAATAAAAACTTAAATTGGATTACTACGACCATTTAAATTAAAATTACCCAAATCGGTGCAGCCGTTTTCCGATTTTAGATAAATAGAAAAAAGTGGGCGTAAAAGTGGGCGTGGTCAATTTTTCTTTACGTAAAAACCTAAGTTGGACTATGACGAACATTTCAAAAAAAAATTTGTCCAAATCGGTCCAGCCGTTCTCAACTGATGCGGTTACCAACGAACGACAATTGATTTTTATTTATATAGATTATTTACTCAATTTTTTTTTTTAATTTTTGAGTAAATTTTTAATTGCGTCAATTAAAAAATTACTTAAATCTTATTTAAAAATTTGAACAAGTGATTACTCAAAATGTTTTTCTCAATATTTTTTTCTGTGCAAATGCGATAATTCGATTGAAAATTAGCAATATCTCAAAATGTTTCTACTCTTAGAAGATTTTACATGGAAAACCAATGCAAAATGTCGTAAATCGCAAAATTTTGAAAAATTTGTAAACTAGTGTTATTTTAAAAAAGTTATTAACATCATATTAATATCAAGTTTTTATATGGTGGATTATTTTTTTTATCTAATTTTAGATGAGTTACTTTTCAAAAATATGCATATTTATTAAATAGCTTTTATGAAAACAGAAATTCTATTTAATCGTTTAAGCTAAGTACTCTGTTTCTTATGGCGAAAATTTCACTTTAACTTTGAACGCCTCAAATCGCAGTAAAACATTTAAAAATCAACAACTTTTGACAATTATAAGAAAGAAACGATCATAACAAAACTGAAATGTCACTTTTTCACGGCAATTTAAATTGTCTTGTATAATAAAAATGCGTGAAAACTTTTTTAACAATTTCCCTATAATTCCTCGCGTTGCCAAAATTTATTTTT
This sequence comes from Pegoplata infirma, assembly GCA_963921195.1. Taxonomy (NCBI): domain Eukaryota; kingdom Metazoa; phylum Arthropoda; class Insecta; order Diptera; family Anthomyiidae; genus Pegoplata; species Pegoplata infirma. Next base: position 90,688,988 of record OY992538.1, on the reverse strand, counting down.
TTTATATGGAGTTTGACAGATTTTTTCCCGTGAAATCAAACAGAGTACTATGCTTTACACAATTTTTTTATATAAATCCCGTGTTACACATCATGCTGAACTTAGGGTATGAGCTCGCAAAAAAAAAAAAACATTCTTGTGCATTAAACCGTAACCATATTTATTTTAAATATTAATTACAGTAGATACTTAAAATTATTAAATAATTGCAAATATAATTCCATATTTTTTTTTCATATGCTAGTGCAATTCAACTCCCACTACCATGCAGGTACTTAACTGTAACATTTTTTTTAATGAAAAACTAAATGTTGAGAGTCATCATTCTTAAGTTGTTTTGAAAACAATTAATATCCCGAGTAGAAATTATTATGTAGCAATTACACTATTCTACATGGTTTTTGAAATCCTAAACCGAAATCTTTAATTAAAAAAAAAAAATCAAATCGCTTCTTCGAGATCTTAGGTCTTCTTTATTTCGCGGACCAAGTCATTAAAACCAAATAATGATGTATCGTTGAAAAAGATTATGACCAAGGGCAGAACTTGGAACTTCTTCTAGCATTCAAATAATTCATTTGCTTAACAAAAATACAAAAAATAAATTTAAACAAGTGGAAGTGTTAAACTCAGCTGTGCCGAATCTTAGGTGTTCGGTCTTACTTTTTACCCCTCTAGGTAGCCCCCTTAGAGAGGTAGGAGCGGCTTTAATAAAAAAGTTGAAAAAATAAATAGCATTGTATGGGGACCACCCAAATGGTTGACGATTGATGGTAAGTATGTTCTGAAAAAATGTTGGGGTTGAAAAATATATCGGTGATAACTCCTCTAGAGCCACCCTTAAGATAGTTAGAGGTAGAAGAAATTTTATTGTTGTAATCCTTGTATGGAAGCCCCCTATGGGTGGGGGTAAAGGGCTTAGTTATGTTTGGAAAAAATGTTATGGAGGGAAAATTAATGGGGTCCGTATCACATTTTACCTCTTTTTTAGGCGACTCCGGTACAGTTTTGGGGCTTTTTGTGTTCGGTGTGTGGGTGTAAGAATTCACAAAAAGCCCCACAAAGTCGCAAAAACACGAGATCAAATGTGAGATTTTTTCACCCTAACATTTTTTTCCAAACATAAGTCCTATCTCCACTTCCAATAGGAGTTTCCAATTGAAAACAAGATTTTTATAAAAAACTAGTTGAATAGCCTGTCCCTGCCAGGCGGAACACCAAATCACTTTTCTCAATAATTCTAATTTTTTACCAAACTTTATAAAAAACTTATGTTTGTGCTTCAAAAATTTATTATTGCTAGATTGATCTATATCAATATATTTTCCAAGCTCGAAAAAAGTTTTATGATATACTCATAAAAAAGGTTTTATTGATAAAATTTTAGAACTAAATTTAGCACGCCCATTTCGTTTCCGTTCTTAAACCTGATATCAAAAATCCATCGTGTGGATCTGTCCCATGATCAATTTTTATCTTTCTTAGGCTGGATTACTCAATGCTCCGTTATAAAATAACTCTCCGTTAAATTTAATTTTTTCATACAAATTTTGACATATTGCGTAATCCGCCGTTAGTCATGAAGGGTTTTAAAATTAGATAATATGTTAAAAAACACAATTTTTTCACTTAAATTTTTCCTTATAATTCTCCGTACACAGTTGACTTCATAAGGATAAGTATGACCCATTGTCAATACTTTATGCTTTACAATTTTCAGCTTCCTTAGTCAATAGGGATTTCAGAAACAGTTTAAATGTTTAAAAACTAAATTTTGCCGTCTTCCACCACTCCCCTGTTTTAAAGGCCGAAAATCAGGCTACGAAATCTCCGCCTACGAAATCTCCGCCCTTTCACCAAATTTTCATCTTTCAAGGTCATAATGTGTCTTCAAAATTAGGAAAGATGTAAAAACATAATTTTTCCATGCCCATTTCTTCTTTTAATTCTCCGTCCATATTCAAATTTTTTTAAATCTGACTACTTTAGGATAAGTTCCATCATTAGTAATATACTCGTATCCACGCCCCTTTTCCCTCTTAATTCTCCGTCGACAGTCCAAAAATTTTAAGTCTGAGTACTTTGGAATATGCTCCATTGTCAGGAAAATATGCTGTCAATTTTCGGCTGCGTAGGTCATTAGTGCTTTAAAGTTAGTTAAATTAAAAAACAAAAAAAAAACACAATATAGCCTTCCCCCTTTTTCATCTCAACTCTCCATCTACATTTCAAAAATGTTAAATCGGACTACTTTAGAATATGCTTCATAGTTAGAACTGTTAGGTATTTTTAGCTTCCTAATTCATTGGGGCGGAGCTTAAAAATACTCTAAAATGTAAAAAAAAAAAATTTTCCATGTCCCTTTTTTCTCGTAATTCGCCGCCCACAGGCAATACAAAATTAATATTAAAATTCGTATTTGCGGGTCATTTTGGCAAAAAAAAAACCTTCCGCAACAAACGCAATTTCTAAAAAGTCACAGATATTTTTTTGTTTAAGTCCTATTTTTCAAAAATAAGGTAATTTTAACCCTTGCAATTAATTATATAGAAAAGGATCTTGTAAACACTTAGGAATAAAAATAAAGCCACCCGGACTTTTACTTTTGAAGCTACATGCTGCCAAAGTTGATGTTATAAATAGGTAATGTTATGTAGTTTATGGTTAAACCGCCAAATTTTAATCTTAAAGGAATCAAAAAAGTCCCTCCAAAAAGCATTCGTCATTTTGAGCGTAAATAGCTTTTCCTACGCATCGTTTGAGTCTCATATTTTCTTAGTTTTAATTAAACTAAGAAAATATAGACCAAATTTCAACTCGTTTGGTGCGGGAACTTTTTTAACGGAAGCGAAAAAGTAAAAATACTATTCTTAATATTTTAACATGATAATGTTTTTAGGCTGGTGTCTAATTTTAAAAAAGTTGCAGGACGCCACCTCAGTTTGACTATATAAGCTAACGACTAACAAAAAAGAAAATTGGAATTACTGTTTTCGTTTTCTTAAAACCAAAAGTTTTACTAACTTGGGTTTGTAACTTGGATAATAATTCACCTCGTGGTGAATAACAAAAATATTCACCAGCTGGTGAATAAAACGTAACATAATTATTTTCATCAATATTTTTTTTTTCATCAATATTTTTTTTTCATCAATATTTTTTTCATCAATATTTTTTTTTTCATCAATATTTTTTTTTCATCAAATTTTTTTTTTTTTTCATCAATATTTTTTTTTTTTTTTCATCAATATTTTTTTTTTTTCATCATTATTTTTTTTTTTCATCAATATTTTTTTTTTATCAATATTTTTTTTTTTTCATCAATATTTTTTTTTTCATCAAAATTTTTTTCTTTTCATCAATATTTTTTTTTTTATCAATATTTTTTTTTTTTTTTCAATTTTATTTTTTCATCAATATTTTTTTTTTTTTCATCAATATTTTTTTTTTCATCAATATTTGTTTTTTCATCAATACTTTTTTTTTCATCAATATTTTTTTTTTTCATCAAATTTTTTTTTTTTTTCATCAATATTTTTTTTTTTCATCAATATTTTTTTTTTCATCAATATTTTTTTTTCATCAATATTTTTTTTCATCAATATATTTTTTTTCATCAATATTTTTTTTCATCAATATTTTTTTTCATCAATATTTTTTTTTTTCATCAATATTTTTTTTTTTCATCAAAAAAATTTTTTTTTTTCATCAATATTATTTTTTTTTTCATCAATATTTTTTTTTTCATCAATATTTTTTTTTCATCAATAATTTTTTTTAATCAATATTTTTTTTTTTTCATCAATATTTTTTTTTTTTTATCAATATATTTTTTTTTTCATCAATATATTTTTTTCATCAAAAAAATTTTTTTTTTCATCAATATTTTTTTTCATAAATTTTTTTTTCATTAAATATTTATTTTTATCAATAAAATTTTTTCATTAAAACCCTTTTCTTCATCAAACACTTTTAGTTATCGAAAAACATAGACAAACAGATAGATGGATATCACTAGAATGTCTTAGAAAGCTTTACGGATCAATAATATATAAACATAATGGCGTCCTCGACCGATATTTCAATGCATTTTGCATATAATGACAAATTAATATAGCGTTATTTTTCCTAGAAAAATTTTGCTTTGGAAAGAACACCTACACAGAAAAAACAGTTTAATTGTGCCAGCCGAATTAAGAGCCAACTGCATGGTTTAATTACAACAACTGAAATTTTGGGTTGCGATTACCGAAATTTATTTGGACCAACAGAAGTTAAATTTTCAAAACAAATTTTGGTTATGTCAACCGAAAATTTCGGTTGTTGTTATTAAACTATGCAGTTGGCTCTAAATTCGGCTGGCACAACTAAACTGTTCTCTCTGTGTACTTGTACAGCAAAACATTATCATGATTCAATGGTTTGGGCACGAGTACAAACTTCGCAGACATTTTTTTATTGCCTTTTTGGCTAGGGCAGGTAAGTTTTGAAATTTGCAAAAAAATCCAAAAAGTCATAAACCTACTATGCAATTGCATCTTCCTTTGGGGGCTTCAAAAGAAGTTAAAATGATAAAAATTCCAATTTTGTCACTCCCCATTTTCCTTTCAATTCTCCGCCCACAGTCCAAAAATTTAAAATTCGACTACTTCAGGATATGCTTAATCGATAGGACTATATTCTAGGAAATTGTCAGCTTCCTAAGTCATTAGAGGACTTTAAAATAAACAAAAATTTAAATTTTCATCTTCATAGGTCATTCAAATTAGTTAAAATATTAAAAAACACAATTTTTCCACGCCCCATTTTTCTCTTAATTCTCCTTCCACAGTTAAAAAAATTTAAATTCCATTACTTCAGTATATGATTCATTGTTAGAACGAAATGCTATGCAATTTTCCGCTTCCTAAGTCATTTGGGGGCTTCAAAAGAAGTAAAAATGTTAAAACATCCCAATTTTGCCACGCCACTTTTCCCCTCAATTCTCCGCCCACATTGCGAAAATTTTAAATCCGACAACTTGGGGATATGCGCCATCGTTAGGACTATATTCTAGGAAATTTTCAGCTTCCTAAGTCAGGCAAAAAATCCAAAATCCGGCTACGTTAGGATCTTCCCCAGGTGTTTTACTATATGCATGCCAATTTTCAGCTTTGTAGCTCATCAGTGGGCTTCAAAAAGCTCTGGATAGACAAAAAAAGAGGAACACACAAATAGGGAAATTATATATATAGATACCGCTATAACTTTCCCAAGAGTGCTTCTAGAGGAGTCAAATGTATACCCTGTACCTTTAACCCTTAAGGTGGTCCGCATACAATTTTTTTTATACCCTCCACTCTAGTGATAGAGGGTATATATAAGTTTGTCACTCCGTGTGTAACACCTCGAAATATTGGTGTAAGACCCCATAAAGTATATATATTTATGATCCTCGTTCGATTCCACTGTGCAACAAGAAAAATGAGCCTCAATAGCTTCAACGCCATATGAAAGTAGACCATCAAATGGACAAAATCACCAAAGGGTTTTGCAAAGTCAGTTCGGATTTCTTTTTTATAGCCCACTGAAGTTTTTATTTTTTTATCAAAGGCGTTTGGAAAACGTCAAAAACACTATAATAAAAACACATCTGAGCTTTAAAATATGATCAGATGTCTGCAGTGAAATTTTATGGCGGTTCTTTTCTTAGAACATTTTAACCCTCTAACTGCCATTTTAAGGGGTCATTTTAGTCCTTTTTAAAAAACTAAACACAGAAGTCTAATAAAACGTCCATTTAGAGGGTTAAAATGTTCTACAAATATTTTCCTCATAAAATTTCACTAGGGGTTGTCAAATGTTCAAAGTTTGTGCGACATGCGCAAAGTGCTTAAAAAGGGTCAAGTATAAATAATCAATGTTTGTTATTTTTTTTTTACCAAAGCAGTGTTAAAAAATATCGACAAAAAACAGTGCAAATATACTTTTGAGCTAAAAATGACGTTCTGATGTGTTTTATAAAATTTTATGATGATTCTTTTCTTTGACCAAATTAACCCTCTAGCTCCCGTTTTAAAGGGTAATTATTGTCCTTTTTATAAGAACTACAAAAAAGTCTATAAAAAAGGCAGTTAAAGTGTTAAAATGTTTGCAAATATTTTCTGCATCAAATTTTACTAGGGCACGTCTAAGACAGAAAGTTCCGCCAGCATATAGCAAATGACGAAATATAAAAAAAAAAAAGGAACAAAGTTAAGTTCGACATTATCGAATGTATTAATACCCTCCACGATGTAAAAAAGTTTATTTGCAAAATAAAAACAAAACAAAAATTAAAAAAAGAAAAAAATCCGCGAAAAAATTTTTTTGGTAAAAAAAAAATTGACGAAAATGTTTTTTTTTTGTAAAAAAATATGTTTGTACTTGTTTAAATACCATTCGGTGATCGATTCTGTTCACATGTGTCAACCTGCAGCCGAATTAAAGCATTTTGTGTTTTTAGGTTATGTTGAATGTACCACAATTTTCGTGGGGTTACATTTTACATTTTCGTTCATAACTTTTGAACCGCTGAACCGATTTCGCTCAAAGGCAATACCAAACTGCTAAGGGCAACAACAAGTAAATATGTTAAGTCTTAGTTATATCTGTTTAATACTTTGGCCGTGATCACCATTTCAGATATCTTGGGAAAAAGTCTAGTGATGCCGTTCCATCGGAAATTTGTTGGTGGAGCAAAAATATTTTTGAGGACGAAGAAGAATTAGGTGAGGAAAAGACCTAAGCATTCTTTTGAGTCGAAAAAGGGTCCGATTTGAAAAAAAAAAGTCAAAAAAGTTTTGGATTTAAAAAAAAAAAAATCCAAAAATTTATTTTTATTTTTTTATAATTTATTTGGGACACATTTTGCTAAAAACAATTTGTAAGAAGTTACATGGATGAGAATAAACACCTCTTTGGCCAAAATATCAAATTTCGACTTCCTCTAACTCAGAGAGTCCTTGACCGATCTCCTTGAAAAATTGTGTCTGCACTACTACCCAATAGGAGAGAAGATCGGGATCAAAAGTTGTGTCAGTTGACACGAAAACCCCTGTATATATTATTGATCAGTGATCGATTTTAAGACATTCTAGCGATGCCTGTCCATCTGTGGAAATGGTGATCACGGTCAAAGTATTAAACAGAGCGGTTCAAAAGTTATGAACGAAAATGAAAGAACACCTCTAAAATTATGGTACATTCAACGTAACCTAAAAAGTTTTTAGTAAAAACACAAAATGCTTTAATTCGGCTGCTGCTTGACACATGTGAACAGAATTGATCACCGAATGGTATTTAAACAAGTACAAACATATTAAAAAAAAAAAACATTTTCTTCGAATTTTTTTTTTACCAAAAAATTTTTTTCGCGGATTTTTGTTTTTAAAAATTTTTTGGCAAATAAACTTTTTTACTTCGTGAAGGGTATTAATACATTCGAAAAAGTCAAATTTAACTTTGTTACTTGTTTTTTTTTTTTTTTTCGGCCCAAAAACAAATATAAAAGAAAAATTTTAATAATTTAAAATTTTACGCATTTTCTATATGCTGGACGAACTTTCTGTCTTAAACGTGCCCTAGTAAAATTTTATGCAGAAAATATTTGTAAAACATTTTAACCCTTTAACTGCCCTTTTTTATAGACTTTTTTGTATTTCTTTTAAAAAAGGACAAAAATGACCCTTTAAAACGGGAGCTAGAGGGATAATTTGGTCAAAGAAAAGAATCATCATAAAATTTTATAAAACACATCAGAACGTCATTTTTAGCTCAAAAGTATATTTGCACTGTTTTTTGTCGATATTTTTTAACACTGCTTTGGTAAAAAAAAATAACAAACATTGATTATTTATACTTTACCCTTTTTAAGCACTTTGCGCATGTCGCACAAACTTTGAACATTTGACAACCCCTAGTGAAATTTTATGAGGAAAATATTTGTAGAACATTTTAACCCCCTAAATGAACGTTTTACTTGACTTCTGTGTTTAGTTTTTGAAAAAGGACTAAAATGACCCCTTAAAATGGCAGTTAGAGGGTTAAAATGTTCTAAGAAAAGAACCGCCATAAAATTTCACTGAAGACATCAGATTATATTTTGAAGCTCAAATGTGTTTTTATTATAGTATTTTTGACGTTTTCCAAACGCCTTTGACAAAAATATTAAAACTTCAGTGGGCTATAAAAAAGAAATCCGAACTGACTTTGCAAAACCCCTTGGTGATTTTGTCCACTTGATGGTCTTCTTTCATATGGCGTTGAAGGCATTGAGGCTCAATGCGATGACCCAAAATTTGTTGCACAGTGTTCTAAGACGATCTAGCGATGTCCGTCCGTCCGTCTGTTGAAAACAACCTAACTTTTGAAAGACTTTACGGAGGCTCCTGAAGTTTGGCATATATGTTGGGCATTTACCTGGTCAGGTTTGTATTGCAATCCAGCGAAATCGGTTCATTGGTTCAAAAGTTATGAGCAAAAGAGTGAATTTCGGCAAGGGTTTTTCGCGAATTTACGAGATAAAAACACTATAACTTTCTAAAGGCAATTTGGAGGATGCTGAAGATAGCCATATATATTTGTCGTTTCCCTGAGCTAATTCATTTTGAATTTCAGCCAAATCAGTCAAGTGGTTCAAAAGTTATTAGCAAAACCGTAAATTTCAGATTCGCTTCACTTTAAATCCACGTGTTGAATGAAAACCCGTTAAATATGTTTTAAAAATATTGGTAAGTCACAAAAATATTTTACAACGTATTTTTGTCACTCAAAAATATTTTTACACTAAAATAAAAAAAAAAAAATGCACTCGAAAAAAATTTTACACTAAAAAAAAATTTTACACTCAAAAAGAAAATTTCCAAATTATTTTTTTTTTTTTTAAAAAATTAGTATATAAAGGGTTTTTCACAAAATAAAATATTTGTAATCACAAATGTTATTTTTTTCACGTTAGAAAATTTACTGTAACTTAAAAAGGGTGTTGTGGAGGGTATTCATAGATTCGGCCAAGTCGAATTTAACTTTTCTACTTGTTTTATATAACGTTGTTTTACTAAATCCGGTCGGATTTAGTAAAACAAAGACCGACCCCGTTAACTTTTGCCCCCAAAGTATTTTTTGAGCACACCAACAACATGTCTTCACTTTCTAAGGGGGTTTTTTATGCAATATTTCATGGCATTATGTGAAATTTCTTAAAGAATGGGATTCATCATGGAATTTGCAATATCTTATGAAATGGACAATACATATTTTTACCGTAAGTCTCCTTTTTGATGAAACTTTTTTTTATTTCACCAATTTAAAGTTAAAATAACATTAGCAAAACCAAACCTATACGCTTGAGCTCTTCAGTAACGGATAACTTTGAACTTATGGACCAACCAGTTGAAGATTTCGAATGTTTTTGCTACTTGGGAAGTGTTATAAAAACTGAAGATCTTAAGGAACTCACACATGTGGATTGGACATGTTTCGAATTAGTACCCTACTTGTAAATTTTAAGGCACAGTTGGTTAATTTTTTCAAATAAAAAAGTAAAATGAAGGTCAATTACACTACTCTACAAAAATCACCTTTTTTTTGTAAGACTTCTACAGTACATTTTCTAAAGTATTTTGGCCTCCTAAACACGAATCTGTCATCAGAAAAGTTGTATCAAATCGCCTTCTCGAGATATAGACATTTTTCATTTTTTGTGGATCAAGCCATCAAAACAGAATTTTTTTTTAATATTGGAAAAGTGTATGTTAAAGTTATTAATATTTCCAATAAAGAGAACCTGGGGTTAAAATCCAAAATCCATTGAATATCCAGAAATATTTGCAAAAGAAGTCAAAATTTTGAACCAAGTCTTCATATTTTTTTTCATAAATTATTTTGTACCAATTTTTATGGTTTTTTGTAAAATTAAAATAAAAAAACACATTTCTTAAAGTATTTTGGAACCTATCATCAGAAAAATTTTATCGAATGATCTTCTCGAGATATAGTCATTTTAATTATTTGCGGATTAAGCCCTCAAAACTAACAAAGTTGGCTTCTTTTGCAAATATTGCTGGATAAACTCAACGGATTTTAGAATCTAATCCCACGTTATTTTTATTGGAGTGTCTTCTTTATATATCTGCATTTAACGCGAAATTTCTTGCGATATTTGGATAATTAAAAGGATAAAACGAAAAAAGGACATTTTAAACTTTTTACATGTCCGCCTGGAATCCCTGATCGTATCGAGTCCGGATTTCTTGCAAAATTTAGGTAATTTTATTAGGAGTTTGAATAAAAAAAATATGAATAACTGAAACATACACTTTTCCATTATTAACAAATTTGTCGGTTTTGAGGGCTTGGTCCACAAAAAAAATAATAAAATGCCTTTATCTCGAGAAGGCGATTTGATACAACTTTTCTGATGACAGAATTCGTATTTAGGCAAAAATACTTTAGAAAATGTGTTTCAAACATTTTTTTTGTAATTAAAAAAAAAATCATAAAAATTGGTACGAAAAAATGTATAAAAAAAATATGCAAAATTGGTTCAAAATTTTGACTTCTTTTGCAAATATTTCTGGATATACTCAATGTATTTTAAATTTTAACGCCAGGTTCTCTTTATTGGAGTGACTAGTTTACATATCTGCTTTGAACAGGAAGTCTCTTGCAAAATTTGGATACTTATAAGGACATAACTAAAAAAAAGGAAATTTTAAAATTCCCTATAATGTCCTGATGATATCCTTGATCGTATCGAGTCCGGATTTCTTGCAAAAGTAAGGTCATTTTATTGGGAATTTGAATAAAAGAAAAATATGTAACTATAAAAAATACCCAGGCAGAAAAATACAAACGGGCCAACGTTGGAATGAAGTTGGCGGCGACGGTACCAACGTTGGCGAATCATACCCGTTTCTAAGTCTACGACGTCATTCCGAGGTTGAAATGATAACAGTGGCCAACGATCGCTCGACTTTTGTTTTGACGTTGGGTTAACATTGATTTTACAAATTTACGACATTGGATTCAACTTTTGCTTAGGGATGTATTGAAAATCTCGATGTAGTGCTATTTAGTTACCAATTTTTACAAATTGGTTGAAAAAGCAACTACTTAAGTGTTCACTTAGATTAAAGAGTCGAGGTCTATGTAAATCAAAAACTTTTTAAAAAAAATAAAAATGTTAAACTTTTAAATTGTAACCTATAGTGTAGTGTTTTATGTAAACACAAAGTTGTGCCAACACAATATTTTTAGTAAAACTGTTTTACATTATGCAATGTTGTATTTTTGGCTTGCCCGATATTGCACCAACACAACATTTTTGGTACGGTTGGCAATTTCTGTCTGGGTACTTTTACAACATTAACAAGTAAAAAAGTTAAATTCGGCCTTGCAGAATGTAGCGATACCCTCTACAATTTCAAAAAGATTATTTCAAAAAACTTTTTTTAAAAGCAAACTACTTTTGAAAAAGAAAAAATAAAAAAATTTTGAAAAAAAATTTCCGCGAAAAAAAAAGTTGATAAAAAAAAACCGAAATTTTTTTCTTTTTTTATCAAAAAATATCTTCGTACTTGTTTAAATACCATTTTGTGTTCAATAATTATCACATATGTCAACCAGCAGCCGAATTAAAGAATATAATTAGAGCCCGTGCTCGATCTGTACTTACAGAAAAAATCAAATAAAATTACTGACAAAATATGTCGCCATTAGGCACGTCTCCGAAACAGAAAATGCAAATTCCTTCATTTGTGTCTGCAATTCCAGATCATGTTGGTAACCCTTGCGAAATAATGTAAGAGACAAAAAAGTTGAAAGAAAGTATGAAGTGAGGTTGAGATTGCTAGGAATAGAATTGTAGTGTTGGAAACTATCAAAATTTATTCTGTAGAAACTATAAATATTCACACATATAAAAAACAGTTTTCATTAACAAGACAAACCGACATTTAAAATCCTACTGATGATGACACTAACTGGGGTGATTGAAACCGGTATAGGAAATACCAGAAATGTCTATAATTTTTAGAAATTCAATTTTTCTTCTGCATTTTTTCAACTTGAACCCTTATAACAAATATAATTAGAGCCCGTGCTCGATCTGTACTTACAGACAAAATCAAATAAAGCATTTTGTATTTTTAGGTTTTGTTGAATGTAGGGCTTCCAATCGGGATTGGTTTTTCTGAATCCCGGGATTCGGGATTGAATAAAAATTTTCGGGATCCCGATTTCGGGATCCCGGGATTTTCGGGATATTTTGAATCCCGGGATTCACGGGATTTTTTTGAAATTTTCGGGATTTTTCGGGATTTTCAAAAATTTTTTGTATTTTTTGTCACTTTAACAAATTCACGCGTTAGTAAAAATTAGCAAAGTTTTGTTGATGTTGTGAACTTCAAAAAAAGGTCGGGATTCCTCCTGTGAAGAATATCCGTATTCGGTTATCTTTCTTATCTTTCGTCGTGGCTCATCGTTATCAACTTTTAGTGAGCGCGAGTTGAAAAAAAAAATAAATGAATTTTTCAATTTTTGCATAAGTGATTCATTTTTTGCAAATTTTTTAATTTTTGTTTAAATTATTTGATTATTTTTAATTTATTTGTTTTTTTTTTTTTTTGGCAATAAAAAAATTTTAGCAATGTTTTTTTTGTAAAAAATGTGTTCAAATGTCCAAAATGATCTAGTGCAGGCGTTGGTAATCAATACTAAAATTTTTTACTAATATTATTCAAAACCAGTAAAAATTACTAATTTTAGTACTTTGAAGATACTAAAAAACTACCGTACTACTGGTAATTAGTAACTTATTAGTAGATTTTGGTACCAAATCACTTACTAATATTTTTACTGCATAATTATTTTGAGTATAAGAGTAAAAGGAATAAATATAAAAGCCCTTATGTCGAACCACCACTAGTTTTTAGAATTTCTTTACATTTCGCAAACGTTTCACCTTTTTCTATAACAAAAACATTGTACCTGACGAAACTTTTGTCGATTTTTTTATTTTGTTCCACAAAATTCATATTTTATTCAAATTATTTAAAAAAAATCTAAAAATAATAAAAAATAATGAAAAAAATCTGGATCCCGAAAATCCCGGGATTGAAAATCAGAAATCCCGAGATTCGGGATTTGTCTAATCCCGAAAATCCCGGGATTTCCGGGATCGGGATATCCCGATTGGAAGCCCTAGTTGAATGTACTAAAATTTTTGAGATGTCCTTACATTTTCGTTCATAACTTTTGAACCGCTAAACCGATATCGCTCAAATGCAATACCAGACTTCCCGGGAGAACTTCTAGTAAATATGTTAAGTTTCAGTCCTATACTAGATAAAAAGAAAAAGTTGTATTACAAAAAGTTGGTTCTAAGTATTTTGGTTGCGATCACCATTTTCACAGACAGACAGACGTACAGGCTGACAGACGGACAGACTGACAGATGGAGAAACGAAAAGACAGACCGAAATCGCTAGAATGTCTTAAAATCGATCGGGGATCATGAATATATATATACTTTATGGGGTCCCAGACCGATATTTCGATGAGTTACAAACGGAATAACAAACTTATATTTACCCTCTATTACTAGAGTGGAGGGTATAAAAAATGTGCCTGTTTTGAGGGCTTTGTCCACAAAAAATTAAAATGGCTATATCTCGAGCAGGCGATTTTATACAACTTTTCTGATGACAGATTCGTGTTTAGGAGCCCAAAATACTTTAGAAAATGTACTTTAGAAGTCTTTGCAAAAAAAAGTTGATCAAGTAGTGTTATTGTATGGGTGTTAATCGAGGTGCATCTGTGCGTGATGTGTCTTGTTTATACTGTCATACTTAATTTATAAAACGTGCTTTTAAACCACAAATTTATTCCTAATTGTATTGTATATTTAAATCAATTCTGCTGCTTTATATTTATACTTATGAAAGTAATAGCTTTATTGTAAACATTTACAAATTGCCTTATTTTAAGATTCAAATGACAAAACATCAAAAATGAAAAATTGGGCAATAAATTAAGTTAATAATCTAAAGATTTTCAATGCATATGAAATAAAAAATATTTTTTTAAACATACACATTTTTTTACAGAATTTTGATCAAACAAAAATTTTTTTCTGCATCTTTCTACAAATTTAATTTAGCTATGGAAAAAGTTCTGGCATCATTTCTGTTATCACAACTGATACCTGATCTATGGAAGTAATGCTAAAAGAAATGTTTCTAGAATATACACTGTAAAAACTTATTCAAAAAATATTTCAGTGTGTAGAATTTTTTAACATGATAATGTTTTTAGGCTGGGGTCTAATTTTAAAAAAGTTGCAGGACGCCACCTCAGTTTGACTATATAAGCTAACGATTCAACAAAAAAGAAAATGAGAATTACATTTTTCATTTTATTACAACCTTAAACTTTGACAATAATTTAAAATTAATAAATAAAATAAAAAAAATAGTTCTTGTAGCGACACCTAGCGCCGGTACTCTATTAACGCAGTATTGCCATACCAAATATCGCATTTCCAATTAGATTAGTTACCATCATCGCAAATTGTTTCCAATAAAATATTACCACATCGCAAAACTAGCCAGTATATTTGAAAAAAGCTACAGTGGCCTTGCTGAAGTGAGCCAGACTGGAAAACAGAAGGTGGGTGATCGAATCCGTGATTTGTCAACTTTTTTTTTTTTAACATGGTAATGTTTTTAAGCTGGGGTATAACTTTTGACTATATAAGGGTGTCGTACTTAGATGACTTAGCATTAACCAGACCTTCGAAAATTGAATTCAACCCATTATTATAAAAATTTTAAGAAATGAATTAATTTGTGTCCAAATCGGTTCTTTGAATTTAATCTTTATTTAAAAAAAAAAAAACAATTAATTTTGTGAATAATTAAATTATAATAATTAAATTAATTATTTAAAAATTATTATAAATTAAACCCTACATAACTGATGATTGTAACTACCCGAAATATTGGTTCTATTGGTCCAACCTTCAAGTATGACGATCAACTCAGAATCACTTTATTAGTGGTTTTGTCCATCTGTTCACACTGAAAGAATTATTGTTCATTATATCTATGAACAAATTTCATAAAACCAAATTCATAGAACCTATGAAACAATTCATTGGCTGAATGAATATTCATTAGTATTCTGAAATATTTCATAGAATTTTACTCATAGATTTTATTAAATTCATAGAAAAAATTCATAGAATTAATGAATGTCATTCATAAAAGAAAATGTCATCAATATGCCTTTTAATTTCAAAAATATCATTGCTGCCCTGACCGGGGCTCGAACCCAAGACCTACCGGCTGAAGTGGTAATTGTCGACGCCTTAGCTTTCAGTGCCACCAAAGAAGAAAAATCTCGCCAACTAACGCTTGGTTTTATAACGCTTCATTTTTGTAAATAAACAAAATATTTGTTTTCTACAAACACACACACAGCTTTTGGCAGAGCATTGTGACAGAGCATAGACACAAACTATCGGCGGTAGGTGTCACTCGATAACGCAGTATTGCCATACCAAATATCGCATTTTCAATTAGATTAGTTACCATCATCGCAAATTTTTTTCAATAAAATATTACCACATGGCAACATTAACCAAACATTAATTTGGAAATCGAAAAGAGAAACATAACAAAATGTAAATCATTATTTAAATAAGCTATGGTGGCGTAGCTGAAGTGAGCCAGACTGGAAAACAGAAGGTCCGGTGATCGAATCCCTGACCCTGACCTTTCAACCCTTTTTTTTTTATTTAGTTTTTTTTAGCTTGTACATTTCTTTTTGTTAGGGCAAAATTTGTTTGCATTAATTCTTTATACTTCTTTATTTAATTATAAAGTTTTTCAGTTTTTTCTAAATTTTTTAGTTGTTTTTCTTTCTGAATTTTGTATTTTTTTCTGAATATATCTGCATTTTTCTGACTTATTTTTTCCATTTTCTTGATCTGTTCTTACAATTAGTTTTCCAAATTTTTTGTGAATATTGAATAAATTTGAGAAATTTCTTGGAGTTTTTTTTCTGAATATTTTTTAACCCTTACATATTTTTTTGCAAATATGTGAGGGTTATTCGTAAAAAGTTTTTATTAAATAAAACATTATCATGATTTAATATTTTGGGCAAGAGTACAAAACTCTGCGGCATTTTTTATTATGTTTCCCTCATTTCCTTTTTTATTACCACCTTGATTTTTTTTAATTTTTGGTCTCAAAATGCATTTTCCCAACGGAAATATTTTTTTTTTTAACTCATCACCATTCTTTTAAAGAAAATAAATATTTTTTAATATCAACACATCGTATGACATTTTTAAATAGAAATATTCACCAAAGTGATCTATAAATAAAAACAAAAAGACAAATTCTTTCTTCATGCCGTTCTACATTTTTTAAACAAATTTATATGGATAAATTTAACGCGTCTACGTAAAAACAATAAAAAATTTGTATGTTCCATTAAATTATAATGAAAACAAAATATTAAATTGACATCATATCAAAACACAAACAATACTACGTAAAAAAGACATATCCGAGTAAAAATTGTTGTATATTTTTGTATTAATTTGGATTTGTTTTTTTTAGGAATTTTATACCTTTTACTTACAAGGAAGGTATCCCATATAGCCCAGGAAAATAAGGAGAAAAAAATGGCAATCTGCGGAAAATCGGATAGGTTCTCTGAAAATTTCCACAATCTAAATAAGAAAAAAAAAGTCCCCAGCAATCACCCGTGTCCTTGCTGAGATATTGAGGTCAAAGGTCACAAAAACCGGGTTTTTTACAGTTTTTTGCTAATATCTCGCTTGATATGCATCGTAGGCTTTAAGAGTCTATTACAAAACTTGTAGAGTATAAAATTGCCTACAATATGTTTCCTAATACTTTTTTCGTATCTCTCACCGTTTCTGAGATACTAAGGCCAAAATTAACAAAAACCAGATTTTTTACAGTTTTTTGCTAATAGCTCGCTTGATATGAATGATACGCTTTAATACTCTATTAAAAAACTTATAGAATATAAAATTATGTACAAATTTCTCTTTATAATTTTTTTTACAGTTTTTTGCTAATAGCTCGCTTGATATGAATGATACGCTTTAATACTCTATTAAAAAACTTATAGAATATAAAATTATGTACAAATTTCTCTTTATAATTTTTTTCGTATCCCTTACCGTTTTTGAGATATGGGCGAATTTATCTTTAATTTATGAATATAATAGGGGGACACAAAATAATGACACCAAACATGAAAACTGAAAAGGGCATATCTTTAAAACGAAATCGTGTATTACTAAAAAAATAAAAACTGCTACGTAGATAATTAATCTAGCTTTTATTTGAGTCTGATCTAGAGCAGATTGTGTAATTAATGAAAATGCTGCGAAGGTCGAATTGTAAAATTAAGTTATTTTAAAATATTTTTTAGTTACGAATAATTAAATGAGAATCGGGTGTCTCTCACAACTTAGTGTAGAGTAATTAAAAAAGCAACAAAAAATATTTTTTGTGTTACAAAAAAAGTTGGAGGTCATAAATTAAATGACCTGAGAAACGGGTGCCTCTTACAAAACAATTCTGGTCTGAAACTTTTTGTTGATCGGCAAGTTATATGATACCTGAAGATAAACAAAAAGATTATTACTAAAAATAAAAAAATTGAACTTAGAAAAAATTGAGTTTTTTTCGAAAACATATTAGAAAACCTGGATCAAAAAATATTTTAACATAATTTTATTTTTCTAGCTCGACTCTCGTAGCACACACTTAAAATAAAACCTATGTCAAAGCTGCAGAAAAATCTGCCCATTTTGAGCTAAATGAGAAAATCTGTCGAGGCAGATAAATCTGCTAATTTCAGCTGAAAATTTTCTGATTTTGCAGAAAAATCAGCTCATTTTAGCAGAAAAAATCTGTTGATTTCAGCAACGAATAAAATAATTGGTTGAAAAAAAAAAAAACTATTTTTTTAAAGATAGTTGCTAAATATTTCTGTAAAATTAGACGAATAATCTTCTGATTTCTGTTATTTTCTATACCAAATGACTGACAACTTAGTAAAAAGATCCATTTCAGCAGAAAAATCTGCTTAAAGTTTGAAGCTGAAAGTTGTTTACAGATTTTTTGACAGAGCTTTTTTTCTTGAGTGTATTAAAAAATTACACAATCTGCTCTAGATCGGACTCAAATAAAAGCTAGATTAATTATCTACGTAGCACTTTTTATTTTTTAGTAATGCACGATTTCGTTTAGAAGATATGCCCTTTTCAGTTTTCATGTTTGGTGTCATTATTTCGTGTCCCTATTGTATTCATAAATTAAAGATAAATTCGCTGATATCTCAAAAACGGTGAGGAATACGAAAAAAATTACAGAGAGAAATTTGTTCATAATTTTATATTCTATAAGTTCTTTCATACACTTTTAAAGCGTAAGACTCAAATTAACCGAGATATAAGCAAAATAATATGCACTTTATGTAATGCTATATATAAAAATATGTTCTTTATGTAGAGCAATATCTAACCATATATATTTATGTCTTATAGTCTCAATTTTTTTAATATTGTATCAGTCCGGATCAAACTGATAAAACCAGATAGACCCATTTTACGTATCATCTTATATATAAGACTATCTGTTCAGATCTTGTAGGATAACCGAAGATAATATTTGAAACAATTGTGTCCACCATATTTGGGATCTAATTTGTCACTGCTATATATAACTCTTTTTTACTCGGGCAATTTTTTTTCATCAATATCTTTTTACCAAATTTTTTTTTCGTAAATTTTTTTGTGGCGAGTTGCCTTGATTAAATACTTATCACATTAAAACGGAATGCACCACAATCTCAAAAATTTACATTCTAATATAGTTTTGAATGGGCTATCGATTAAATTTTTTTTTTTTTTAATATTTTCAGAAACCGTTCTGAAATTTTCCATTTTTTAAAAATGTCAATTTATTAAAAAACATGCCACCTTTTTATTCCTTTTTTAATTTTTTTTTTTAAAAGTTTAGATGTTTGTCCATCCACACAAAAAAAATTCCGCAGAGTTTTGTACTCTTGCCCAAAAAATTAAATCATGATAATGTTTTATTTAATAAAAACTTTTTACGAATAACCCTCACATATTTGCAAAAAAATATGTAAGGGTTAAAAAAATATTCAGAAAAAAAGAACTCCAAGAATTTGATCAAATTTATTAATATTTACAAAAAATTTGTAAAACTACACTCAAAATAATAACTCTGGTAAATTACAGAAAAACTCTGCTAATTTAACAGAGTTCACCGTACTTTTCCAGCTAGCAACATTACTTGGTAATTTTACTAAAAAACTCAGTAAAATGATTATTACAAAAAAAAACTGTTAATTTACAGACTTTATAGTAAAATATTGGTTAAATATTAGCGTCTTTTGACAGAAAAAAACTCTGTTTTTTTTACTATAAAACTCTGTAAAATATTTTGGACAAAAAAACTGTTAGTTTACAGAGTCTCTAGTAAAATATTGGTTAAATAAAGCACCATTTAGCAAAGAAAAACTCTGTTAATTTACATAGATTTGTAAAATGTATTTGATGCAACCAAAATTTTATAGAAAAAACTCTATACCCTAGTAAAAAAGTTTTGATATAATGATATATAATTTGATACAATCATATTAAATTATATATGACTTTTTATATGTTCATTTCAAATTTTATCTAAGATTCATAGCGGCTCCATTTTCTTATCTGAGGTTATACATAAATATATCTGACTTCATGTAATTATATAAATCTATATTAATTTATATAAAATAAGATCAAGTGGATTTAATTGGATGTGACCAAAATTCGGATCTAATTGTATCATTTTTTTATATTTGTGTATCTAAAATAATACAATTAGATCAATATCTGATCCAACTTGATACAGCCAATTTTGAGATCAAATTAGATATGAAAGTTTTTTTTTTTTTACTCGGGTAGTTAAATGCAGTTTATTTTGGAATTTTCTTTTTTAAGTTTTCTGTGAAATTAATGTTTAAAATACAGACAAAACTTAGTTTTTGGTTACAAAAAATACAAGGTATTTTGCTAAAATCTGTATTTTTGCAGAAATATCTGTTAATTATCTGTAAAATAAGGATTACAAGGTTAAAAGTAATATAACAGATAAAACTTTGTTTTTTGTCACAAAAAATTCAAAGTATTTTCTTTAAATCTGTATTTTGACAGAAAACTCTGTCAAACATCTGTTGAATTGAGATTACAGCCATTTTACAATGTATTTTACAGAGTTATTATTTTGAGTGTAAAAACAAATCAGAAAATACAAAAAATAAGTCAGAAAAATGCAGATATTCAGAAAAAATCACAAAATTCAGAAAGAAAAACAACTAGAAAATTTAGAAAAATCTGAATATATAAAAATTTTATTTTATTTATAATTAAATAAAAAAGTACAAAGAATTAATGCAAACAATTTTTTCCCTAACAAAAAAACTAAAAAAAAAAAGTTGACAAATCACGGGATTCGATCACCGAACCTTCCGTTTTCCAGTCTGGCTCACCTCAGCTAGGCCACCGTAGCTTACTCAAATATTGATTTAAATTTTGTTATGTTTCTCTTGCTTGTAGATACATATTCCATTTTCAAATATACTGGTTAGTATTGTCATGTAGTAATATTTTATTGGAAAAAATTTTGCGATGATGGTAACAAATCTAATTGGAAATGCGACATTTGGTATGGCAATACTGCGTTAATCGAGTGACACCTAGCGCCGCTAGGTGTCACTACCAAAACTATGTGTTTTTTTATTTTATTTATTAATTTTAAATTATTGTCGTAGTTTACGGTTGTAATAAAATGAAAACTATAATTCTTATTTTCTTTTTTGTTTAATCGTTAGCTTATATAGTCAAACTGAGGTGGCGTCCTGCAACTTTTTTAAAATTAGACCCCAGCCTAAAAACATTATCATGTTAAAACTGTGAAAAATCAGGTTATTGTGAGTTTTGGCCTAAATATCTCAAAAACGGTGAGAGATACGAAAAAAGTATTAAGAAACATATTGTAGATAATGTTATGTTCTTCAAGTTTTGTAATAGACTCTTAAAGCGTACGACGCATATCAAGCGAGATATTAACAAAAAACTGTAAAAAACCCGGTTTTTGTGACCTTTGACCTCAATATCTCAGCAAGGACACGGGTGATTGCTGGGGACTTTTTTTTTCTTATTTAGATTGTCAAAACTAAGATCTGTGCAAATTTTCAGAGAACCTATCTGATTTTCCGCAGATGACTCCTTATTTTCCTGGGCTAATAGCATACACTCAGATTGTTCTGTAGTGCCAAATTATAAGATCGCTCTGATTACACTGTGCAACAAGAAAAATGAGCCTCAATGGCTTCAACACCATATGAAAGAAGACCATCAAGTGGACAAAATCACCAAAGGGTTTTGCAAAGTCAGTTCGGATTTCTTTTTTATAGCCCACTGAAGTTTTTGTTTTTTTATCAAAGGCGTTTGGAAAACGTCAAAAATACTATAATAAGACCACATCTGAGCTTCAAAATATGATTTGATGTTTTCACTAAAATTTTATGGTGGTTCTTTTCTTAGAACATTTTAACCCTCTAACTGCTATTTTAAGGGGTCATTTTAGTCCTTTTTCAAAAACTAAACACAGAAGTCTAATAAAACGTCCATTTAGAGGGTTAAAATGTTCTACAAATATTTTCCTCATAAAATTTCACTAGGGGTCGTCAAATGTTCAAAGTTTGTGCGACATGCGCAAAGTGCTTAAAAAGGGTCAGGTATAAATTATCAATGTTTGTTATTTTTTTTTTACCAAAGCAGTGTTAAAAAATATGGACAAAAAACAGTGCAAATATACTTTTGAGCTAAAAATGATGTTCTGGTGTGTTTTATAAAATTTTATGATGATTCTTTTCTTTGACCAAATTAACCCTCTAGCTTCCGTTTTAAAGGGTAAATTTTGTCCTTTTTTAAAAGAAATACAAAAAAGTCTATAAAAAAAGGCAGTTAGAGGGTTAAAACGTTTTACAAATATTTTTTGCATCAAATTTTACTAGGGTACGTCTAAGACAGAAAGTTCGTCCAGCATATAGAAAATGCTTAAAAATTTTAAAGTATTAAAATTTTTTTTTATTTTGGACCGAAATATAAAAAAACAAGTTAAAAAGTTAAATTCGAATTTGTCGAATGTATTGATACCCTCCACAATGTAAAAATTTTATTTGCAAAAAAAAAAAACAAAAACAAAAATAAAAATTAAAAAAAAAAAAAAATCAGCAAAAAAAAATTTGTGGTAAAAAAAAAATTCGACTAAAATGTTTTTTTTTGTAAAAAAAATATGTTTGTACTTAAATACCATTCCGTGATCGATTCTGTTCACTTGTGTCAACCAGGTTATGTTGAATATACCACAATTTTCGAGGTGTTCTTTAATTTTCGTTCATAACTTTTGAACCACTGAACCGATTTCGCTCAAATGCAATACCAAACTACTTAGGGCAACAATAAGTAAATATGCTAAGTCTTAGTTATATCTGTTTAATACTTTGGCCGCAATCACCATTTCCACAGACGGACAGGTATCGCTAGAATGTCTCAATATCGATCATTGATCAATAATATATATGGGGGTTTTCGTGTCAACTGACACAACTTTTTAAACCTATGTCTTCCGGCCAAAGTATTAAACAGATATAACTAAGACTTAGCACATTTACTTGTTGTTGCCCTAAGTAGTTTGGTATTGCATTTGAGCGAAATCAGTTCAGTGTTCAAAAGTTATGAACGAAAATGTAAGAACACCTCGAAAATTGTGGTATATTCAACATAACCTGGTTGACACAAGTGAACAGAATTGATCACGGAATGGTATTTAAGTACAAACATATTTTTTTACAAAAAAAAAACATTTTCGTCGAATTTTTTTTTTAAATTTTTATTTTTGTTTTTTTTTTTTTGCTAATAAAATTTTTACATTGTGGAGGGTATCAATACATTCGACAAAGTCGAATTTAACTTTTTAACTTGTTTTTTTATATTTCGGCCCAAAATAAAAAAAAAAATTTAATACTTTAAAATTTTTAAGCATTTTCTATATGCTGGACGAACTTTCTGTCTTAGACGTACCCTAATAAAATTTGATGCAAAAAATATTTGTAAAACGTTTTAACCCTCTAACTGCCTTTTTTTATAGACTTTTTTGTATTTCTTTTAAAATAGGACAAAATTGACCCATTAAAACGGAAGCTAGAGGGTTAATTTGGTCAAAGAAAAGAATTATTATAAAATTTTATAAAACACATCAGAACATCATTTTTAGCTCAAAAGTATATTTGCACTGTTTTTTGTCCATATTTTTTAACACTGCTTTGGTAAAAAAAAAATAACAAACATTGATAATTTATACTTGACCCTTTTTAAGCACTTTGCGCATGTCGCACAAACTTTGAACATTTGACGACCCCTAGTGAAATTTTATGAGGAAAATATTTGTAGAACATTTTAACCCTCTTAATGGACGTTTTATAAGACTTCTGTGTTTAGTTTTGAAAAAGGACTAAAATGACCCCTTAAAATAGCAGTTAGAGGGTTAAAATGTTCTAAAAAAAAGAACCACCATAAAATTTTAGTGAAAACATCAAATCATATTTTGAAGCTCAGATGTGGTCTTATTATAGTATTTTTGACGTTTTCCAAACGCCTTTGATAAAAAAACAAAAACTTCAGTGGGCTATAAAAAAGAAATCCGAACTGAATTTGCAAAACCCTTTGGTGATTTTGTCCACTTGATGGTCTTCTTTCATATGGCGTTGAAGGCATTGAGGCTCAATGCGATGACCCAAAATTTGTTGCACAGTGTTATTTATATGTAGGTGCTGTCTTGGCATTTCAAAAAAAGGATTGCAACCTTATGGACATTTAAGTACTTTCGGGAAAATCTGAATAATAGCCGAATATCGACGAAAGCAAAAATACGTGCCGGCTTAATCTTACTTAATACAGATTATTATATACATATATAAATTTGGCGGTCGTATATACTTCTCCATACAAAGTACCTTAAGATTTACACATTTTTGAGATTTTCAACTAAGCAAAGCCGAATTTCGACAAGTTCGAGTAGTCCTTCAAAAAATCTTTTGATTCATATAATATAATCATTTGAGTGTCCCTTATTTTGGAAATGTTGGAAATGTTGAAATGCGGCCGTGCTATTGGCAAAAAACTGGAGCCGGTTCGGCCAAAAATTTTTAATTTTACTTTTTAAATGGATCTATCTTGGAAAGTATAAGAGATTACCACACCTACCAAACAGGTTTTTTAGGCGTCTACTAGCACATCGTCCACAATGTTCTAGTCTGATAACAGAAAAATGACATACGATTA
Organism: Pegoplata infirma; assembly: GCA_963921195.1. NCBI lineage: Eukaryota > Metazoa > Arthropoda > Insecta > Diptera > Anthomyiidae > Pegoplata > Pegoplata infirma. The sequence continues at coordinate 90,664,498 of OY992538.1, read as the reverse complement.
AAGTGCTCGTTTGCAAAAGGTGCCCTACTTTGAGGGGTTCTGCTGTCTCCCTTGTTCAACCGCTAGGCTCTATAACTTCCAAACTTAAGCTCGAAAATACGCTAGCTATTACCCTTTTTTAATTTCATGGCTATCGGTCCAGTACATACTGAATGGCTGAATTATTTCCAAAAAAATTACCATTTCTTTCACCGTACACTATTAAGATGACAGTTTTCGCCATCGCCGTCTAAAAAAATATTAATTTTGCAAAGTAAACCATCTAAAACCACCAACATTTTCATTGGTCAACACTTTGTTTCTTTATCAATTTATATTAAGGTTTCTACTTAAGTCAAATGAAAATATGTAGTATCTGCACCAATATTGACCAAGAAAATATTGTCATTTCATTCATGAACGTCAGTCAGTATAATATAAAAGTTCTTCATCTTAACTATGCAAACAGCACTGAAATGTGTCTCATGAAACAAGTAGTCTATAAGTACGTACATCAAAAAAGTTGTTTTGTGTGGTTTTGTAATAATTAAAAACCACTTGATTTAGTATTTTTGATTTGATAAAGAAATAAAAAAAAAACAATAGGGTAGTCCATCATATAGTGTTAGCAGAAAAATCTGCTTTATGTTTGGTATTTCAAAATGAAGTCTATTTATAGAGTTTTACTTGTCAGTTCGTCTTTTGAAAGACAACTGTGAGGCCACTAAAGCTTCAGTAAGATCGGTCTAGTTGTTAAAAATGCCTGCGTATTTTGTACTTTTGCTCAAAACATTAAATCATGATAATGTTTTTCAGAAGATTTGGGTTTACTTGCCAAAGCAACGTTTTTTTAGAAAAAATAATGTTATATTACTTTGCTATTCCATGCAAAACTGATTTACATATAAGTCGAGGACCCCATTAAGTTTATATATTATTGATCTATTTCTAAGACACTCTAGCTATATACATCCGTCTATTTAGCTGTGGAAAGGCAGATGCAATCCAAACCAATATAGCTGTACATTTGGTAAATGAGTGTAAAAATAAGTACAAAAATGTGTTTTTCAAATTTTTGAGAGTATAAAAGATTCGGCACCGAAGAATTTAACACTCTCACTTGTTTTATGTGCATTTGATTAACAAATGGAACATTTTTATGTGAAAAGATTAGACTTGCTGAAAAAGTAGATTTGGTAAAAACATGGGGGGGAACAATTTTTGAATGAAAAAAAATTGTTTGATGAAAAAAAATTTTTTTTTGATGTAAAAAAAAATTGATGAAAAAAAAAATTTTTTGAAAAAAAATTGATAAAAAAAAAATTTATGAAAAATTTGATGAAAAAAAAATTGATGTAAAAAAATCAGGGTTGCCAACCGATACCCACCTAGAATAACGGTATTTGGCTATTGTACCGCAACCAATTAAGATATGGACATTTTCAAAAGCGAATATGAAAGTTGATGAAATTTCTAGTGTTTTAAATGTGTCACTTCGTGTTTCTACCGGTTCGTTTTCGAAATATAGGTCAATCAATACCTTTATAATACCGTTTGAAACGGTATTATAACGGTATTGGCCTATATAACTAAAACGAACCGGTAGAAACACGAAGTGACACATTTAAATTATTAGAAATTTCATCAGCTTCCATAATCGCTTTTGAAAATGTCCATATCTTTATTGGTTGCGGTACAATAGCCAAATACCGTTATTCTAGGTGGGTATCGGTGAAAAAAATTAATGAAAAAAGAAATTTAATGAGAAAAAAAAAATTTATGAAAAAAAAATTTATGACAAAAAAAATTTGATGAAAAAAAAATTTGATGAAAAAAAAAAATTTGATGAAAAAAAAAAATTTGATAAAAAAAAATTTATGAAAAAAAACTTTGATGAAAAAAAAAATTTTTTTTTAAATAATTATGTTACTTTTTATTCACCAGCTGGTGAAAAACGGTTTTATTCACCACGAGGTAAATTATTATCCAAGTTACAAAGCCAAGTTACTAAAAGTTTTTGTTTTAAGAAAATGAAAATAGTAATTCTTCTTTTCTTTTTCGTTAATTCTTAGCTTATATAGCCAAACTGATGTGGCGTCCTGCCTAAAAAATTGATTAACACGATTTGAAAGACATTAGAAAACGTCCATACAAACGTCCCCTATAAATTTTGTTAAAATGACTAACCGTTTTATTAGTTATCCCCTCGAAATTTATCAGGTGTGTTCATAAATGAATATTCCAAATTTGAAGGAATCCGAACAAGTCAACTTGTAGTCTCCATACAAACCACTTTCCCGATATTTACAGAAATCTCTCGAAATTCAAGAAAATAAATAAATTTTTGTTTACAATTTCGTTTTATAGGTGATGTTCGTGTACTTCGGTTGCCCGATTAAACAACAATAATAACACCATTTTTAGGCTAAGTCCCCATCAAAAAATTTCGACCGACACTGAAAAAAAGGCATAACTAAAATTTTGGAAAAAATGTCTTTGAAAATTTATCATGAATTTTCCTAAAATTTAGTTAAATTTAAGTAAACAATGAGAAATTTTCTTAACTGTGAGGAAAAAAGTTTATTTCATTTACTTATAATTAGTTCATAGTTTTCATTAAATGGAATTTTTTAATATAAGGATATTTATTAAAAATTTAGTTCAAGTTTAGTTAAAATTTACTAAAAAAAAACAGCATCGTATTTCTCTTCTTTGAATTGGGGAAGTGTGCTTCTTAGAATTTAGTTAATAACTTCTGAGAATTTATTAAATAACTTCTTAGTTAAAAATTCCAATTGGCGATATCTCGAAAACTACCCAGGAAAATTTTTCAGAAGCGATTCTGAAAACACTTGTTCTAGAACAGGTTTTGCGGTAATCCTACAATATTTCACTTCAATTATTCAGACCAAGTTAACCCAGCAAAATTTTCTGTTCCAAAACGCATCAAACTACTCTGCAACCGGTTCTACTTAACATTCCAGAATCAATGATTATACCCTACCCACTCTGTGGTACAGGGTATAGTGAGTTTGTGCTGATGTTTGTAACGTCCCGAAATATTGGTCCTAGACCTACCTTCAAGCATACCGATCGACTTAGAATTACTTTTTGAGTCGATTTAGCTATGTCCGTCCGTCCGTCCTTCCGTCTGTCCATCTATCGTTTTAAGCACGATAAAGGTCGCAATTTTCAATCAATTGACTTGAAATTTGAAACTTAAGCATCTTTTGGCCCAAGAACGAAGCCTATTGAAATTGGAGAAAATCGGTCCATGTCAACCCCTAGCCCCCATACAAACGCCCCCTTTGGATTCGGCTTAAATGACTCTAATAACCATATTATAATAGATATTGCTTTGAAATTTAGCAAGTAATCAAATTTTGTATGCACAAATCACCATTTCAAATTTTAAAGAAATCGGGTCAGTCCTTCTGGTAGTCCCCATATAAACCACCCTCCCGATATTCACACAATTCCCTCAAAATTCATAAAAATAGAAATATTTGATAAACATTTTATTTTTATGTGTTAAACGTGAACTTAAGTAACCTAATCGAATCGCAATATAATTGCACCATTTTTGGCATTAGTTCCCCCATAAAAAAATTTCGACGGATATTCAGTTAAATCGGTCTATTGACAAAAAAATAAGTCAATTCCACTTAAATTTGATCTGTGTGTGTTTTCTACACTTAATAAAGATCTAAAAAAAGACAGATCCAATCGGTCCATGTTTGGACTTGGGAGCCATTTTCCGGAAAACACTGGTGTAGGGTATTATATGGTCGGTATTGACCGACTATAACTTTCTTACTTGTTTTTGTTTGAAATTCCCAGTTGGCAAAATAAAATCACACCTGACATACTGCTGACTCTCCCTTTATGAAAAATGACATGTCAGCAGTTGGTCAGCAGTGTCCACCAGTATCGGTGGCCACTAACAATTCGTTTAAACAACCGCTGACCAACTGCTGACATGTCATTGTTGACATTTTGAAAAATTGTATGAAGATGTCAGCAATTTTATAAAGGGAGAGTCAGTAGTATGTCAGGTGTGATTTTTTTGCCGACTGGGTTGTCCCGAAAGCAATCGTTTTTTAGAGCAAGTAGTTTTTTTGAAAAATAATTTTATATAGAAAATTTTGTTGTGATAACCGTCGAATATATTCAAGAATCAATTGAACCAGGAATTTGTTCTAATAATTTTTCCCTGGGAAGTGAAAATTATTGTGAAGCTTGTTCTCTGCATATAAAGTTTCATAACATTTTGGTTCTTAGGAATTGAAAAAAAAAAATTTATGTCAAAAAAATTAAAAAAATATATATTTTTTTTTTGCTACCCGGCTAAAAATGTTGTATATTATTATATATGATATCATATATGAGACCATATACAGTATCATATGTAGTATCAAATATGGTCTCATATATGAACATATTCCAAAATTGGCGCTTATATAAGACACGATCATATATGATCCAATATATGTGATCATATATTGTATCATATATTGGGTCAAATATTGGATCATATATTGGATCATATATGATCTTGTTTTCAATTTGTTTTACATTCTTTTTCTTATTTGTTAATTTTTTTTTTTATCTTAAACTATATGTAATAGATTATTATGTATATATTCACCAGAATTGCAAACGGTGTACATAAGTATAATTAAAAATAAAAAAAAAATTTTTTTATTCCTTATGGAGTTTTTCATATATCTCAATAAAAACCTTTAGTTTGATGATTTTGATTTTTTACTTACTCCGTTTGCATTTTTGGTGACAATATAAAAATATATAATTTAACTTATAGATATTAGAACACATTTTGATAGTAAATAAAAATTAACATAAAGGATTTAAAATATCAAGAAGCGATCAAAGGGCTTATTAAAGGAAGGATGATTTCCTTGTTTGATTGTTAAATGAGATTTTCTTCAGACTTAGCGTCAAAATCTATAAAAAAAGATATAAAATATTAATATATAAGATATTTCTAGATATTTTATTGTATTAAAGGGCATGTCACAGGCTTAATTCCGTTCGCAATTGTAATAAGTGGTTTACTCGTAAAACGCAAAACGAATATTTTTTTTCGGAATGAAATCACTTTCAAAAATCAAAGTGGATTCCATTGTATAGGAGTGGATTTATTCCGAAAAAATATTTTGTTTTACGTTTTTAGAGAAAAACTTTCAAACCACTTCGGAACGGAATTGACTCTGTGACAAGCCCTTATGTATTACCAACAATAGCATTTGGTGCTGATGTGTTTTAATGATAACACTGATATCATTTAAAGAAACAACCATGTGCCTTTAAATATTGACTTCTTAGATACATACATGTTAATAGAGTGTATTTTGTTAAGACCATAGGATGCTTAAGACCATCGAATACTTTTTACGGAATTCCAACTGAAAAAATATTAAAAAAAATTCCACATTCCTTTTTTATTCCAGCAAAAAATAACTTGCTACTACTACTAAAAGCATTTTTTACTCATAATAAGCAAATGAGTACTTAAAACTTTTATTAAAAGCAATATATTTAGTAGTATGTATATTGTCTTACTGGGTTATGTTTGTTAGGATATTTGAAGGAGAGGGAGAAATAAACTATTAATACTTACATCATGCCGACAATATTTTCCATACAGGTAAGGTTACAGTCTTCTTGTGATTGTTAGTAAAAACGTTGTCCTTCCCAAATCGTAACTCAACATCAAAACTGATTATACGTTCTTTTCATTTCCGACAGTAAGGGATTTGTAAAAAGTTTGTAATATTGAAATCGTATGATTTTTCCCCCAAGTTGAGTGAGCTGAACGTTGCTGTAACTCGTAACTTGACCTTCAAACTGCATATATGTTCTTTCCATTTCCAATTTGCTATTGCGACCGTAATGGATTTCAGAACAGTTTGTAGTGTTGAAATCGTAGTGATAACGTTATGGTGGCGCGTATGTTTTCTCTTCCAAGTAGAAGAGCTTTCTTCAAATCGCAAGTCGGTATCAAAACTGCTTATACGATCTTTTTATTTCCAATTTGATATGGCGACATTAAGGTATTTGTAAAAAGTTTGTAATATTGAAATCGTAGTGATAAAATTATGGTGGTGCATATGCCCTCTCCTCCAAGTTGCGAAAGCTTAACGTAGCTGCGTAGTTTAATTTTCTTAACATCAAAGAACTCAATAATATTGTTTTTTCGACATTTTGAATACGAAAATTTTCAGTTCATCTTTTTTTGGAATAAAATGTCCACGCTTATGATGATGAACTGGAAAAAATGAAAACATGATTTCAGAATTCCTTATGTATTTTAATTAAAACTTTCCTTTTCCAACATTTTTCTATGTAAAAGTAATTTTTTAAGCAGAATATTTTGCAAGTAGGACAATAGTTGTTAAGTTATTTATATGCACCGGTATTGCAGTTATGTTTATATATATATAAGTTAATCGATGGTAATAAAATATAATTTTATTCGTAAAAAACTTTTTTGTAATTCTAATTCAAATTTGCATACATACATATATGGTTCCATATATGATATCATATATGGTACATAATTTACATACGACCTCACATATGGGATCGATTTTTGCATATATGGTCACAAATATGTTTCCTTATATGTCATATATGATCATATAAAGATCAATACATAGCCATATATGAACATACACATTTATTTTTAGCCGGGTAACCACGAAAAAAAACGAAATTCTATTAAAATATCAGGATATAATCGTGAAAATTGTTGAAACTAATGTGAATAAATTACATTTTCATTGTCTGGGTCGGGTCAAATACTAATAATATTATGTTTTTTTTATTTTTTTTTTGCAGAAAATCCATGTTCAGGTATGTCGTTATTGTAAGGTCCAAAATGCAACTTTGGAGGCGAAAAATGATAAATGTATGTTAAAAAAATTTAAATATTCCATGTTATATATGATTGTCTTTATCTTTGTTTAATAAATTAATGCAATTCAAAATATTTCTTTAATTCTCATTTCTGTTCCAAATTTTACTTCTAGAACCGATTCCGAGGAACAAAAATTTGTTCTAATTTTGCTTACAAACACCTGTTGCTTTTGGGACAATCCCTATATAAAAAAGTATATTTGCATTCTAAAAGACCTGTTTATATTCAACTTTTGGAATTTATTACACTAAAATTGCATAGAATACATCCTACATTTAAAAAATGTCTGCGAAGTTTGTACTCGTGCCCAAACCATTGAATCATGATAATGTTTTGCTGTATAAGTAGGTGTTCTTTCCAAAGCAAAATTTTTCTAGGAAAAATAACGCTATATTAATTTGTCATTATATGCAAAATGCATTGAAATATCGGTCGAGGACCCCATTATGTTTATTAGACCGACTCACCTTATATGGGCAAAAAAAAAGTTAAAGTTGTACCCCCCTCAAAATTAACTTTGACATGTTTTATGAAGATTCCCAAAATATTTGGGCTCTAGCGATAATCTCCCGTGAGCTAAACCGCGGCAAAAAAGGGTCCAAAAATGGTATTTTTCATGAATAAAAAAATCAGTAAATTTTTTTTTGTCCAATGAATGACCAAATATGATAGATATTTAGGAATTCTTTGATTCTGCATTAAAATATTTTAAAAATCTAACCACAGACTCGAGATAACGAGATGTTTATGTCAGTTTTTTGATGCTTTTCAATTCGAAATTACTGAAAACTTAAATAACTTTGGTATTTTTTGTCCGATTTTTACTTATAATACATCGTTAGAAAGGTGTTGACCACCGCTTGGGATTTTAGTCAAAAATTAACCCTTAACTGCACTGTCTTACTTTTTTATAACAATTACTTCGACATCATTAAAAACTCATTTTATAACCACAAAAAGCGTATCTTTGTGCAGGAAACACGTTTAATTAATATATTTGGCCACAAATAATTTAACCCATGCATGATCAAAATATTTTGGCAAACATTTTCAAAAAAGTTTTTGCGGAAATTATTAAAAGCTAGTTAAAATACTTAAAAAAAATAAAATTAAATAAGGTTTTGTTTATTTTAGTCAAAAATTAACCCTTAACTGCACTGTCTTACTTTTTTATAACATTTACTTCGACATCATTAAAAAACCATTTTATAACCACAAAAAGCATATCTTTGTGCAGGAAACACGTTTAATTAATATATTTGGCCACAAATAATTTAACCCATGCATGATCAAAATATTTTGGCAAACATTTTCCCGGTCAAAATTTTTTTCGAAATTAATTTTAAAAATAAAATATAAACAAATTTTGTCCTAATCGCATATATTCGTGCAAAAAACGCATTTAATAAATTTTTGTGGTTATAAAATGGTTTTTTAATGATGTCGAAGTAAATGTTATAAAAAAGTAAGACAGTGCAGTTAAGGGTTAATTTTTGACTAAAATCCCAAGCGGTGGTCAACACCTTTCTAACGATGTATTCAAAAATTGTTTGCGGAAATTATTGAAAGCTAGTTCTAATACTTTAAAAAAATAAAATTAAATAAGGTTTTGTTTATTTTAGTCAATAATTAACCCTTAACTGCACTGTCTTAATTTTTTATAACATTTACTTCGACATCATTAAAAACCCATTATATAACCACAAAAAACATATCTTTGTGCAGGAAACACGTTTAATTATTATATTTGGCCACAATTAATTTAACCCATGCATGATCAAAATATTTTGGCAAACATTTTTAAAAAAGTTTTTGCGGAAATTATTGAAAGCTAGTTGTAATACTTTAAAAAAATATAATTAAATAAGGTTTTTGTTTATCTAGACGTCCTTATTAATATCAAATAATTATTACGTGTACCACATTCCCGGTCAAATTTTTTTTCGAAATTTGTATGTGCAAATTAATTTTAAAAATAATATATAAACAAATTTTGGTCTTAATCGCATATATTCGTGCAAAAAACGCAAAAACCTTTTTTATTTTATTTTTTTAAAGTATTTCTGCTAGCTTTCAATAATTTCCGCAAAAACTTTTTTAAAAATTTTTGCCAAAATATTTTGGTCATGCATGGGTTAAATTAATTGTGGCCAAATATATTAATTAAACGTGTTTCCTGCACAAAGATATGCTTTTAGTGGTTATAAAATGTTTTTTTAATGATGTCGAAGTAAATGTTATAAAAAAGTAAGACAGTACAGTTAAGGGTTAATTTTTGACTAAAATCCCAAGCGGTGATCAACACCTTTCTAACGATGTATTAGAAGTGAAAATCGGACAAAAAATAACAAAGTTATTAAAGTTTTCAGTAAAATCGAATTGAAAAGCATCAAAAAACTGACATAAACATCTCTTTATCTCGAGTCTGTGGTTAGATTTTTAAAATGTTTTAATGCAGAATCAAAGAATTCCTAAATATCTATTATATTTGCTCATTCATTGGACAAAAAAAAATTTGCTGGATTTTATATTCATGAAAAATACCATTTTTGGACCATTTTTTGACGCGGTTTAGCTCACGGGAGATTATCGCTAGAGCCCAAATATTTTGGGAATCTTCATAAAACATGTCAAAGTTAATTTTGAGGGGGGTACATTATCAACTTTTTTTTTTGAGTCACTCTAATGTTTATATATTATTGATCCGTAAAGCTTTCTAAGACATTCTAGTGATATCCATCTATCTGTTTGTCTCTGTTTGTCGATAGCAAAAAGTTTTTGATAAAAAAAAAGGGTTTTAATGAAAAAATTTTATTTAAAAATAAATATTTAATGAAAAAAAATTTTGATTAAGAAAAAATATTGATGAAAAAAAAAATTTTGGAAAAAAAAAATATTGATGAAAAAAAATATATATATTGATGAAAAAAAAAAAATATTGATGAAAAAAAAAATATTGATGAAAAAAAAAAAAATATTGATGAAAAAAAAAATATTGATGAAAAAAAAAATATTGATGAAAAAAATATTGATGAAAAAAAAATATTGAAGAAAAAAAAATTTTTGATGGAAAAAAAAAATATTGATGAAAAAAAAAATATTGATGAAAAAAAAATATTGATGAAAAAAAATATTGATGAAAAAAAATATTAATGAAAAAAAAATATTGATGAAAAATAATTATGTTACGTTTTATTCACCAGCTGGTGAATATTTTTGTTATTCACCACGAGGTGAATTATTATCCAAGTTACAAACCCAAGTTAGTAAAATTTTTGGTTTTAAGAAAATGAAAACAGTAATTCCAATTTTCTTTTTTGTTAGTCGTTAGCTTATATAGTCAAACTGAGGTGGCGTCCTGCAACTTTTTTAAAATTAGACACCAGCCTAAAAACATTATCATGTTAAAAGAATTGGTGTTGAACAAGAATTATAACAAGTTCTAGGGAAGTATAAGTTGTTCCACAATCGGTTCTTTGCAACTGAAAATTTTAACAAAAGTGTAATATAATTTTTACCATTTTCTAGTTAAAATTGGGTTAAAAATAAAAAACCTTGTTTTCCTTATTTTTAGGAAAAGTTTGAACTAAAACCAAGAGAAAAATCTTTGGAGCCAAATCATTCCTCTTTTTCTCAAAATTTAGTTAGTTTTCTCAGTTTTTATTTATTTTTTTTTTTGAGTTGATATTCAGTAAATTTAGCCACAAAAAGAAGTCTATTTCATTATAATTTGATTTGTGAGTATTTTCTTCACGTATTAAAGATCTAACTTAAGAAATATTTAATCGCTCCATGCTTGGACTTCGGACCTTTGTTCCGGCAAACACAAGTGTAGGGTATTATATGGTCGGTCTTGACCGACTATAATTTTCTTTCTTGTTTTTACTTAAAAAGTTCATTACAAAGGGTATTAATAAATTTGGGCGAGTGGAGTTTAACTTTGATTTTTTTAATTATTTTCTAGTCTCGAAGACACCAATAAAAGTGAGCCAAACATTTTTTGACCAATTTTTGTTTTCTTTTGGACTACTTGTCAATTTTTTTCTGTGGTTCTTCCTTATTTACCAAATTACTGAATTTGACGACAATCCGTGTCTTTCATTTAAGATTACAAGGTATCTAGAAGAGCGTAAAATAAAATATTTAAACAAGTGAATTTAATAAATGTCTAGAATGTGCAAGATAATAATAAAAACAAATAAGAGTTTTAAATTCGGCTGTGCCGAATATTTGATACCCTACAACATGTAACAAAAAAATAAAATCAAAATTACAGAGGCGTTAGGGTTAGGGGGTCATTGGGGTCACTTTATAATTTTTTAAAACCCACGCCCACAAGAGTAAAACAAACGTATAATAAAACCTGTAAAAAATGGGAAAAAAATTTGTTCATCCCGAAAGGTGAACTTTTTTCTCCATCGCCCGATTTCGCCCACCTCCGAACTTAACCAACCTATGACAATAAGACATATTTGAGCAAAACTTCAGGAGTCCAGTTTTTTTTGTACTGTATCGTGTCTTTGACAGACGGTCATACGGACGGACAGAATGTCTTAGAATCGATTACTGATCAATTACACAGGTTGACATTTGATTTGAACTTTTTCAATTTGCCTGACCTTTGACAACTGATTTATATGGATTTTAGTGTGCTGATTCCGAATCTGTTATCCAATTGTTTCCATCAGCTCGCGTTCGCGAGCAAATCGCTGTTAACGAGTCGTAAAAGTGCGTTTTTTACCAATTTTGCTTGGCTATAATTTCCAAAAAAAAAAATAGTACCTCAGTTTTAAACACGAACTTAACTATATTAGATGCCAGTACCCGATTTCTGTAACTATGCGAGAAGTTTTCGCATCGAAATAAATAAAATAACGTTATAGTCATCCAGTATGTCACAGAGTGATTCAGAAAAAAGCTTCGATTTCTTTTTTGTATTCGATGTTTTTAACACTAACATCATTGTACTCACCCTGTAGAAAACTCAATGACTACAATTTTATTTATTTTTTCTCGAAAACTTTTCGGATAGTTACAGAAATTGGGCACAGGATTCTAAATCTTTTAAAAAGGGCATAAATATTCAGACAAAATTAAAGAGGTCATAAATTTAAAAATTTTATTTTAGCGATATCTCAAAAACTATAGATGACTCAACAAAAGTAAGAGCATTTTTGGAATCAGCATATCCAACATACCTAAAATCGTCATTCACTTTTGGATGTAAGACTAGTGTTGGTAAATATAGACTCACAAACATGCCAAAATCAGCCTATTTTCAAAGTTTAGGCTATATCTCAAAAACTAGAGCTGACCCAAAAAAACTGTAGCCAGATTTGAAATCAGAGTACCCCTAATACCCAAAATTAGCTATCAGAACCCGGGCAAAAAAAAAGTGTTGCCCTGTGTTATATATAAAGATACTTTATGGGGTCCTACACTCCAAAAAAAAACTTATAGAATGACTAGAAAAGTTTGTAACTTTTTTTGCTTGAAATTTTACAAGCTCTTTACCAATAACTTTGTAATTTTCAAGCTTTTCACCAATAAAATTGTAAATTTTCAAATTTTTTAATGCGATAAAACTTACAAGGAGGTTTCGTGTTTTTACTAGATTGTTTGCTACCTCCTATTTTATGAGAATTCTTGTAAAAATTACAAGCTTTTTCGTAATTTTACAAGATTTTTAACAAGAAAATTGTAAATTTACAACTTTTTTTGCGCAATAAAATTTACAAGGAAATCTCGTGAATTAACTAGATTTTTTTTGTAAAAAACCTTGCAAATTTGTAAAATTACAAAAAAAAAAATTAAAATTACAAAAAAAAATTTAAATTTCAATCGAAAATTTGTTTTAAAAAAACAAGAAAAACTGTCAAATATTGGTAAAATGGGATTACGAGACTTTTTCTAGTAATTTGACAAGATCGATATTTCAATGAGTTACACTTGGAATGACAAAATTAGAATACGCCCCATACTGTGGTTAGGGGTATAAAAAGCCCACTTTACCTCGTATAGAGAGTTCTTTTTATTTCTTTTAGTTTGATTATCGAATGTTTATTTAATAAATAATTATCAAATAGATAATTTCTTAAGGTAAGTACATACATACATATGTATTACATGTGTAACCAATTTGTCAAGAATTTAGGTTATCATAATCGGTCATCATGTTGATTGATAAATGTTGAAGTAAAAACAAAACACTTTTGATTTTAAACTTGATAAAAGTGCTTGCAATGAAATTGCAGTTTTATAGAAGGTTAAAAACGTATTGAATATACTACTAGTTAGCTTCTTTAAAAACAATACCAATTTTAAGATTAACTACTTATCATAATTCAAACTAAAACGGTAACCCGTTTATTATGAAGTTATCTTTCTTTCACGATAAAAACAGTAAGTGTTAGATAAAATTACAGTTAGAAAAAAAAAATAAATCATGAGTAACAAACTTTAAATTAAATATAAAATAGTGACGAAATAGAAAAAAGTTAACTTCCCAGCAAAACTTAGATTACCAAATAAGGTATAAAATAAGGTATAGGATCTCTTATTTTATACATTGCAGCATTGATGATTTTAACAGGCGATGAGACTCAAAGTAATGCATCCACATTATCACAAAGAATACCAGTAAGGTATAAAATAAGTCATAAATTTATAACGAAGAATACGAGTAAGGTGTAAAATATATGATATTTTATAGGTTACGAGAAATGAAATAATATAGCATACCAGAAGATAATATATAAGGTATTACGAGTAGTGAAAAAGTAATTTTGTATTAAATTTACTCACGTGATTGTAAGTGAGTGTAAGTAGATAAAATATGCTCGTGAGTATGTGTCGTTAGAAATTTCCTGTCGTGAGCCCATCTCTAGTTTAAACTTACGCATTTTTTTATAAAATAATTATTTTTTATGTTATTGTAATGCATTATGCATCCAATTATAAATAATTCATTATTTCAAACTTTCAAATAATACATAATGTAACCAAATATAAGTCATCCATGATTTAATGTTAAGAAATAACAAATATGAAATTAATGTTTTTTCCAATAATCATGAATTACGTAGAAAATTATTAGTAATGCATTATTTTTCACTTGAAAATAATACGTTGTGGAACAAATGTTTGGTAAGACATCATAAAATAATGCTACAAATAAGTTATATGCATTACCTGGTAATGTGTTATATAATCACTACCCATTACAAAAGTTTTGCTGGGTTATTTTTAATTTAAACAATTTTCTAGTGGTTTTCAGCATGACACGATGAGTAGAAAACATTTTAAAAATATGACTAAACAGTATTGTTTTAAAATTGATTCATGCTTAATTCAGATATGTTACAAATTTTCATATAAAGTAAGTATACCAATATTAATTTAAATATGTAGGCTTTGAAATTAAAAATGCCGCAGAGTTTTGTACTCTTGCCCAAAAAATTAAATCATGACAATGTTTTATTTAATAAAAACTTTTTACGAATAACCCTCACATATTTGCAAAAAAAAATATATAAGGGTTAAAAAATATTCAGAAAAAAAGAACTCCAAAAAATTTATCAAATTTATCAATATTTACAAAAATTTTGAAAAACTACAATCAAAATAATAACACTGGTGAATTACAGAAAAACTCTGCTATTTTAACAGAGTTCACCGTACTTTCCAGCTAGCAACATTACTTGGTAATTTTACTAAAAAACTCTGTAAAATGATTTTTACAAAAAAAACTGTTAATTTACAGACTTTATAGTAAAATAATGGTGAAATATTAGCGTCTTTTGACAGAAAAAACTCTGTTTTTTTACTATAAAACTCTGTAAAATGTTTTGGACAAAAAAACTGTTAGTTTACAGAGTCTCTAGTAAAATATTGGTTAAATAAAGCACCATTTAGCAAAGAACAACTCTGTTTATTTACATATATTTGTAAAATGTATTTGATGCAACCAAAATTTTATAGAAAAAACTATAGTTAAATGCAATTTATTTTGGAATTTTCTTTTTTAAGGTTTTCTGTGAAATTAATGTTTAAAATACAGACACAACTTAGTTTTTGGTTACAAAAAATACAAAGTATTTTGCTAAAATTTGTATTTTTGCAGAAATATCTGTTAATTATCTGTAAAATAAAGATTACAAGATTAAAAGTAAAATAACAGATAAAACTTTGTTTTTTGTCACAAAAAATTCAAAGTATTTTCTTTAAATCTGTATTTTGACAGAAAACACTGTCAAACATCTGTTAAATTGAGACTACAGTCATTTTGCAATGTATTTTACAGAGTTATTATTTTGAGTGCAAGAACAAATCAGAAAATACAAAAGTCAGAAAAATGCAGATATATTCAGAAAAAATCACAAAATTCAGAAAGAAAAACAACTAGAAAATTTAGAAAAATCTGAATATATAAAATTTTTTTTTTATTTATAATTAAATAAAAAAGTATAAAGAATTAACAAACTAATTTTTCCCTAACAAAAAGAAATGTACAAGCTAAAAAAACTAAATAAAAAAAAAAAAAGTTGACAAATCACGGGATTCGATCACCGGACCTTCCGTTTTCCAGTCTGATTCACCTCAGCTAGGCCACCGTAGCTTACTTAAGTATTGATTTAAATTTTGTTATGTTTCTCTTGCTTGTAGATACATATTCCATTTTCAAATATACTGGTTAGTATTGCCATGTGGTAATATTTTATTGGAAAAATTTGCGATGATGGTAACAAATCTAATTGGAAATGCGATATTTGGTATGGCAATACTGTGTTAATCGAGTGACACCTAGCGCCGCTAGGTGTCACTACCAGAACTATGTGTTTTTTTATTTTATTTCTTAATTTTAAATTATTGTTAGCTTGGTTGTAATAAAATGAAAACTGTAATTCTTATTTTCTTTTTTGTTTAATGGTTATCTTACTTATATAGTCAAACTGAGGTGGCGTCCTGCAACTTTTTTAAAATTAGACCCCAGCTTAAAAACATTATCATGTTAAAATGGAACGTTTTTGCTCTTCTCCAGCATTTTACTTATTTAAATTTAAAAACAGTGAAATACAAAAACATATTCAGCCTTACCACAAGAAAATAAATTTAAAATGAGCTTTTAATTTTATTTCCATACAAATTGTTTTTGTTTTTACCCAGCAAAAATTGGAATTACTAGTAATGGGTTTTGTAATCCGAAACAGATGTTAATAAGTAGTTACTTATTGAATGAAACACTAATTATTTTAACAAGGGCGTGAGACAAAATTAACTAGTGCAGAGTATGGAGCAGTGCCTATGGTCAGTACCGTAGTACCGGGAATACCGGTATTCCCGGTTCTCGGTATTACCGGGAAATGGTACCGGTTTCCCGGTTCTCAATTCATTCCCGGTATTCCCGGGAATACCGGTATTCCCGGTTCCGGTTCTGACGGTATTCCCGGGACTACCGGTATGAATATTTTGTAAAATTTTGTACAATTAAAATTTTTTATTTGCTTTTACCAAAAAAAATACAAAACATGTGAAAAACACCATTTCCATTTTATTTTTTTAATTAAAGAAAAAAATAGTTACATAATTTTTAAATTTTTTTAAAAACACAACTAAATATTACTGAAATACTGATTAAATAGTGTAATTTAAACATTTTATTTTTTGGTTTTGAGATCCGGTACCAGGATTAGAACCGGGAATACCGGTATTCCCGGGAATATATCTAGAACCGGGAAACCGGTTCCAGAACCGGGAATACCGGTATTCCCGGGAATACCGAGAACCGGGAAATGGGGGGCACTAGTATGGAGATAAATAAGTAGTTACTGCATCGGATTACAAATAAGGAGTAAAAACCCATTACCAATAATAAGTAAAATAATTAGTTAATTAAAACTTTAAAATTAAACTTGTTTTTACTAAAACTTAAAAATTCCGTAATTTTCATTAAGTTTTTAAGTACTTTTTAAGTTAATTGAATTTTAAAGGTTAAAAACTGCAAGTGCAAGAAGACCCAGGTAGAAAAATACAACCGTTAAAACGCTTTAAAAGCGCTTTGTATGGTAGTACGAATGCTCTCAGACCATACTGAAAACCATCATCAGAGCGCTTTCAGACTGTCCTAATGATAACACCGTTAGACGGTTTATTTGAAGCGTTTTTAAAGACATTTATAATAATGATTTTATAACGCTTCGTTATAGCGCTTTTAAAGCATTGCAAAAACCAAAAATGAATCACTTTTAAAACGGTATGTAAAGCAATTTTAAAGTGCTTTATATGCAAAAAAAAAAAACAATTTACAAGCATTTCAGATACAAAACCTTTTAAGAAAAGATAAATATATTATTTTTTTTTATAAAAAATTACTGTTTTTTGTACCAAAAACTAAATAGAATTTCGTTTAGTTATTCTCTCTTCTGCTGCCGCTAGCCAGCGGCTTGTTTTGGTCACGATAGACTTGTCGGACTCATTTTCAAATTGTAGAAGAAGGTGTTCGCAACGGGAAAACAAAATGAGTTTATTAATATAATAGGTATAAAGCATTTCTGATCTGACGAAAACTGCGATGTGTTTTATTTTAAATCTTTTGAAAAGATCTAGAAATTTGCTTAATTTGATGCTTTCGCGGTAAGGCAAACTTCACAAATATCAAAAAAAAAATTGAAAAGTTTCTATTAACATAAATTTTACTTTAAAAATATAACGCGAAGGGACGAAATTAGGTTGATACTTAAAATTGTTTTGTGAAAAACACATACATGTTTTGGTCAAAGATATATAGTTGTTGGCCAGCATAATATTACCTTTCAATTCATTAAAAACTTTAATGGTGCTAAAATTTTTTTTCGAAACTCCTTTAGTCGGTTTTCCAACGCCGCTAAACATTTGCTGTAAACCTGGGAACATTATAACGGAAAGGATACTTCCAATGGCCTTATATCATACATGGGAATTTTTAATTCCCTAATTAACTAATGCCAAAAAAAAGCATTAAAATTTATTGCCAATGAAATTTTTTGGCATTGGCATTATTTGTACTAATGCCAATTAAAAGGGCACAAATGACTAAAAAAACTATTTACAATTGTTAAAAAAAAAGCATTTTTTTTACAATAAATATATATTTTTTTAAAAAACTTAAAATGGCGATATATCGATAACTAAGCCAGATAGAGCAAAATTGAGGGCATTTTTGGTTCTTTGAATCTCCATACTTTCGCGGGTCCTCTTCACATATGTTTACCCCAATGGGTCCTAACTTTGAATCCAAAAAATTTGGGATTTCGGAAAATTTAAAAATGCTTATGTCTCGGTAAATATTGGTGACACAACAAAAAGTCCAAAAGCATTTTTGTAGCTCTTGGTTTCTAGAACTCGTCTGCCAATACTAGAAAACCCTTAGAGCAATAGTTTTTTAGTTATTCAGTTTCTAAAATTCTCAAGACCCTATTGGGCCCCTAAATTGCAGTACCTGGAAAAATAAGCAAGATAATGCTAAAGGTATGTGAATTTTTAAACTTTCGGGACTGCCAATTTTTTAGATTCTAAATTTTGACCTATTAGGGTCCACACATGTGAAGAGGACCGGCGAAACTGTGCCCTCCATTTTGCTCTATCTAACTTAGTTTTCGAGATATTATGCCTGTTCGTTTACCTAACTACAATCATCTCATTTTTACTACTTTTAATAAAGCTGGAAATTTGTAATACAAAAAGTAAACAAAACTTTCCAGTTGTAGTAAAAAAAGTAAGAAATTTGGGTAAACAAACAGACCTATAGCCATTTTAAGTTTTAACCAAAAAAAAAATTTCACAACTGGTTGACGGAAATACGACTTTTAATATTGCTAATGCTTTGTTTTCATTAAGACATTTATTAATGCCAATGAAATTTTTCATAATTGGCATTACTAATGCTACTAATTCCTTAACGGGCATTGGCATTGATTGAAACAATGCTAAAGGCCGGGTTAGCCTAAAAACGTAACCGTAGCGTAGACTCTATATAATATTCAGTAAGCAAAAATAGTACAGAACATTTTTATTTATGTTTTGTTTTTTCCAACGCATAGTATTTTATTTCACGCTAAAACGTAGAGAGAACCTGTTGAAAATAGGTTCTCTCTACGTTTTAGCGTGACATAAAATACCATGCGTTGGAAAAAAACAAAACATAAATAAAAATGTTCTTTACTATTTTTGCTTACTGAATATTGTATAGAGTCTACGCTACGGTTACGTTTTATGGCTAACCCGGCCTTAATTCTAAAAATTTCATTGGCATTAGTTTCAATATAATGCCAATGAAATCGTCAATTAATTAGTCCATTTATTTCAATAGTCCCATGTATGCCTCATATAATGAGTCGGCCTTACATTTTAACCGCATCAGATCACGCTGAATAAAAAATAAAAATTAGTAATTTTGATTCAAATGTAAATATAGAAAAATACATACCAGTGAATTGCAAAATTGCTGATCAGTTTTAACCTTGTTGTCAAACTCCTCAAACTTAACTAAATCTGTTATGGGGTCGTCTAGAGTTAATTCGCTTTTAATGTCGGCTTTTTGGTCGTCGTAAACCATATTTAAAAAGTAGTGTAAAAAAATGTTGTAAAAAAAATTGTATTCCTAAACCAACATAAATTTGGCGAAAAAGTAATCTCAAAAAGCTTTTTCAAAACGTTCATAAAGCGTTATGAAATAATGCTTTAAAAATGCTTTATTTTTGATAAGTCATGACTTTTTTTTTTACCGTCATGAATTTATACTTGGAAGTGCTTTAAAAATGCTATTTTTTTATTACCGTCATGAGTTTCTACTTTGGAGTGCTTTAAAAACGCTTTTTTTTTATAACCGTCATGAATTTCTACTTGGGGATATTATTACTTAGAGGTGCTTCTATAACATATTACTGAGAAGTAGTTACTTTTGGGCTTAAAATAATGTTAATGGTAATGGGTACTCATTATAAATAATGTACTTGGTAATGACTACTTGTCACAACTCATTACCATGTTTTTGCTGGGTAAAATCGACTTTCAAAAAATGTATTGAAAATTTGAAATTTAAAATAAAACTTTTGTTAAAATAGACTTTTTGTTTTCTTGTGGTAAGGGCCATTAATTTTTAATTTTATTTCTATTTGTTTTTTTTTTTTTAATTTTAAATTATATTTACAAAATTTATTTAAAATTCCCAGTCGGCAAAAAAAATCACCCTGACATACTGCTGAATCTCCCTTTATAAAATTGAATTTAAACGAATTGTTGCTGGACACTGATACTGGTGGCCACTGCTGACCAACTGCTGACATGTCATTAGGGACATTTGGAAAAATTGTATGAAGATGTCACCAATTTTATAAAGGGAGAAACAGAAGAATATCAGTGGTGATGTTGTGTTGCCAACTGGGCCATAATAAACCGCTCAACAAGCTTTTTCCGGTTTGAATTCTGATAATAAATTTAAAGTAGTCTCTGGTCTACTGATTCTAAATATGTTCTCCAAATTTTTCCATCACGTCTAGATTTTTAGTTATTCACGGTTGAAAATGCGAAAAATGGGCGATTTTTGCATGTTTTGAGAGCATGCAGCCTGGAGTACATATTTGGAATCTGCGAGTCAAAATCTTTAAAAATTGTCTTTTAGACTTTAATTTTTTAATTAATTTTTTTTCCTGTGTAGGGTAAAGTTTAAACATTGCTATTAAGGATGCTGAACTCATTTGGTTAATCGCCATAACCATTAGGGCACGAATTGTTAATTAATGATTTTTCCGCTACAAAACATATGAAATAAAAACTTCATGCAAATGGAACGCCACCGTTTACACATGATTACAATTATTCTCCTAGTCACAAATCCGGTCTCCAAATTTTTCCATTACATCAGGTTTTTGAGAAATTTGAAATTTTTTTGGAGATATGTATTTGACAACTCATAGCGGATGAACCCGATTTGCTGACGACTTAAAAATAAGTCAAGGGTAAAGCTCAAAAATTGATCTTTAATGTGTATAGCTCATTTGATCAGTTGCTTAATCCGTTGGATGACCCAATTGTATTTTAATAAAAAATTTTACACTCAAAAAAAAAATTAGTAAATTATTTTTTTTTTTTTTTCAAAAATTACTAAAAAAAGTTTTTTTACACAAAATTAAATATTTCTAATTAAAAATGTTATTTTTTTCACGTTAGAAAATTTGCTATCACATAAAAAGGCCATTGTGGAGGGTATTCATAGATTCGGTAAAGTCGAATTTAACTTTTCTACTTTTTTAACTCTGACCTCAATTTTCCTTAAAACCTGCTGTGATGGAGAAGTTTGGAAAACGGATTTTTGATCAGCAGTACTATTGTTCACAAGTGTATAAGGACGCGTCCCAGTCGCATTTTCGATGTTTAGTAGTGTTATTATTGTATTTTTCTGTCTGGGATCCGATTACCATTTTCCCGCAGTGCTGCTATTTTTGATCCATAACATTCACTTTGTTGGATTTCGACCCATTCTACCGTAATATATTTTTAGTAGAAAGCATAAAAATTTTTAATTAGTTTTCTTAATAAATAAATTAATCACCCACAAATGCTACACTATCTTTTTAGAATTAACTAGCATATCTTAGGTGGACTTTCTATTTCTAAGAACTTAATCGTTTTATAAAAATAGAAAAGAAAAAAATGCTCACAAAAGAAATTACAAGTAGGTGATTAAAAATTTTATTAGGTGAAATAAAACTTGAAGTATTTCTAATAACATAATTAAATTATAATAATCTTGATTTTTTTTATGCATAATTTTATTGTCACTCACTTGTCTACAACTGCCGGGTGATTAATTTTCGTTATTGATTAAATTAAAAATTAAAAAAAAAAAAAACTCAGTAGCAATGAAATAATAATGAAAATATTCAGTTTAACAATTTAATAATAGTAATTATTTAAAATAACAACATTTTTAACATATTTCAATAGATTAACTAAATCAAATTCAAAAAATTTTTGAAAAAAAAAATTAAATAACATTAAAATATTTAAATTATTTGCATTAGAGTGGCTTGAATTGTACACAAAAATAAAAATAAATTAATTAAAAAATTCTTAGATTTAATTAAAAAATTAATTAAATCCGAACCAATCACTACAATGCGCATATAAATTAAAAATATTTGTATGTCGTTAATTAAAAATAAATGTATATTTAGTTAAATAAAAATTTAATACTAAAAAAATTTAAGTAAAATTGAAAAAAAAAAATAATTAAAATTTTAATTATATAAATTAAAAAATTAATTTAAAAAAAAATTTAAAACCAATTAAAATTTTAATTGTATAAATTAAAAAAAAATAATTAACAACAACACTTTTTTTTTTAAATAAAATTTTTTTTTTGAAATACATAAATAGTATAAACGAATGAGAGTGTTAAATTCGGCTGTGCCGAATCTTTCATACCCTCCAAAATGTAAAAAAAAATAAAACAAGTAAAAAAGTTAAATTCGGCCTTGCCGAATGTAGTGATACCTTCCACAATTTCAAAGATTGATTATTCCGCGAAAAAAAATTTTGGTAAAAAAAAAATCTGCGATTTTTTTTTTTGTCAAAAAATATATTCGTACTTGTTTAAATGCCATTTGGTGTTCAATTATGTTCACATATGTCAACCAGAAGCCGAATTAAAGCATTTTGTATTTTTAGGTTATGTTGAATGTACTGAAATTTTTGAGGTGTGCTTACATTTTCATTCATAACTTTTGAACCGCTGAACCGATAAAGCTCAAATGCAATACCAAATTTCTCGGGAGAACTTCCAATAAATATGTTAAGTTTAAGTCAACTCTGTGCAATTTTTTGTCCGTGATAGCATTTTCCACAGACAGACAGACGGACAGACGGACATCACTAGAATGTCTTAAAATCGATCGGGCATCATGAATATATATGGGGCATTCCAGGCCAAATCACTCAATTTTAGACTCGACCCCTTTCGATTTATTTTATTTTTGGATATGTTTTAGTACTTATTAAATGCAACTTGGACACCAATTTTCAGCCTTTTATTCCAAGATGGTGTAGAGTAATCAATTTTTCAAAATGGCGATTTTTTCAAAAAAATTTAAAAATTTAAGGGTTTGTGATTGAAGAAGAAAACATTGTATTTCTAAAGATTATTTTTAATGTGGATTTATTCCAGACCATGGTTTCTGTAGCCACCTCTACGTCATCAGTGGAGAAAATTACATTAGATAAATTGTTTGATTATTTGTAAGACTGTTTTTTCTATATGTTTTTTCATCAACAGACTTAACTCTGAGTGGAATAGAACCCACGTTCTTCAAATTTTCCATCAGTTTGCAAAGCAAGTACTCTACCATCTGAGCTATCGCCCTGCTTGACAAACTAAAAGCAGAAGTTGGTTTGTTCGTATTTCATTACAGATGTTAAGTGTGTGACGACAACAGAAGATTTTTATTTTACACCAACAATTACGATCCTTAGAAACAACAACATTCCTTAATCTCTCTTTGTCTCGTTTTTGCACATAAATTTTCAATTAATTTTGACCAGTTAAAAATATAGATATCTTAAAAAAAGTTGGACAATGTTTTGTTGGTAATTAAATGTAGTTTTAGAAAAATATATTAAAAAAATTATTCTAAGTAATTATCACTTATTTTTTAACGTTTAAAAATTAAAAACGACTTTTTGAAAAAGTCCGAAACCTTCGATTTTTTTTTTTAAACGCCTAAAAGTTCTACTCTAAATTACGCAACTTTTAAGCCATAATTCGAGATGTGATCGCAATTTGTTCTATTTTTTTTTTAAATTTTGAAAAATGCACTTTTTATTTTTTGACTCTGATTTTTTTATATGGTGCCCAAAAAAAATTAAATTGGTAGATACTAACCCTAACTTAACCTAGATATATTCATTTCGAGGTAAAAATACGCCTCACAAAAATTAAGAACGATCGGACATGGGTAAGGCGTTCCGCAGGGGTCTTGAACTTTAGAAAACGGATTACAATGAAAAACATGAATTTTTTTCTGTTTTCTCAATTTTTTTGGTATTTTAAGTTAAGTTTAAATTCAATTGGTTACAGAACTACAATACGGAGTAAAATGCCTCTCTAATAAGGCACCAAAAACTAAAATCGGTTGAAAATCAGCCAAGTTATTACAACTTCCCCAGGCATCTAACGTATGGCAGACCACTTGATTAAACAATACAATCCGATTTTTGAAATTCATTGAAATTTTCTACTTTAATAACATTTTTTTATTCTTCAAGTTCAAATGTATTAAGATGACAAGTATTTTTCATATAGTGTTTTGCTAACATGTTTTAAATTAATGCTAAAAATGTCTGCATTTTCAACACCCTTTTGAAATCTTTATTTAAAAATTTTTATTTTTTTTTGTTTTAAAATTTGAAAAAAACCAAAAAAATATTACACTGAAACATGAATAATAAAAAAATGTTAATACAGCAGAAAATTTCAATAAATTAAAAAAAGGGACTCGTATTCTTTAATCAAGTGGTATGACAGACGCTAGATGCCTGGGGAAGTTGTAATAACTTGGCTGATTTTCAACCGATTTTAGTTTTTAGTACCTTATTAGAAAGGCATTTTACTCCACATCATAATTCTGTAATCACATAAATTAAAACTTAACTTAAAATACCAAAAAATTGCGAAAACAGAAGAAAATTCATATTTTTCCCTGTAATCCGTTTTTTTAAATTTCAAGGACCATGCTAAACGCCTTACCCATTTCCGATCGTCCTAAATTTTTGTGAGACGTATTTTTACATCGAAATGAATATATTTAGGGTAAGTTACGGTCAATATCTACCAATTTATTTTGTTTTGGAGCACCATATAAAATAAATCAGAGACAAAAAATTAAAGGTGCAATTTTAAAAATTAACAAAAAAAAAATAGAAAGAATTGTGATCCCATATCGAATTATGACTTAAAAGTTGCGTAATTTGGAGTACATTGTTAATAGTTTTTTTACAAAAAATCGAAGGTTTCGGACTTTTTCAAAAAGTCGATTTTAATTTTTAAACGTCAAAAAATAAGTGATTTTTTCATATTTTTTTCTAAAACTATATTTAAATACCAACAAAACGTTGTCCAACTTTTTTTAAAATGTCTATATTTTTTTAATTGTCAAAATTAAATTAAAATTTAAATTTTTTAATTTTTTTGAGAAAATCGCCATTTTGATGTTGATTACTCAACACCATCTTGAAATAAAAGGCTGAAAATTGGTTTCGATGTTGCATTTAATAAGTACTAAGACATGTCCAAAAATAAAATAAATCGAAAGGGTTCGGGTCTAAAAGTGAGTGATTTGGCTTGGAATGCCCCATATACTTTATGGGGTCCCAGACCGATATTTCGATGAGTTACAAACGGAATGACAAACTTATATATACAATATATCTGTAAGTGGAGGGTATAAACAAAATTGTGAGGGGCGTTTTTTTTTGGGGGGGGGGGGTTGATGGGAGTCAGTGGAGGACTTTGAACGCACCTTCCCATCGCGATAATTATACCAAATGTTTCATTTATTTAACAAAAATACAAAAAAACATGAAAAAAAATTTATTTTTTCAGATGTCAGTTCAGTTCTTCAAGGGGGATCTTTTTTCCCAATGGCTCGATTTTGTCCATTCACGAACATAACCTGCCTATGAACATGACAAATATTTGTGCCAAACTTCAGAAGTCTAGCTGTTTTATTTTGGACTGCATTGTGTTATCTACAGACAGACGGAAGGACGGACGAACAGACGGATATTCACAGAATGTCTTAGAATCGATCATAGATCAATAATATATATACTTTATGGGGTCCCCGATCGATATTTAGATGCGTTACAAACGGAATGGCAAAGTGAGTATACCCCCATACTGTGGTTGGAGGGTATAAAAAAATATTTCTTTAAACTTTATTAAATATATTTATGACGTAAAGACATAGGTTAGGTTAGGTTGTAAGTGGCTGCTGACGTTTTACGTCAACACACGTAGACTCTGAGGTCCATTGTGATACCACGGGATCGTAATAGGTTTCCCTACTAGTCCCTGTCGTTAAACCAGTTTGAGCTTCTTATGAAACTCCTTAGATGTTGAATTTTGACATCCGACAAATCTGAAAGATCGTACAGCTCCCTAGATCCCAGTGAAGCAAGTCGCTGACCAGAAAGTGCCGGGCAATGGCAAATAAAGTGTTCGATAGTTTCCAACTCCTCTTCATCCATGCAACTTCGGCAAAAGTCATTCGACGGCACATTTAACCGCTCTGCGGTTAAAGACAGTGTCCGGTAATTATAGAAACCACCGTTGAAATCTCTCCTCTTGGAAGCGATATCAGCTCACTTGTGCGCCCCTGATTAAGAGAAGGCCAAATCAGTCGTGTTGTCTCACACGTCCATCCATTTGCCCATCTTTGATTAGTCTCCGTCGCAGAACAAAGCCGTAGGTTTTGCTTGCAAGTTTCTAGAGGCATACCAACACATTCCAATTCTGTTGGAACCTGTAAGGTAGTTCCTAGTCTTGCAAGCTCATCGGCTTTGCAATTCCCTGGAATGTCTCTGTGCCCTGGGACCCATATGAGTCGTATGTTAAACTGCTTGGCCATCTCATTTAAAGACGTGCGGCAGTTAAGGGCAGATCTTGTTTTCAGAAACATTGAATCCAGGGACTTGACCGCGGCTTGACTGTCAGTATAGATGTTGACTGCGGTTGTAGACAAGACATTGCAGCTCAACCAGTCAGCCACTTCCTTTACTGCCAGCATCTCTGCCTGGTAGACACTGCAATGATCTGGCAATCTACGAGCCAGGCTCAATCCAAGCTCTTCCGAATAGACCCCAAAGCCCACTTGTTCGTGCAGCCTCGATCCATCTGTGTAAAAATTTATGGTAGCTCCACTTCCCGGAGTATCCCCCATCCAAGACTCCCTGGATGGTATCATAGTGGTAAAGTGGCGCTCAAAGAGGCTCAAAGAGGGAGCACAATCAACATTTTGTGGTATTGTTATCTTTTTCAAGATCGCGCTATGGCCACAATCGCTGCTCCTCCATTGCAGCGTGCTATTAAGTCGAATTGCCGACGCAGCTGCATACTGCCTACCCAATATGTCCAAGGGTATCAGGTGAAGGAGGATTTCTAATGCAGCCGTAGGTGTAGTACGAAGAGCACCAGTGATGCACATTGACGCCATTCTCTGTACCTTCGTGATAAAGACACAGTTCGATTTTGTTTCTAAAGCAGGCCACCAGACAATGATTCCATACAGCAAAATTGGACGCACCACTGCTGTATAGATCCAATGAACGACTTGAGGGCTAAAACCCCATCGTTTTCCAATGGCCCTTTTACAGGAATACAAAGCAATCGTTGCTTTTCTCACCCGTTCCTCAATATTACGCCTGAAATTCAGCTTCCTATCTAGAAATACTCCAAGATACTTGGCTCCATCTGAGAAGGTGATTTCAGTACCGTCCAGAGAAATAGGATCAAAAGCAGGAATCTGATTTTTCCTTGTAAATAAAACAAGCTCTGTTTTACTAGGATTAACTCCTAGACCACAGTCTCTTGCCCATTTAGACAGATCTTTCAGAGAACCCTGAAGAATGTCCCGCAATGTTGGCAGATGCTTCCCCTTTACCGCTATCGCGACATCGTCAGCATATGCGACAACATGACAACCACGTGCTTCTAGAGATAGTAGCATTGAATTCAGTGCCAGGTTCCAAAGAAGCGGCGAAAGAACACCTCCTTGTGGTGTGCCCCTATTGACAAATCGAGATATGATGGACGCTCCCAACTCAGACGTTATACGGCAAGTAGGCTTTCCACCATTAAAACGATTTCACGCTTTACTCCCAGACCAGACAATGCCAATATTATCGATTCTGGGATGACATTATTAAAAGCCCCCTCAATATCAAGAAAGGCCACCATAGTGTACTCCTTTACCGAAAGCGATCTCTCGATGGTACCAACGAGCTCATGAAGAGCTGTTTCCGTTGATCGTCCCTTGCTGTATGCATGTTGCTTTGTCGAAAGCAACCTCGGGTCAATCAGTCTACGCAAATATGAGTCTATCATTCGTTCCATTGTCTTTAACAAAAAAGAAGACAGACTAATTGGTCTGAAATCCTTCGGAGCTGTGTGGGAACTTTTCCCAGCCTTCGGGATAAATACGACTCTGGTATCCCTCCATTTTAAAGGAATGTACGACCAGTTGATGCATGCTTTGTATAGATTATACAGCAACGGGGCTATATAGTCCGACACTTGCTGCAACTCAGCCGGGATTATACCATCAGGTCCCGGGGATTTATAGGGCCTGAAGCTTTTTATCGCCCAGATTAATGTTGGCATATTTATTATTTCCGAAGCAATTTCAGATGCTTGGGCGTCAGAACGTTCCAAAGCTTGAAACGGCGTCATGGAATTGCCCGGAAAATGCGTGTTTAAAAGGAGATCCAGCGACTCTCCACTGGAGGAAGACCACACCCCATTAGGATCTTTCAGGTATCCCAGGGTGCAAGGAGAAGAAGCCAGAACCTTACGCAGCCTGGATGCCTCAGAAACGTCTTCTATGTTTCCACAGAAGTTTTTCCAAGAATCACATTTTGCATTTCTGATCATCTTTTTATAACTCTTAAGTTGCAGCCTGTATGCAGACCAGTCCTCGTCCGCTCTTGAAAATTTAGCCTTATTAAAGAGCTTTCTGCAGGAATCTCTGCTCGTCTGCAACTCATTTGACCACCAAGGTGGCTTTTTTTTTCCTCTAGGCTTTGCAGAAGGGCAAGACGCATCCAGGCACCTATTACAAACATTTGTTATATGGTCAACCAGACAGTCAATTTGCGCCAGACTATGTGGTTTAGATAAGGGTACTTCATCCAAAAGCAAAGAAAAAGTCTCCCTATATTTCACCCAGTTTGTTCTCCTCAGATTTCTAGAGACTGTCTCAACCGGGGCACGCTCCCTGAGTAAAAACTCAATGTAGCGATGATCTGAGAAAGAATGCTCTTCCAAAACTCTCCAGTCATCAATTCTATCAGACAATGTATCTGATACAAGTGTTACGTCAAGAACCTCTTGCCGCGTACTTGTAACGAAAGTTGGTTCACCACCCTTGTTACAAATATAGAGGTTAGTTCTTAACAAAAACTCCAAAAGTGATTCGCCTCTATTATTTGTGTCTGTACTTCCCCATATCGAATGATGTGCATTAGCATCACAACACACTACTAACTGGGGTCCCCTAGATTCAGACTCCCGAATTAGACCGACAACCTTCTCCGGGGGTATTGACCCCGGATTAGGAAAATACGCAGAGGCGAGCCAAATAGACTTCCCATGAAGCTCTAAGCTAGCCGTTGTAACATCCATATCACTAAAAGTTGATAAAAAGAATATATTTAAGCCATTTTTTGCCAAGATGCAGGCTCTTGGTGAGCCCTCACCTTTGGCAACCACCAACTTAAACCCAGGGGTCTTCAATCCGCAAACCCTGCCACCCCGCACCCAGGGCTCTTGGATAAAAACCAAGTCAACTGCTCCTGTCGTCAGGCGCAGCAAGAGTGCAGCTGAGGCTGCCTTACAGTGATGGAGGTTTATTTGTAGGAACCGCAACATCTTGCTTTTTTTCCACCATCCTTTCCACCACCGTGTTATTGGCTTCATCCTCCGTGTTATCATAGAGGTCGCATTCGTCCCCAGATTCGGTTTCGAATAAGCCAGATATATATCCCATCTGTTCTGAATCGGAGGCAACAGAACTCTCCGAATTCCTCACTGCATGGGCCTCGTCCTGAATGTCACCCATCGTGGCATCGGCTTTATCCTCCATGCCATCACAGAGGTCGCATTCGTTACCAGATTCGGTTTCAAAAATGCCAGATGCATCTCCCATCAGCCTAGAATCGGCCAGCTGAATATCAACCTTTTCCAGATTCTCCTCCCCAGCCGACTCTGCCACTGGCTTGTCTGCGTCCAAAATAGTCTTCTGGTCGCCCTTGTAGATATTGACTCTTATATGAAAAAATCCAAATCTAATAATGCCGTCAGTCCTGGCTAAAAGCGGAAGCGATTCCTCATTAACCAAGACCACTGCTTGACGACGAGCGCCCTCCATCTCACCCAATCTGGCAATTTGCCAATTCTGAGTTGGAAGGTCAGGATTGCAGACTTTTATCATCTTAAGAATCACCGCAGTGTCATTTGTAGCCATTGGGATCCATGCATGAGCTCTGGGTTGCGAGGGGATATCATGTTTTTCCACAACGTCCAGTCTGGCTCCAGGCCATAACTCTCCCACTTGGCTAATGGCAACCTTAAACACGGCTGCGGATCTTTCGTTCCCAAAAGCAACGAGTTTTACTCGCCCCTGATACCAACCTGCGTTGACAGTAGTAGGTAGAAAATCAGGCATACTCTCAAGGAGCCTATAGTAGATTTCATTTAGTTTAGTTTCAACTAAACTCCACTTGTCCCTTGGAATACTACAATCCCCATTTTGCCTGTTTATCACAGCCCTAACGAAGTTACCTTTAACCACTTCACTAAAAGACTGAGTCCAGACGTTGCCGGTCACCTTAGATCTCTTAGGTAAAGGTTTCTCGTCGGGCGAGCGCAACCTTTTACCAGACTTCGATGACGAGGCCGAAACAGCGCTCTGTTTGTCAGATGCGCGCATTGCCGAAAGTTTGTCCTGTTCTTCAATGACTCCTTTCGCCCATGATAGCGACGCCCTCTCACGTTCGGAGAGCTTCGTTCCATCAAGTTGGCTTAGTCTGTTAATTATTTTCAAACAAAGCCGGCTCTGGTTGTGCCTGACCTTTGATGGTTTAAGTTTCTTTTTCTTTTTACCACCAATATTAGGCTGAGCACCCCTACCAGAATCAAGGTCGGACTTCAAGGTCCCAACCCTAAGACCAGTGCTAGGACCAGCACCAGTCGGTGAGGCAGAGCCTCGAATTAAATCGGTATCATTTGTGTCCATATTTTCATTTTCCTGGATGTGGTCATGAAAATATTACAAAAATACCTATTACGAACAATTTCAAAAATTCAATTAATAGCACGGAGATAAATTAAAACACATCCACACTTGTCAACAGTTGAACGAATATGTAAAGTGAATACGTAAAGACATACAATCAACAAAAAAAAAAACTTGTAAAATTACAAAAAAAGTTTTTTAACTTTTTTTTGCTACCTCCTATTTGAATTCCTTGTTATGTTACAAGCCTTTAACCAATAATTTTGTAATTTTACAAGCTTTTTAAAAAAAATTGTAAATTTACAGTTTTTTGACGCGATTAAAGTTAAAAGGAGGTTTCGTAACTTTGCTAGATTTTTTGCTACCTCCTATTTTACGAGAATTCCTAGTAAAAATTACGAGCTTTTTTGTAATTTTACAAGATTCTTAACAATAAAATTGTAAATTTACAACTTTTTTGGCGAAATAAAAATTCCAAGAAATTCTCGTAAACTTACTAGATTTTTTTGTAAAAAATCTTGGAAATTTGTAAAATTACAAGAAAAACTATAAAATTACAAAAAAAAAAAATTAATTTCGATCGAAAATTATTTGTTAAAAAACAAGGAAAACTGTCAAATATTGGTAAAATGGGATTATGTGACTTTTTCTAGTAATTTGACAAGGTTTTTTCTTTGAGTGTAATCTCTTTGACAACACTAAAATTTGCACAATTTCCAAATGAATTTGGAGGATTAAAAAATATATTAAGATAATTATATTTTGAGGATGTTTGTTCTGGCTCGAGGTCATTATTTTCCTTACGAATTAAAACCATGATATTCTCACAGCATAATTTTCAAGAAAATTATTTTTTGTTTTAAATTTATTTATGTTAGTCATTTTTGCAAGACTTAATCGACACGTGTTTCGGAATTTGTCAAATTCCATTGTCAAGATTATTTAGCAAAAAATAGAAACGATTTACTACAAAGTAGCAAACGAGTCTAATGACAAATCGTTTGTGCACAAACTAAAATATTAATACATATTCGCCTCTATTCACAATGAGAATTAGAAAGACGAAGAAATTGCACCATACCAATAAGGCAACGATTGTCAATAACCAACAAAAATATTTAAAATAATTTTACATACACTGCGAATCACATCAATAAGAAATCGAGTTTTTCACTTTTTAATCGACTATATCTTTGTAATGAAAAAGCGGAAAAATATAAAAAAATGCACTGATAGAGACCATTATCTAGCTAATAACGTCAAATAATAACAATAATCAAAAGACTGAAAGAAGTCCTTTTAAAAAATATTTTTCGGCAACTTGTTAAAAAATTACTAGTTTTTTTTGAATCACTTGAATAAGGAATTTTTTAATACAGGCCAAGTAGGACCTGTATCCAATTTGTTATGGATAGCAATTCCTTAAACAATAAAAACAAAACAGTTTTGTTTCGAATTTCAATAAAAATGAGACTCACAACAGCTCTTAGATCTTCCGAAAATAAAAAAGTACTGCATTTAAAGTCCAAAGTGATAAAGGCCGTTGAAATCGCGAAAATAATAAAGAGGGGCAAACCTATTGAAGGCAATTATTTAAATAACATTAAAAACTATGGAAAAAACACGAATGGGCGAACTAAAATGGTAACAACAGAACGAAATCGACAAAAAATTTTAAGAATTTCCTTGAATTCCACGTTGACAGGTTGCAAAATTCTCAAAGAAAGTGGTGATTTAATGGGTATTTTGACTGTCCATCACGATTAAAAATTAGTTCATTTTGAGTTCAATTGAGTTCATAGTCTGTTGCAAATTGCAAAAAAAAGACACCCCTTAGTTCCAAACTTAAGAAGCATCGATGGTAACGTAAGGAACAGTAATGATGCCACAGTAGAATAGCGCACCCCATACCATAACAACACCTTCTATGATCTGTCTGCTATGCAAAAATGGCTTTTATTGTCTCAAATCACCGAAAACCATTGTATCCGTCTAATGCAACGGTATTATTTTTTTTTCGTCGGAATAAATTACTTTGAAAAATTTCTCAGACCGTGTCATTGTATTCCTGCAGAGATTAAGGCGCTGCTTACTACGTTTTGACATTCAGCGATTAGTTTTTGCATAATTTTCGACGAGCTATGAACTCACTTGACTTTTAAACGCAACGGACTGTACAAATACTCGCACTAGCGCCACTTTATTTAAGAATTTTGAAAGATGTCGGCGTAGAATTTGGGGGAATGCTTAAAATTTTTGTCGATCTCATTCAGTTGTTGCCATTTGAGTTCGCCCATTCATGTTTTTTCCATAGTTCTTAATGTTATTTTGATAATTGCATACAGCAGTTTTTTTTCTCTCTGTTCAACGACCTTTAACACCTTGAACTTCAAAGTCAGTACTTTTTCTTTTCGGAAGATCTAAGAGCTTTGGGAGTCCCATTTTTATTGAAATTCAAAACAAAACTGTTTTGTTTTTGTTGTTTGAGAGATTGCTATTCATTACAAATTCGATTCAGGTCCTACTTGGTCTGTATTACAAAATTCCTTATTCAAGTGATTCATAAAAAACTGGTAATTTTTTAACAAGTTGCCGAAAAATATTTTTTTAAAGGACTTCTTTCAGTCTTTTGATTATTTTTATTATTTGATATTGTTAGCTAGATAATGGTCTCTATCAGTGCATTTTGTAATATTTTTCCGCTTATTCGTTACAAAGTTATATTTGATTAAAAAGTGAAAAACTCGATTCCTTATTGATGTGAGGTAATAATCCATATTAGGGTTATTCATCACTTTGGCGTGCCAACCATTATGTTCAAATTCTGATTAATTTTTATTAAAAAATAAAAATTGTTTTATTTGACCTTTAAAATATTATATTTTGAGGATGTTTGTTTTGGCTCGAGGTCATTATTTTCTTTACTAATTAAGATAATTTTTAAAATCATTTGGTTATTTTAAAAAAGGAATAATGCTATGAAATATGTATGTTTAGACAACATTTTGGTTAAGGGGGATTTAAAGGAAAAAAACATGTAGAAAAGTAAAATTCGACTTTGCCGAATCTATAAATACCCTCCATAATGCCTTTTTAAAGGATAGTACATTTTTTAACGTGAAAAAACTTAACAATTTTGATTAGAAATATTTTATGTTGAGTAAAAACTCTTTTTTTGTCATTTAAAAAAAAAGAAAAATAGCCATTTTTTTTTAGTGTAAACTTTTTTTCGAGTGTAATGTTTTGTTTACTATAAAAATATTTCTGAGTGAATGCGTACTTATGTACGTATGTACACAAAATAGTGAAATTTTTGTAAAAAAAAAAATATTTTTTTTTTTTTTGAGTGTAAAGTTTTTTTCGAGTGCAATTTTTAAGTTACCAATACTTTTAAAACTAAACAAGTTTAAAAGCATTGCTTTAAAATTAAACAAGTTTGAAAAGCATTGTTAAGTTATCACTACACTCAAAAAAATTAACTGGTAAAACGCCTGGTAAAATGCCTTGTAATCCCGTTCTACCAATATTTACCAATTTTCCTTGTTTTTTAACAAAAAATCTTGTACTTTACTCAAACGAGAACTACAGTTTTATTGGTAATTTTACAAGTTTATTTTCGTAATTGTATTCTACCATTTTGAAAGGTTATTTTACAAAAAAAACTGTAATTTTACAACAAAGTTTTTATTACGAGGATTCTAGTTGAATTACAAAAAAAACAGTTATTTTACAAAAAATTGTGTTATACGAGAGTTTATGTTGTTTAACAAAAAAAAAAATTTTTTTTTTATTGAAAAATATTTAAAATAAAAAAATGACAAAAGGATTCTAGCTAATTTACAAAAAAAAAACAGTTATTTTACAAAAATTATTTTATTACGAGGATTTATGTTGTTTTATAAAAAAAAATCTTTTGTAAATTTACCATTTTGGTTTGTAAATTTACCATTTTTTTAAACATATTTACCATTTTTTCTTGTAAGTTTACAATTTTTTTTATTTTTCCGGTTTTAAACAATATTTTTACCAATAAAATTGGTTATTTTACCAATTTTTGGCGCATTCAAAATTACAAGGAAATCCTCGTAATTTTACGAGAATTTTACCTACCTCCTATTTTACGAGAATATCCTCGTAAAATCACGATATTTTTGGTAACTTTACAAGTTTTTTTTTTTTTTGAGTGTGATACTTACCGTGGCAATTTTTTTTTTATATATTGATTTTTGTTGAAATTATGCTAATATAAAGATAAAAAATTAAAAAATGGCCACTATAAGTACTAGAGAATTTAATAGTCTACAAATAAAAAAAAAAATCTAAATCAGTCCAGTACACTCAAAAAAAAAAGTTTGTAAAATTACAAGTAAAAGGTCTTGTAATTCTATTTTACTAATATTTTGTCTTTTTACAAAAATTGTTGTATATTAAATAAAACGAAAACTATAGTTTGCTTTGTAATTTTACTATTATATGTTGGTAAATTTATTTTACAAATTTTTTAGGTAAATTTACAAAAAAGTGAATTATTTTACAAATTAAAGAAATATTACAAGGTGTTTAGTTTTTTTACACAAGAAAACTGTTATTGTACAACAAAATTTTACTTGATGTTATTTAGTCTTTCTACAAAAAAATGTGTTATTACAAAATTTTTTTTTTTTAAGATCGTTTACAAGGTTTTCAGTTTGAAATGTATGTATTGAAAAGTACAAAATTCCAATGTAATTTTACAAAACTTATTTTATTACTAGAATTAGTGTTGTTTTACAAAAAAAAAATTAATTATTCAACAATAGAACACGCAAAAATTTTCTAAGTTCAACTTTTTTTTGCGTTTTGGAGTTAAAAATTTTGTTAAAAATAATTTTTTATAAATAAAGAATTTCATGAAAAAAAAAGTTTGGAAATTTTTTAAGTTCCGGACACAAAAATTTTTCAACCAAGTGTAACCTTTAGCAAAAAAAATTAATTTTTACACCTTTTTTTGGTAATTTTCGTTGAGTAAAATACTACAATTTTTATGTGTTTCTACTATATAATTGTTCTAGTTTTTTTTTTGTATTTTTACCATTTTTTTTGGTAATTTAACTTTATTTTTTTGGTATTTTTTTTTTTAATTTGGCACCTAAAATGTCAATAAAAAGCTACCAATTATGAAAAATTAAGTTTTTCTTATTTTAACAGGTACTTAAACATCCAATCTACAATATCCAAAAAAAAAATTTCCGATTTTTTAAAAATACTTGTGAAAATAATTAAAAATTCCAAAAAAAATGGTTATTTTTTGACTAATTATTCCTGAAAATATAAGAAATTTCTTGTGTAGCCTCCTTCGCAATTCTCATATGTTCTACTTAAAAACGAAATGTCGAAAAACATAAAAAGTGCAGTGTTATACATTAAAAAGTTTGTTAAAAGTGCTCAAGTAAAAAAAATCATTGAAGTGTTACTCCAGCTGCCGAAGAAGGAAAAATAAGATGCACCAATGGAAAAAAAACCTTTAAGTTTACAAAACAAATATGTAAATAAACCAAATTTTTTGTAAATTTACAAAACAAATATGAAAATTTAAAAGACAAAATTGTATACTTACGAAAAAAGTTGTAATTTTACAAAATTGAAGTAGAGAATACAAAAACAATATTGTAAATTTACAAATTTTTTTGGTTAAACTACTGTTTTTACGGCAAAAAAATTAGAAAAAATGGTATTTATATATACAATAAAAATTGTAAATTTACTACTTTTTATTGTAAATATACAAGGTTTTTGCCATAAAAAAACAGTAGTTTAACGAAACAATTTGTAAATTTACAATTTTGGTTCTTGATTTTCTACTTTATTTTGTAAACTTACAACTTTTTTTAGTATATATACAATAAAAATTGTAAATTTACTACTTTTTATTGTAAATATATTTACAATAAAAAGTATATATACAAGTTTATTGCCATAAAAAACAGTAGTTTAACCAAACAATTTGTAAATTTACAATTTTGGTTTTTGATTTTCTACGTTATTTTCTCAATTTACAACTTTTTTTTGTAAGTTTACAATTTCTTTTGTAAATTTTAATTTTTTTTTGCAAATTTACAATTTTTATTGTAAATATACGTGTTTTTCAATATTTTTTTGCGGTAAAAACTGTAGTTTAACCAAATAATTTGTTAATCTACAATTTATTTTTTTCATTTTCTATTTTTTCTTTGTAAAATAACAACTTTTTTCTGTAAGTTAACAATTTTGGTTTGTAAATTTACCAAATTTTTTTGTAAACTTAAAAAAAAAATGTTCACCTCGAAGTTAATATTTTACAAAAAAAATTGTAAATTTACATTTTCTTTTGTTAAATCAATTTACAAATTATCCCCGTAACATTACGGGGATTCTTGCTAGTACATATTTTACAAAACCTGCCCCGTAAAATCACGGGGATTTTATGTCATTTTACAAACTTTTTTTTTTTTTAGTGTACTTTTAGGTGTACAACTGCAGCCGATTTTGTCCTTTAGCAAAAAATCTTTTACATTGCTCAAACGAGAACTACAGTTTTATTGGTAATTTTACAAGTTTATTTTCGTAATTGTATTCTACCATTTTGAAAGGTTATTTTACAAAAAAAAACTGTAGTTTTACAACAAAGTTTTTATTACGAGGAATTCCAGTTGATTTACAAAAAAACTGTTATTTTACAAAAATTATGTTATACGAGGATTTATGTTGTTTAACAAAAAAAAATTTTTTTTTTTTTTTTTTGTAAATTTTCTATTTTTTTTTTTTTAATTTTCCAAGTTCCGGACAATTTTTTTTTTATTGAAAAATGTTTAAAAAAAAGTTTACAAGATTTTGAAAAATTTGTTACGAGGATTCTAGTTAATTTACAAAAAAAAATAGTTATTTTACAAAAATAATTTTATTACGAGGATTTATGTTGTTTAACAATTTTTTTTTTGTAAATTTACATTTTTGGTTTGTAAATTTACCATTTTTTTAAACATATTTACCATTTTTTCTTGTAAGTTTACCGTTTTTCTTTATTTTTCCGGTTTTAAAAAAATATTTTTACCAATAAAATTGGATTTTTTACCAATTTTTGGCGAATTCAAAGTTACGAGGAAATCCTCGTAATTTTACGAGAATCTTACCTACCTCCTATTTTTACTTTACTTAACTTTACAAGGGTTTTTTTTTTGAGTTTAGCTGTTTAAAAAATCACATGAAGGCTGTTTTTTTTTTTCTTTAAACTCCCCTTAACACAATTTTCAGTTTAGATAATTTTAAAATCTAATTGACAACGCTTAATAATAAGAATTTATGAATATTTGAAAAAATAATTGATACACAAACTGTGTTAATTTCAAAATTGTAGGCTAAATTCTACACGTTTTTTTTTTAAGCCAATTTTGTTTTAAACTTGTATTAAGTTAATTCAAGTTCATGACGTTATCAACGTTAGTGTTCATGGTAAGGTTTGTTGTTAAAAAAAAATATTTTTTATATTTTAATTTTTATTGGAAAATTACAAATTTGTCAATTGACATTTTATTCGTAATATAAAATTTGTGTGTTTTGCATATAAACTATCTTGTAAACTATACGTTAATTATATTGAAGCATAGCGGGTTTATATAAAACGTTTATACAAATATACGTCGCTTGACGGCCTTCCTTTTTGGTTGTTTTAAAAGAAAAATTGTTAAAAGAAAACAATAATGGGTCATTATTAGTGAAATCAATCATGAATATTTTTGACCCCCTCCGATATTGATGAAATTTGGTTAAGTTCTTACACTACGTAAAAAACTAACAAATGCAAATTTTCAGCCCTCTAAGTCAACAGGGGCCGAAAATACGGATGGTCAAAATTTCCCCCAAAATCTCCCAGTCGCGACACTTTGCACCGTAAAAACTTAATATCGTTGGTTCTATTATAGCTAGAAAGCCCATTTTTGGTTTGTTTTGAAGCTCATAATATGCTCTACAAGACCTACCATAACCAAAAAAATTTCGAAAAAAAATAAGGGTTACCTCCCTTATTTTAAGGTCGTGATATACGGAGGAGAAAATGGGGAGGATGGTATCCCCCGATTTTTTTTTTACTTGATAATCTTATAGAGAAAGTCCTTAAGAATATATTCTAAAATTTTTAAGTTGGGACAACAATGGGATCGCTCAAAATCAAAATTTTTCACAATTTTCCACTCTTTAACCACTCTTTTTCTACACCCTTTAACCTTAAAAATTTAATATCATAAGTGCTTTTGTAGCTACAGAGCCCATTTTTTTTGTTTTAAAGCTTATAATAAGCTCTACAAGACATACCAAAACCAAAAAAATTTCCAAAAAAAGGAATTGGTGCCCCCCTTATTTGAAGGTCATGGCAAAGGGTGGAGGAAATGGGGGAAAGTATCCCCCGATTTTTTTTTTGCTTGGTATTCTCAAAGTGCAAGTCCTAATGAACATATCCTAAAATTTATGTTTAATATCGTGGACTGTATTGTTGCTGCAGAGTCCATTTTTGGTTTGTTTTAAAGCTCTTAATATGCCTTACAATATTACTATCACAAAAAAAAAAAATTAGGGATGCCTCTTGTATTAAAAGATCGTGGCAAGGGGTGGGGAAAATCGGGGGATAGTATCCACAATTTTTTTTTACCTTGTTTTTTTTTAAAAGAGTAAGTTCTAGAGAGTATATCCTGAAATTTTTATCTTGGGACTCCAATGGGAGGCGCAAGAATGTCGCGATTTGTTGATTTTGGGGGAACATTTTGAAAAATTTTTATTTTGGTCGATCCCATTGTTGTCCCAATATAAAAATTGTAGACTATGTTCATTAGGACTTGCACTTTAAGAATATCAAGTAAAAAAAAAATCGGGGGATACTTTCCCCCCATTTCCTCCACCCATTGCCTCGACCTTCAAATAAGGGGGGCACCAATTCCTTTTTTTGGAAATTTTTTTGGTTTTGGTATGTCTTGTAGAGCTTATTATAAGCTTAAAAACAAAAAAAATGGGCTCTGTAGCTACAAAAGCACTTATGATATTAAATTTTTAAGGTTAAAGAGTGTAGAAAAAGAGTGGTTAAAGAGTGGAAAATTGTGAAAAATTTTGATTTTGAGCGATCCCATTGTTGTCCCAACTTAAAAATTTTAGAATATATTCCTAAGGACTTTCTCTATAAGATTATCAAGTAAAAAAAAAATCGGGGGATACCATCCTCCCCATTTTCTCCTCCGTAAATCACGACCTTAAAATAAGGGAGGTAACCCTTATTTTTTTTCGAAAAATTTTTGGTTATGGAAGGTCTTGTAGAGCATATTATGAGCTTCAAAACAAACCAAAAATGGGCTTTCTAGCTATAATAGAACCAACGATATTAAGTTTTTACGGTGCAAAGTGTCGCGACTGGGAGATTTTGGGGGAAATTTTGACCCTCCGTGTTTTCGCCCACTGTTTACTTAGAGGGCTGAAAATAAGTGTGCGTCAGTTTATCACTTAGTGTTACAACTAAACCAAATTTCATAAAAATCGGAGGTGGTCATGAAAATTTTTAGCTATTTTTGATTGATTTCACTAAGACTGACACTAATAGCAAAAGCTACTGAACCGATTTGGATGATTTTTTTTTTTTTAATTTGTAGTTTATTAAATTCTCTAGTACTTACCGAGCTCATTTTTTTTAAATTTTGACCAAATTATGTTTTTTATAAAAGAAGAAAAGTAAATTTTCCCATTGTTTAAGTTTAATTTACATTAGAATAACTTACACAAAAATTAATATGTTTTAAAAATTGAGCACGTTTAGTACTAGATAATTTAATGGTCTACAAATCAAAAAAATTTCATCAAAATCGTTTCAGTAGTTTTTGCTGTACAACTGCGGCCGATTTTGTCCTTAAAAAAAAAAAACAATCTACAATTGAGTGGCAACCCTGGCAATTCTAGTTGACCAAATTTTTTATAGCTGTTTAAATATTAATCACATTAAGGCTACACCCAAAAAAAAACGTGGGTATTCAATACTAAAAATTTAACTAATTTTAGTCCAAAAGGACCTAGTGCAGAAATTGGTAACCAATACTAAAATTTTTAACTAATATTAGTCAAAATCAGTAAAAATTACTAATGTTAGTACTTTGAAGATACTAAAATTAGTAACCAATTAGTATATTTTGGTACAATATCACTTACTAAACCTTTTACTGTAGAATTATTTTGAGTGTATCTTTTTTTGTTTAATCCCCCCTTAAATCAAATATCACAACTTTTTAGTTTAATCCGTCTAGCTAGGGATATGGTTATGATATTTTATTTTAATTTTGGCGGAACTAAACTACAATAGCACACATGTTATACAAGAATGGAATACAAAAATCCAACTATAGATATAAAATAATTTTACGAGTACATTTGTACATGTTTGAAAAGTTGTTTTTAAGAATGCACTGCAAAACTATTAAATAAGTTATTCAGAGAAACTTGTCATTGATAGTTGCCATTTATGTAGAGTGTATCATATGACTTACTGACGTTTATTTTCAAAAAATTTAAAGAAAAAGTATTTGGTAAATTCAAAATAAATTACTAAAATTTGTTAGTTTTTCATGGGAATTCCCAGGACAGGATTTTCCAACTTTCCCGAAATCGCAGGAAATGAAGTGAGAATTCTCGTTTATTTTTTTTATATTCGACGGTAAAAATTGCTCAAATATGAGAACTTTTCGTTTTAAAATTTTCTATAGGAAAAAGTCTTAAAATCTGACAAGGAAGGCCTTTCACAGGGCACCCACCGATTGCCCGGAAACTTGCATAAAGGAAAGAGGAGAGCAAAATAGGAGTTACCTGTTTTTCGTAGCTGCCCAATCTTACATTTTGCGGAAGAAATGCAAAAACTTTTAGGTACTGATAATCTCTGTTAAAAATAAGTGTTTTTGCTTTTGGCAAAATTCCTGTTAGCCCATATTTTTTCATAAGTGATAAAACAATTGAAAACCATCCCAGTAATTCAGGGGTCAGTGGGGGACGTTCAGAGCACCTTCCCATCCCGATAAATATACCAAATGTTGCGTTTATTTACACTCAAAAAATTATGTCATGAACTGTTTGTAGTTTATTTTAAAAATTTTACGTTTAGTTGTTTTTAAAAGAAAAAACATTTATTTAATGTTCAGTTTTTAATAATGATATCTTCT
The DNA here is from genome assembly GCA_963921195.1 of Pegoplata infirma. Lineage (NCBI taxonomy): Eukaryota > Metazoa > Arthropoda > Insecta > Diptera > Anthomyiidae > Pegoplata > Pegoplata infirma. The sequence continues at coordinate 90,622,340 of OY992538.1, read as the reverse complement.
GTCCTTTGTTTCAAAAATAACACACTATAATATAAAGACTTTCATTAACATTTAATTTTTAAAGTCATTTATTTTTGTTCTGTAAGTAAAAACTACTGATTATTCTTTAAATTGTTAATGATTTGTGTCAGTAATTTTTTTTTAAATTGTTGGTATTTTTAAATGAGATATCATTAGTTTTTACCTACACAAGTAGGTTATTTTTTTGTAGAAAAAAAAAATTCAAAAATTATTTATAGAAATATAAAAACATGTTTGTATCAAGTGACTTTGGCACGATGAGTGGAGTGTCTGGCCAGAATGTAGTTGATTGCGGGATAGATTCCCCAAAATTTTATTAAAAATTTTTAAAAAAATATTTCAATAGAAAATTGTAAAAAATAACCTACGAAATCATTAATTTTTAATGTTTTGGTAGGTTATTTTTTTGGATTTTGTTGGTAAAAATAACAGAACTATTATTGATATTTAATGTTTTCGTAGGTTATTTTTTTCGAATTTGTTGGTAAAAATGAATGAAAAAAATCGTAATTTTTTAATGTTCTTTATGGGGTCCCCGACCGATATTTCCATGCGTTACAAACGGAATGACAAAGTGAGTATACCCCCATACTGTGGTTGGAGGGTATAAAAAGTTAATATCCCGTTTTTTGTTATGAATACAGCTTAAAAGGCCTCCTAATTTTTTTGAGATTCAAAATGGGAAAATTTTAGTATAACTATGAATGGACAATCACTAGAGGTAGGCGATATATAACTGTGAATATCCATGAATCCAACGACAACTTTTCCAATTTTGGGTTTAGACTAGTGCAGAGTCTAAACCGTAGACAAATGTTAGAAATTTGAAGTATCAGATAACCCCAGCAAAATTTTCTGATCCAAATAATCGGTTCCAGAACGCATGATATTACCCTGATTTTTGTTTGAAATTGTCCCAAAAGCAATCGTTTTTTAGAGCAAGTAGTTTTTTTTTGAAAAATAATTTTACATAGAAAAATTTGTTGTGATTACCGTAGAATATATTCAAGAATCTATTGAACCAGGAATTTGATCCAAAAAAATTTTCCTTGGACATATTGTAATATTGTTCGTCTCAATAAAAATACGGTTTATAATTGCAAATTTAAAATCTTTTTAATTTAAAATATTTGCTTCACTATTGAGATAACTTAAGTGTTCATATCCAGTTGAAGAATTATCCAGTTCTGAAGTTAAGGAACCACTGGATCTTTGGAAGATGAACTGAATTCTTCTGTTTAAAAGACATAAGCGGAAGCTAAACTAAAATAGGAATTTAAACTGAATTCGATTCTAATAAAAAACTATTTTAAAATAAAGTTTTTCCACCGGAATAACATTTTTACTGATAACCGAAAATAACCTAAACCGATCGGTTACTCAATTTTTTATAACCGTAACCGAGGTTTCTAAATTTATCGGTTATTCAGAAACTCTACATTCACTAGGGTGGTACATAAAAACAAAAGTTGGATTTTTGAACGGGCCACCCGGAATATTTATTAAGCACCGTGAGAAAATAACTTGTGATTTTTTTTCAGAATTTTTCATTAAGGTTTAGGGGTCGCTACCGTGCCCTAAACATTGGGTCTAAAAAAAATTTCGATTTTTTATTTGTTTTAATTTTTTTTTATAATTTAGCCTGATTAGCTTATTAATGACAAAAAGTTTAATTTTGGTCCTACAAGTATTTCAGTTCCGAAAGTGACCATGAAAAAATTTAGGCTGGTTGGGGTCTTACTCTAAATTTTTTTTAATAGTCAATAGAACTCTACCCGAGTAAAAAGGAATTTATATAAATGTGTATTATTTTATATGTTTTCATAAAACCATATACAACTATATGAGTCAAAGTATAAAATTATATCTCACTTTGAAATTTTCCACTTTTTTTAAATGATGTCATATAAAATCATATCTCATTATATTGTTCATAATATATTAATATAAATGGTAGATGTAATCATACGTTGCACATAAAACTTAATCCGATTTCATACATTATTATACGTGACTTTATATCTAATTATGTATAGGACTTTACTTAACAAAAAATCCAGTATCAATTTATGTATAATTATATATGACTAATATAATACCATTTAAAACTATATATGGTTCCATACTAAAAAAATTTCCAACAAAAATAATAGATATAATTACATGTGTCTTAAACGATAACATATCTGTATTTGTATGGTACTATATATACGCAAATTTTGTCTAAACTCAATATATATTTATAAATGGTCGCATATGTAATGGAATATATATTTTGATATAATCATGTATATAAAAGATATTTTTTTGACCAAACAACTAGCCATATATAATTATATATGCCAGTATTTCAAAATTTATTTTTGTGTGGCAACATATATGGTTATACAAAACTTTTTATTGGATCATATAAGATTACATATGATTTTTGGGAACCCGAGTTCGATTCCCGGCCCAGTCGAGAAAAAAAAAGTTTTTTTTTAATTTTTTTTAAATAGAAAACACTTTTTTATTGCATTTAATTTTTTTAGAACTAAAAAATTTTCATTTTTGGAATTTTTGCAATCATTTTTAAAAAAATATTTTTCTTTTATATAGTTATATATAACTATATTTGATTTATTATAAAATTATCTATAATTTTTGGGAACCCGAGTTCGATTCCAGAATAAAAATATATTTTTTTTTATTTTTTTTAAATAGAAAACACTTTTTTATTGCATTTATTTTTTTAGAACTAAAAATTTTTCGTTTTTTGAATTTTTGCAATCATTTTTAAAAAATTATATTGCTTTTATATAGTTATATATAACAATATTTAATTTATTATAAAATTATCTATCATTTTTGGGAACCCGAGTTCGAGTTTTTTTAATAGAAAACACTTTTTTATTGCATTTGTTTTTTTAGAACTTAAAAAATTTTACTTTTTGAATTTTTGCAATCATTTTTAAAAATTTATATTGCATTTATATAGTTAATAATAGTTATATTTGGTTTAAATTATCAAATTATAAATGATTTTTGGAACCCGATCTCAAATCTAATTCTTATTTCCTGATTCCATGAAAAATTTCAAACTTATAAGCCAAAGTCTTATTTCACTTTGGAAGCCTATGACTTGGAAATAAGGCATACCGCTACATTAAAATTATTGTTTAAGCTTACCATGGAAGCCCCTAATAGCGCTGTACGTCATTCCAATTTTTTTTTTTTTTGCAAATTTTATCAAAAATTTTCTAAGTCTTTTTGAAAATTGTGTACAAGTGAATAACATATTTAATTGGATGTAATCATATATTACTATATGTTTGATCAATTTGATATAATTAGATACGATCAATTTATTTAAAACTAAGTCTTTTAAAGTTGTTATTTGCTAACAACGTCCGCTGGTCTAGAGGGTAGAGATTGCGATTACAAAACGGAAGACTTGTGGTTCTAATCCCCGTTCGTTCGAAGTTTTTTTTTTTTTTTATTTATTTTCAGTTTGACATTATTATATCTAAAAATAAATCTAAAAACAGAAACATTTTTTGGATAAAAATGTATCCAATAATTTTTTTATAAAATCAAGATATCAGATATTATAAGATAACTTTGGCGCGGCCAAATTTCGGATGAAATTACATTATATAATATCCAATTTAATATAAAATCATGATATTGGATATTTTAAGATAACTTTGGCGCGGCCAATTTCCGGATGAAATTACATCATATCATATCATATTTAATACAAAATCATGATAATAGATAATTTGGGATAACTTTGGCGCGGCCAATTTCCGGATGAAATCACATATTAAACTGTAACTTCATATATTATAAGATGTTATGAGACAACTTTGGCGCGGCCAATTTTCGGATGAAATTTGGCAAAATCAGATCCAATAAATTATATATAATTTTATAAGATAACATGTTTTACCATACAATTTTTTTTTACTCGGGTATTGTTTTTTTTTAATATCCTTTAGGTATTCTTCACCCTTTCTTAGATATTTTAGAACAAACAATATTTTTTATAGAGAATGTATTACCAAGGCCAACTACAAACATATTATCTAAGCTTATTAAAATTAAAAAAAAAAAAAATTTAGAGTAAGACCATAATCATCCAAAAATTTTTTTCGTCGTCACTTTTGGAACTGAAATACTTGTCCGACCAAAATGAAACTTTTTGTCGTCAAGCTATATTATAATAAAAATAAAAAAAAAAAATTTTAATGTGTGACATTTTTTTTTTTTAAGACCCAAAGTTTGAGGCCCGGTAGCGACCCCTAAACCTTAATGCAAAAATCTGAAAAAATAACGTGTTATTTTTTCACGGTGCTTAATATATATTCCGGGTGGCCCATACAAAACTCAAAAAAAAAAAAAAAGTGTCATACTTCTATGGGTGAAATCTAAAAATGTCAACCAAACCATGTAACCGTGTAATATTTCATACATGGGTTAAAGTATTCGCATATTTTTTTTATGTACAACGTCGTATAGATTGCCGTTCTATATAACTTACAACAATCCGGATAATAATCAGTTATTTTAAACAAGTTATTTTAATTTTTGTACGCCAAATGTAAACTCCGTCGCCAGCAACCGGGGGGCTAATTATGTAACTTGATAATCGTAAATCGTCATCGTTAGCGCATTATTCTATTACCATAAAATGACACAACATAATTACCCCCAGTTTGGTTTTTCAACTTTAACCTGTTATATCTTTAAAACCAATAAATTAAGAGCTCAATAATTATTGACTACATTTTTAAAGATGGAATGTTGACGTTCTTTAAAAATATATTTATGTAGTCATAACTATCACGTTTACCCATTCAAACACGACTTCAATTATGTAACGATTTTTAGACACTTTTTTTAGAAATTGTGGAACCCGACAAGTTTGCTGTTTTTTATGTAGAAAAATAAAAGGTTACTGTCCCATTTATTAAACGCGAGGCTATAAAGTATCATTTTGCATCATTGGTTTCAGGTTTTTTCATTGCATATTAATTTCCCGGTATTAAAAGCTAATTCGTAAATGAAAAATCGAAAAATGCTGTAAACTCCGTCTCCACGTTTATAACAAAACTACTAAGCGCGTATTTAAATTATCATCATATTTTGACGTATCTAGCTGACATCTAATGATTTTTTTTTTCGGAAACCAATTTCCGACAAATTTTTATTCGCGAAAATTTTTTTTGCGAATTTTTTTTTGAATTTTTTTTTTTATTTTGCTATTAATTTATGAAAATGAGTAGCATACAATACGACAAAATTTAAAAAAAAAAAAAAAAATCGCGGATTTTTTGCGACTAGTACAACCCGAGTAAAAAGGAATTTATATAAATGTATATTATTTTATATGTTTTCATAAAACCATATACAACTATATGAGTCAAAGTATAAAATTATATCTCACTTTGAAATTTTCCAATTTTTTTAAATGATGTCATATAAACTCATATCTAATTATATTGTTCATAATATATTAATATAAATGGTAGATGTAATCATAATCCGATTTCATACATTATTATACGTGACTTTATATCTAATTATGTATAGGACTTTACTAAACAAAAAATCCAGTATCAATTTATGTATAATTATATATGACTAATATAATACCATTTAAAACTATATATGGTTCCATACTAAAACAATTTCCAACAAAAATAATAGATATAATTATATGTGTCTTAAACGATAACATATCTGTGTTTGTATGGTACTATATATACGCAAATTTCGTCTAAACTCAATATATATTTATAAATGGTCGCATATGTAATGGAATATATATTTTGATATAATCATGTATAAAAAAAATTTTTTTTGACCAAACAACTAGCCATATATAATTATATATGCCAGTATTTCAAAATTTATTTTTGTGTGTCAACATATATGGTTATACAAAACTTTTTATTGTATCATATAAGATTACATATGATTTTTGGAAACCCGAGTTCGATTCCCGGCCCAGTCGAGAAAAAAAAACGTTTTTTTTTTATTTTTTTTAAATAGAAAACACTTTTTTATTGCGTTTAATTTTTTTAGAACTAAAAAATTTTAATTTTTGGAATTTTTGCAATCATTTTAAAAAAATTATTTTTCTTTTATACAGTTATATATAGGCTGACCATTCGTACTGATTTGATCAGTACATGTATTGATTTTTGATCATGTGTACTGATCAAAAAACGTTGTACTGATTTGTACTGATTTTTTAAAATTTGTACTGATTGTACTGATTTTTGAACATTTCAACATAAAATTTTTTTTTATTCGTTCTGTATAAAATCTTGAATTTCCATAATATAAGTCGTAAAAGTTGTTTTTTTATAACGTAAGTCTGACAATGAGATAATTTATAATGAATTTATTCTAAGGAGATTAGAGTTCGTGAATCAAGAGGTTCCTTAACTCAAAAATGTATCTTAGCATAAAGTTATTTTGATCTTCCAAAATTTATATGAAAATGCGCACAGAATCTTTGAGGTTTTCTATAACGAAAATTTTATGGATTTTTTATATTTTAAGAAAGATGCTGTAAATTTGATGAATCCTAATGATTCTGAGATCTTAGAAGAGGTAATGTTATCAGAGCTTATTCAAAAAAGCACTCAGAAAATCAGGGCCATTAAAAAAACATGTGCTTACTGTGAAGTTTTTTTTAAAGGGAAGTTGTGAAAACTTACGGAAAAAAATCTTTAAATTTTTAGGGATTTTCTTGTTCTCAAAACCTGTGGAATTTTGTTATATATTCTGCGCTGAAACGATCAAAACATTCAAATGAAGTCGTTTAAAGTCAACTATATTTTCTGTAAAATAACTACAACCGTTTTTTTATTAGCTGTTTTTTTGCAGTTGTTTTTAACAGTTGCTTTTTGCAGTTGTTGTTTAACAGATGTTTTTACTCAAAGTACTTGGGGTCAAATTAGTTTAACCGACATTTTATAAGTATTAAAAAAACATCATTGTTTTCCAATAGAAAAAATTTTTAGAAAGTTATTTCTAGAAAACAAAACTTCGCCGTACTGATTTTAGCTCAGAAAAAAATGGTCACCCTAGTTATATATAACTATATTTGATTTATTATAAAATTATCTATAATTTTTGGGAACCCGAGTTCGATTCCAGAAAAAAAATATATATTTTTTTTTTTTTTTTAAATAGAAAACACTTTTTTATTGCATTTATTTTTTTTTAGAACTAAAAATTTTTCATTTTTTGAATTTTTGCAATCATTTTTAAAAAACTATATTGCTGTTATATAGTTATATATAACTATATTTAATTTATTATAAAATTATCTATCATTTTTGGGAACCCGAGTTCGATTCCAGAAAAAAATATATTTTTTTAATTTTTTTTTAAATGGAAAACATTTTTTTATTGCATTTGTTTTTTAGAACTTAAAAAATTTTACTTTTTAAATTTTTGCAATCATTTTTAAAAAATTATATTGCATTTATATAGTTAATAATAGCTATATTTGGTTTAAATTATCAATGATTTTTGGATCCCGATCTCAAATCTAATTCTGATTTCCTGATTCCATGAAAAATTTAAAATTTATAAGCCAAAGTCTTATTTCACTTTGGAAGCCTATGACTTGGAAATAAGCCATACCGCTACATTAAAATTATTGTTTAAGCTTACCATGGAAGCCCCTAACAGCGCTGTACGTCATTCCAATTTTTTTTTTTTTTTTACAAATTATATCAAAAATTTTCTAAGTCTTTTTGAAAATTGTGTACAAGTGAATAACATATTTAATTGGATATAATCATATATTACTATATGTTAGATCAATTTGATATAATTAGATACGATCAATTTATTTAAAACTAAGTCTTTTAAAGTTGTTATTTGCTAACAACGTCCGCTGGTCTAGAGGGTAGAGATTGCGATTACAAAACGGAAGACTTGTGGTTCTAATCCCCGTCCGTTCGAAGTTTTTTTTTTTTTTATTTTAAAAATGTATCCAATAATTTTTTTATAAAATCAAGATATCAGATATTATAAGATAACTTTGGCGCGGCCAAATTTCGGATGAAATTACATTATATAATATCCAATTTAATATGAAATCATGATATTGGATATTTTAAGATAACTTTGGCGCGGCCAATTTCCGGATGAAATTACATCATATCATATCATATTTAATACAAAATCATGATAATAGATAATTTGGGATAACTTTGGCGCGGCCAATTTCCGGATGAAATCACATACAATCAAATATTAAACTGTAACTTCATATATTATATGATGTTATGAGATAACTTTGGCGCGGCCAATTTTCGGATGAAATTTAGCAAAATCAGATCCAATAAATTATATATAATTTTATAAGATAACATGTTTTACCATACAATTTTTTTTTACTCGGGAATGGTATTTTTAAAAAAATTTTTAATAAAATTTTGGGAAATCGCTCTATCAATCAACTACATCTGGCCAGACACTCCACACATCGTGCCAAAGTCACTTGATACAGACATGTTTTTATATTTCTATAAATACTTTTTTGATATTTTTTTTTCTACAAAAAATAACCCACAGTAAGTAAGTAAAAACTAAGGATTTCTCCTTAAAAAAAATGGCAACAATTTTAAAAAAGGAAATCATTAAAAATTAAAGAAAAATCACTTATATTTTCTTACAGGACAAAAATAAATGACATGAAAAATTTAATGCTAATGAAAGTCTTTATTTTTTTTGCTGTTATTTATGAAACAAAGAACAGAAAAAGTTATTTAAAAAAACTGAACGATAAACAAAAGATTTTTCTTTTAAAAACACAAATAAAAAAAAAAAAAAATTTAAATTCCTAATAAGAATTAAGAGCTTTTTTTTGTAAATTTACAAAGCTTTTACCAATAAAATTGTATTTTTTTTTCTAATTTAAAAAAAATGTAAATTTCGATTGACAAAAACCAAAAATTTTTTGTTAAAAAAAACAACGAAATCTCACATATATTGGTAAAATGGAATTACGAGACTTTTTCTAGTAATTTGACAAGGTTTGTTTTTAGTGTAGGTTTACAATTTTTTATTAGTCACGAAAATTAAAAAAAAAAATAAATAAAATTGCCTTGCTTAAAAATGTATGATCATCAAAGGGTTAAGCCACCCCTTAATATATTAAATTGCAATATTTATAATTTCATTTAACTTTTCACACTTTTGTGTAGCTTAACAATTTTCTAAATAAAAACCTGTTTATGTACTATTATTAGATTTCAAACAATTTACTGTTAATTAAACCCTACTGTGGTGTAGGGTATTATACACTTAAGCTGATGTTTGTAACACAGATTTATTGTGTCACAAAGAATCAATTTCATTGAAAAAACGAACTTAAATTTCAGTTAAAGAAACATTTTAAAGATTTCTGATTAATTTTTATTAAAAAATAAAAATTGTTTTATTCGACCTTTAAAATATTATATTTTGAGGATGTTTATTCTGGCTCGAGGTCATTATTTTCTTTACTAATTAAAACCATGATATTCTCATAGTATAATTTTCAAGAAAATTATTTTTTTGTTTTAAATTTATTTATGTTGGTCATTTTTGCAAGACTTAATCGACACGTGTTTCGGAATTTGTCAAGATTCCATTGTCAAGATTATTTAGCAAAAATAGAAACGATTAACTACAAAGTAGCAAACGAGTCTAATGCCAAATCGTTTGTGCACAAACTAGCATATTAATACATATTCGCCTCTATTCGCAATTCCGAAACACGTGTCGATTAAGTCTTGCAAAAATGACCAACATAAATAAATTTAAAACAAAAAAATAATTTTCACTGTGCAGGGTGTAGTATGGTCGGTTTAAGTCCAATAAAAACTTTTTGTTTAAAACAAGAAAAGCTTATAATAACTGTTTGTTGTTGAATTAGATTAAGCTAAATTGTTGACGTTTAAAAATTGACATAAAGACACACAAAAAATGTTTTAATGACTACACCATTTCAGAATAAAATCAAATTGCACTTAATTTTCGTTTAAAATTTAGTAAAACGATGAAGATGTATTTTTATACTCTACAATAGCGCGTCCCGAATTCGGCTTTTTTTCGAATTTGAAAATGCTTGCCCCCTCAAAAGATGGGGACTTAGGACCCTTTTACGAGAAAAATAACAAAAAAAGTTTTAGATAAAAAACCAGTTGGCTACCAGCGGCTAAAGATTGCAATCTCAGTGCATTTTGAAAAAAACTTTTTTTTTTGTTTTTTAAAAAATAGATGCCAAAAGGTGCGCAATATAGAGTACATTCCGGGAAAAATATTAATAAGATTTCCACGGAGTAATTTTGGTGCAGCGTTGCATTTTAAAGATGAAAAGTGTTTGCTTAATATTTTTTTATTTTTTCTTTTAAGCCAAATTGGTCTCAAAAGAGTACATTCGTTAAAACTGTGTCAAAACAGATCTTGAGACTAATTTAGCTTAAAAGAAAGAAAAAGTAAAAATTAAATACACCTTTTCATCTTTGAGATGCAACGCTGCACCAAAATTACTCCATGGAAATTTTATTAATATTTTTCCTGGAATGTACTCTATATTGCGCAACTTTTGGCGTCAAATTTTTGGAAAACAAAAAAAAAAGTTTTTTTTCAAAATGCACTAGGATTGCAATCTTTAGCTGCTGGTAGCCAACTGTTTTTTTGTCCAAACATTTTTTTGTTATTTTTCCCGTAAAAGGGTCCTAAATCCCCATCGTTTGAGGGGGCAAGCTAAAAAAATTCGAATTCGGGACGCGCTACTCTACAAGACTCGGTGAAAAAGTAGAGTGACATTTTTTTCAACTTTTGATTTTCCCAAGTGTCCAGCCATTTTTGCAGGACGCCACCTCAGTTTGACTATATAAGCTAACGACTAACAAAAAAGAAAATTGGAATTACTGTTTTCATTTTCTTAAAACCAAAAATTTTACTAACTTGGGTTTGTAACTTGAATAATAATTCACCTCGTGGTGAATAACAAAAATATTCACCAGCTGGTGAATAAAACGTAAAATAATTATTTTTCATCAATATTTTTTTTCATCAATAATTTTTTTCATCAATATTTTTTTTTTTCATCAATATTTTTTTTTTTTTATCAATATATATATTTTTTTTTTCATCAATATTTTTTTTTTTTTTCATCAATATTTTTTTTTTTCATCAATATTTTTTTTTTTCATCAATATTTTTTTTTTTTCATCAATATTTTTTTTTCATCAATATTTTTTTTTTCATCAATATTTTTATTTTCATCAATATTTTTTTTCATCAATATTTTTTTTTTATCAAAATATTTTTTTTTCATCAATATTTTTTTTTTAATCAATATTTTTTTTTTAATCAATATTTTTTTTCATAATTTTGTTTTTATTTCATTAAATTTTTTTTTTTTCATTAAATATTTATTTTTATCAATAAAATTTTTTAATTAAAACCCATTTTTTCATCAAAAACTTTTTGTTATCGACAAACATAGACAAAGAGATAGATGGATATCACTAGAATGTCTAAGAAAGCTTTACGGATCAATAATATATAAACATAATGGGGTCCTCGACCGATATTTCAATGCATTTTGCATATAATGACAAATTAATATAGCGTTATGTTTCCTAGAAAAATTTTGCTTTGGAAAGAACACCTATTTCTACACTAAAAAAAAAAAACTGTAAAGTAAGCAAAAAAAGCTTGTAAACATACAATAAAATTTGCTGATTTTGAACCCACAATTTTTTTTGTTAAAGTTAGCAAAAACGTTTTGCTAAAAATTAGTTAACTGAAATTTTTTTATTTCAACTTAGTTCATACACATTTGAGGACCCCATTGGGTTCGGACCCGATAGGTCCAGACCCCGATGGGCCTAGACCTACTTGGGTTCCTTAAAATCGTCATAGTTTTTGATCCAAAATTAGTGTCCGTTTCGCTCTACCTTGCTTAGTTTTTGAGATGCGTGATTTTAGGGGACCACCGGGGTTTTGAGAATTACAAAACTCGATAACTTCAAAAATATTACTCGGAGAGCTTTTGATTATTTTGGAGTCTTGTTCTACGTGTTAAGAGCTACAAAAATGCTTTTGGACTTTTTGTTGTGTCGGCAATATTTACCGAGATATGAGCATTTTAAAATTTTCGGTAATGATAACTTTTTTGGATCCAAAGTTAGGACCCATTAGGGTCCACACATGTGAAGAGGACCGGCGATATTATGGAGAACCCGAGAACCAAAAATGGCCTCCATTTTGCTCTATCTGGCTTAGTTTCCGAGATAGCGCCATTTTAAGTTTTCTGAAAATAAAAAAAAAATTACCATTTATTTTTGCTAATATAAGCAAAAAATCTTGTAAAAATGTTGTCAACTCAATTTCAAATTTAGCAAAAGAAATTAGTTCAAAGTTTGTTTAAAAATGGTAATGTGCTAAATGAAGTTTACAAGAATTTTTTGCTAACATGCTAATCACAACAAAATATTTGCTAAAAGTTAGCTAACTAGCGTTAGCAAAAAAAAACTAGTAAATCTACTAACGTATTTTTTTGAGTGTACAGCAAAACATTATCATGATTCAATGGTTTGGGCAGGAGTACAAACTTCGCAGACATTTTTAAAGAACAATATCGGCTGCAGTTGTACAGCAAAAACTACTGCGCCGATTTTGATGAATTTTTTTTTGATTTGTTGATTATAAAATTCTGTAGTACCTTTCGTGGCCATTTTTTTGAAAAATCTAAATTTTTCTTAAAGCTAATGTTAACATAAAAAAAATAAAAAAATTGCGTTTCTTTTTTTCACTAACAATATAATTAGTCCAACATTTTAAAAATGGCAACGATAAGTACTAGAAAATTTAATAATCTACAAATCAAAAAAAAAAAATCATCAAAATCGGTTCAGTAGTTTTTGGTGTAAAACTGCAGCCGGTTTTGACCTTAAAAAAAATAATCCACAATTGAGTGGCAACTCTGGCAATTTTAGTTGACCAAATTTTTTGTTATAAAATTTTAAAAGAATTACGATAGTTAAAATAAAAATGCCTGCGAATTTTGTACTCTTGCCCAAAACATTAAATCATGATAATGTTTTGCGGAAGATTTGGGTGTACTTGCCAAAGCAAAGTTTTTTTTAGAAAAAATAATGTTATATTACTTTGCTATTCCATGCACAACGAATTGAAATATCAGTCGAGGACCCCATTAAAAACCCAAAAGAGCTGTACATTTGGTAAGTGAGTGCAAAAAAAAGTGCAAAAAAGTGTTTTTAAATTTTGGAGAGTATAAAAGATTTGGCACCAAAGAATATAACACTCTCAATTGTTTTATGTACATTTGATAAACAAATGGAAAATTTTTATGCGAAAAGCTAAGACTTGGTGAAAAAGTAGTTTTGGTAAAAAAAAAATATTTTTTTCACGAAAAACAAAAATATGTTAAAAAAAAATTTAATGAGCCCAAAATTTTTGGTGAAAAAAAATTTTGACGAAAAAAAGTTTTTGATGAAAAGAATAATTTTTTGATGTAAAAAAAAATTATGGAAAAAAATATGAAATAAAAAATTTGATAAAAAAAAAAAATGATAAAAAAAAAATTGATGAAAAAAAAAAATTTATAAAATAAAAAAATGATGGAAAAAAAAAAATTGATAAAAAAAAAATTTATGAAAAAAGAAAAAAAATTGATGAAAAAAAAAATTTTATGGAAAAAAAAATTTGATGGAAAAAAATTGATGTAAAAAGAAATTTGATGTAAAAAATTGATGAAAAAAAAAAAAATGATGAAAAAAAAAAAATTTAATGAAAAAAAAATTTGATGAAAAAAAAAATTTTTTTTTGTTGAAAAATAATTTTGTTGCTTTTTATTCACCAGCTGGTGAAAAACGGGTTTATTCATCACGAGGTGAATTTTTATCCAAGTTACAAACCCAAGTTATCAAAAATTTTTGGTTTTAAGAAAATTAAAATAGTAATTCTTGTTTTCTTTTTCGTTAATTGTTAGCTTATATAGTCAAACTGAGGAGGCGTCCTGCAACTTTTTTAAAATTAGACACCAGCCTAAAAACATTATCATTTAAAAAAAACAGAATCAAAAAATATTGTGTATTTATTTTTTATAGATGTTTATTTTTTTTTAGTTTCACCAAAATTTTTTTTAGTTTCAAAAAATTAATAAATGTCATTTTTAAGGCACTTTTCTTAGGATTTGGAGAAAGAAAAAAAGAAAAAAAAAGAATTGATCTTGGTATTGACCCCTCATATTAGGACGCACCATTATATAAATATTTATAAAGATTGTAAAACTGCAAAAACATTTTTTCAAAAAAACGAAAATAATAGTAATAATCATAATCCCAAGAACTTATTGAGCAAAAAAATGTGTAGAATCGCTAGAAGATTTCCACAAAAAAAAATTCAAACAAGTAAGAAATTTATAGTCGGTCAAGACCGACCATATAATACCCATTTCCTGGAAAATGTGTACCAAGTCAAATTATGGACCGATTGGGTCTTTCTTTTGTCAAATTTTTAATAAGTGTAGAAAACACTCACTAACCAAATTTGGGTGAAACTGACTTATATTTGTTGCTAATAAACCGCTTTAAGTAAATATCGGGCGAAATTTTCATATGGTGCCCAAGTCCAAAAATGGTGTGATTATAATCAGATTTGATTGGGTTATTAAAGTACGCGTTAAACACACATAAACAAAATTTTAATAAAATATATTCTATTTTTATGAAATTTTAGCGATTTATGTGAATATCGGGAGGTGGGTTTGCATGGGGGCTACAAGAAGAAAAGGACCCATTTCACTTAAAATTTAAAGTAGTGATTTGTGAATTCAAAACACGTTTACTTGCCGAAAATTCGTTAGGATACCCAATAAAATACGGTTTTTAGGGTCATTTGACACGTCTGTATTGGAGCTAACAATAAGTCAAAGTATGGACAGATTATTTTTACATTTTCAATAGCATTCGAACTTGGGATCAAAAGAAGTTTAAGCTTTAAATTTCAGACAAATCGGTTTAAAAAAATCCAGGAAGAAGTTTTCAAATGGTTCTTTAAATTGGTAACAAAAATTGGAAAAATCTAAAAAAAAAAAAATTTTGAAAGTGTCCGATTTGGCATGGGATGCCCTATTTACTTTATGGGGTCCCAGTGCAATATTTCGATGAGCTACAAACTTTTATTTACAATTAATTTAAACCAAATCTGATCATTTTAATTTTGGGCGACTTTCGATCAAAGTTTTGATTTTTTAGAAAAATTTTACCAAAAGATCCAAACTTTGATCGACGGTTGCCATGTGTTTAAAAGGTCTGATTTGGATCAAATTAAGTTTCAATAAATGTTTGTCTCAAGCTCTATGAAATAGTCAATGGAAAAAAATTTTGCATTTGTTTTTAAAAATTTCCTGAACACGGAAAAAACCGTAGTTTTTGGTAATTTTAGGACAAATTTCAAGTAACGATATCTCGAAAACTAATCGACCGATTTAATAAATTCTTTGATATTCGTTTTCAGCCTGCCAGTTTTTATGTATTTTTTAGTTTTTTATAATTCCAAAATTTTAGTGGAAATTTTTTTAAAAATCTGAAACTTTCATCGAAGGGTCCCACGGGTTACGATAATCGGATTTGGCTTAAATTAGGTTTAAATGAAAGATTGGCTCAAGCTATATATAAAGGCCAATGGAAAGAAATTTTGAATTTTTTTTATTTGTTTAACGCTGGAAATTTTTGCGATTTTGAAATTTTATTTTATACGATTGGCCTCAAATTTTTACCACACAAATTTTAGATCTATGAGAAAATCGGTCGTTTAAAATCGAAAGAAAAACTTTTTTGCTATACAAAAAATGCCGGTCTGGTGGTACACCAAAAAAATATTTGAAAATAAACTGTAAATGGTTTAGTGAATCTCAATATACATTAGTTCCCTCATCCATTTATTCACTACCCCATATTGTTTGGTTTGAAACAATTTTAGCAAACAAAGTGTCAATAGCGTAGCGAATGAGCAATATCATTTGCAAATACTTACCGGTAGGTAATTGACGTCTGTTTAACTCATATTTAATTCCAAAATCGTATAATTGTGGCGAAAAATTCCCAACAAAAACCATATGTACGGAATATTTTTAAACATTCGTTGATTGAATGAATTCATAATCTTTTTTGGCGAGAGTAAAAAAAAATATTTAATATTTTTTATTCATTCATATGCGGTTGTATTTATTTATCTTTTTGTTTTGTATTTATAAATGAAATCGAAATTTGTTGACTGTGTTATGAATTTATTACATTGTTTTGTCAATTCTCAATAATTTGGTTATGTACTTAAATTTTAAATAACTTTTGAACTGGTAACAGCGAAATAAGTGTGTAATAATAACTGGCGTATTGGATGTAATAATTATTTTTATAAAGAACATTTTTTAATTTTTAGGAAGTAATTCTTCTTTAATATCACTGTGCTCGAATTTGAAACTTTTTTTTAACAGGCTGGGCACCCTACTGGTAAAGTTAATTCGAGTACGCTGAATTCAGTGGTGCTAACCGTTTTTCGAAGTCAGCGCTTGTTGCTCAAGTACAACAAAAAGCCACCATTGATGCGGCATTGTATGTAATCACCTTAATGGTTGAAGATAGATGGTAAGTATGTTCTGAAAAAATGTTGGGGTTGAGAAACTATTGTCAAAACAAATTGCCTCCTCCAGAGCTGCCCTTGAGATTAGAGTTTGCAAATAATCGAGATATTTCATAATCGCGATTACGATTAAAAAATTGCCGTTAATCGCGATTATCGATTAATCGAATTTTTAAATAATTAGAATTACAATAGCTTTATTAAAAAAAATCTTTCAAAATTTTTATTTCAGATCGTACCAAAACAAAAAAAAATATGTTTAAGAAATAAAATTATAAACTTTCGAATTTCTCTATCAGAAATAAATCTAAATTTTTGGCAGCACAGCTTCTTATTATAGCGTAAGGGAGAAAAATTTAAATTGTTTGTTAAAATTTTCCGGCCCAAGAAATCGTTTGTTAAGGCAAGTAGTTTTTTTAAAATTAATTTTGCATTGAAAATTTTTTTGTGATTACCACACAGAAAAAAATATGGAGGAAACAAATTTGAGTAATCACTTGTTTAAATTTAAAAACAAAAATTGAGTAATTTTTTAATTGACGCAATTTACTTAAAAATTTTAAAAACAATTTAAGTTAATAATTTAATAAAAATTTAATACTACCTCCGTCCCGAAATATTCTTAGCATTTCTATTGATTTTTTTGTCCCAAAATAAACTTTACATTTTATTAAGCAGTGTTTTAGTTGAAATAATACAAGATAAAGTTAAAAAAAACAATCTTATACTAATCTCGTGTACTAAAACTGTAACAAAATTAATTAAAAATATTTGCAAGATGTCCCTATTGCATCGATAATGCATTTATTAAAAACCGTTAAAAGGGTCTCTAGCGTAAATTTTCTTATTTCATACGCCGCATTTTGTAATAATTTTCATCTTTTCGACCATAGTGGACACCACGTCGAAAACAAGTTGTCTCATTTATCTGGATGCAGTTTATTGCATCCATTTTGCACGTGAATTGAAAAATTTCAAAGCTATAAAGAATTTTTAAATTATTAATATGTCCCGATATGTATTAACAAAAAAAAACAAAGCTTTTTCAAAAAATCCTCCATAATCCCAGCCAAAATATAGAAATGTTAAGATTATTTTGGGATGGAGGTAGTAGTTTTTTAATTTCTTTTTAAACTCTCATATTTTTTTGAATTCTCTTTTAGCTTATAGTTTTTTGTGTATGTATATGAAAGTTTGTAATGGTCTTTATAAAATTTTCCTATGTTTTTGAGACATAAATATGTTTGGTAAAGTTTAAATAAACAAGTTTTTTGTTTTTTTTTTTTTGTAAAAAAATTTAAAACTTTTTTAAACTTAAAAAAAATAAATAGATAAATTTTGAGTAAATTTTTAATTGTGTTTTTAATAATTACAAGTTCTGGATGAAACTTTTTTTAGCTGGAAGCAAAAGAGTGTTGATACTTTTTGGGAAAAAAATTCCCATTTTATTTTCAAGTTTCGAATAGTGTAACTTTTTAACTGAAAAAAAAATATCTCATTGCACAGAGGGCCAGACAGATCGATTTCCGGCCAAAAGTCCTTTTTTGTAAATTCTCAAAAAAATGTTTACCAGTTTGTTGGGCATATATAGAAGCAGGTTTTCTGAACTTATTTTTATGATCCAATTACACCCTTTCGATTAACAGGTCTTCAAAGTTAAAAAAGTTGGTAAACAAATTTTAAAAGTTGAGATACTTTCTTAATTTTTTTTCCAAACTTCTATTGCTAATGTTTAACTTTTTGTTTGTGTGGTTCAACCTTATATATAAGCCTTTGTAATGAAAATAACATGGACAAATATAACTCATTTGCCTGGCAGCAATTCGCGTTTTTTGTGAAAAAAGTTATAATTTTTTAGATATTTACCTCGTGCCGAAAAAATCCTCAGCGATCCTCAGTTCGATACAATCGGTCTATATTTTTTTTTTATAGAATGGATCCATATCTTTCGAAAAAAGTTGCCCAAACTTGCTCGAAATGATAAATGACGAAATTACAGCTATATATGCAGTGGTCCGAGATTTGTTTTTAAAAAAATAATTTAAGCCAAAATAATGTTTTACGGCTTGATTAGATTTTTCATCGACAGAGAGTGCCTTAAGTATAGGAAGAAAAATTATCTACATTTCTAGTTTTTTTGTAGAATTATGGAAAATATCAGTTACACCATTTCCAATTAAATTCAAAGATTTTTTATTGAATTTCCAAAATAAATAAAAAAGTGAATAATTTGTCGTCACCATTTCCAAAAGCTGTTCTGTAACTAAGTAGGTCATTTACACCATTTCCATATTTATATAAAAAAAAATATATATATAGAAAAATTGTGTGAGTAGATTTAACTGCAGACACTCTTAATACTCTTAAAACTAATTTTTAGATAGATCGGACAAAGTTAAAAAATATAGCCGCCATATTGTTTCCGCCACATTGAATTTTATCAGTTCGATTTTAAGATAACATACCCGGAAATTTACTACGTCACACTTTCAGCTAACTTCAACAAAGAAAAGGAATATAACTGTTTTTTAATTACTTGTAACAAAATTTACTAAGCATATTTAGTCCTCCATTTTGTTTTTCAAAATTCACGACAGTAATTCTGATTCAGTAACTCCATGACCCCCTTAACACAAAATTTGAGTTAAATCGGACAATTATTAAAAAAATTTGTCCGCCATATTGGATGTGCCATTTTGATTTTTTTAGTTTTTAGTTAAATTTTTAAATCAGCGACCCCGAAACACTCTAAAGGGCACATTTTCTGCCGGATCCAACAACGATAAAGACTTTTGGCCGGAGTTGGATCATTCTTTAAACTTTAAGAAGCATATTTAGTCCGCCATTTTGTTTTTCAAAATTCGGAGTAACAATTCTTATTCAGTAACTCCAAGACCCACATAAAACAAAATTTGAGTTTAATCGGACAATTTTTAAAAAAAATTGTCCGCCATATTGGATCCGCCATATTGGATCCGCCATTTTGATTTTTTTGGTTTTTAGCTCAATTTTGAAATCAGCGACCTCGAATTCCTCTAGAAGCACATTTTCAGACGGATCCAAAAACGATAAAGACTTTTGGCCGGAATTGGATCATGCTGGCCCTGTGTGCACAGAGGGCCAGACAGATCGATTTCCGGCCAAAAGTCCTTATTTGTAAATTCTCAAAAAAAATGTTTACCAGTTTGTTGCAGAAGCAGGTTTTCTGAACTTATCTTTATGATCCAATTACAATCTTTCATTTGACAGGTCTTCAAAGTTAAAAATGTTGGTAAAAAATTTTTAAAAGTTGAGATACTTTTTTAATTTTTTTCCAAACTTCTATTGCTAATGTTTAACTTTTTGTTTGAGTGGTTCAACCTTATATATAAGCCTTTGTAACAAAAATAACATGGACAAATATAACTCATTTGCCTGGCAGCAATTCGCGTTTTTTGTGAAAAAAGTTATAATTTTTTAGCTATTTACCTCGCGCCGAAAAAATCCTCAGCGATCCTCAGTTCGATACAACCGGTCTATATTTTTTTTGATATAGAATGGATCCATATCTTTCGAAAAAAGTTGCCCAAACTTGCTCGAAATGATAAATGGCGAAATTACAGCTATATATGCAGTGGTCCTAGATTTGTTTTTAAAAAAATAATTTAACCCAAAATAATTTTTTACGGCTTGAATAGTTTTTTTATCGTCAGAGAGTGCCTTAAGTGTAGGAAAAAAATACTATCTACATTTCTAGTTTTTTTGTAGAATTGTGGAAAATATCAGTTACACCATTTCCAATTAAATTCAAAGATTTTTTATTGAATTTCCAAAATAAAGAAAAAAAAAAGTGAATTATTTGTCGTCACCATTTCCAAAAGCTTTTCTAAAACTAAGTAAGTCAATTACACCATTTCCATATTAATATCAAAAATAGAAAAAAATATATATATAAAAATTATATGCGTAGATTTGACTTCACACACTCTTACACTTAAAATATTATGTCATTAACTGTTTGTAGTTTATTTAAAAAAAATACGTTTAGTCGTTTTTAAAAGAAAAAACATTTGTTTGATGTTCAGTTTTTTATTAATGACAACTTCTGTCCTTTGTTTCAAAAATACCACACTAAAAAATAAAGTCTTTCATTAGCATTTAATTTTTAAAGTCATTTATTTTTGTTCTCTAAGTAAAAACTACTGATTATTCTTTAAATTTTTAATGATTTGTGTAAGTAATTTTTTTTTAAATTGTTGGTATTTTTTAATGAAATATCATTAGTTTTTACCTACACAAGTATGTTATTTTTTTGTAGAAAAAAAATCAAAAACTTATTTATAGAAATATAAAAACATGTTTGTATCAAGTGACTTTGGCACGATGGGTAGAGTGTCTGGCCAGAATGTAGTTGATTGCGGGATCGATTCCCCAAATTTTATTAAAAAATTTTCAAAAAAATATTTCACTAAAAAATTTAAAAAAATAACCTACGAAATCAATAATTTTTATTGTTTTCGTAGGTTATTTTTTTGGAATTTGTTGGTAAAAATAACAGAACTATCATTAATTTTTAATGTTATTTATTTTAGAAAATTTTGTCAACAGTAAAAAATAAATGTTGATGTTTGTTAAAGCAAATGAATAATTACTGGGATGGTTTTCAATTGTTTATTCACTAGTTTTAAGTGTGTTTTTCGTTTGTTTTTGCCTACAAAATATTTTGAGTGCAATACTTTTAAAACTAATATTTTGTTAGATCAGACAAAGTTAAAAAATCTAGCCGCCATATTGTTTCCGCCATATAGAATTTTATCAGTTCGATTTTAAGATAACAGACCCGGAAATTTACTAGGCCACACTTTTAGCTAGCTTCAACAAAGAAAAGGAATATAACTGTTTTTTAGTTACTTGTAACAAACTTTACTAAGCATATTTAGTCCGCCATTTTGTTTTTCCAAATTCACGCCAGTAATTCAGATTCAGTATCTCCAAGACCCCCTTAAAACAAAATTTGAATTAAATCGGAAAATTATTAAAAAAAATTGTCCGCCATATTGGATGCGCCATTTTGATTTTTTCGTTTTTAGTTAAATTTTGAAATCAGCGACCCCGAAATACTCTAGAAGCATATTTTCAGCCGGATCCAACAACGATTATTATGTTGAAAGCACCAACATTTTTGAGGTGTCCTTACATTCTCGTTCATAACTTTTAAACCGCTGAACCGAAATCGCTCAAATGCAATACCAAACAGCTAGGGAGAACTTCCAATAAATGTGTTAAATTTCAGTCATCTCCGTGTAGTATTTTGACCGTGATCACCATTTCCACACACAGACGGACAGTCGGACAGACGGACATTGCTAGAATGTCTTAGAATCGATCAATTATATATATACTTTATGGGGTACCAGACTGATATTTCGATGAGTTACAAACGGAATGACAAAAGAGTGCCCAAAAAAAGAATTTTTCCGTGGGTCTTAACAGTGTCTCATTTTGAAGCGTTCTAAAGTTCTAAAAAAAAAATAACACTTGTTTTTAATGACTTTGTTGTTTGTTTTCTATAGTAAAAATAAATGATAGAAAGTTTATTTGTTGACGATTTAACGATATTTATTTTATCAGCAGTTAAATTTGAATGTTGCTGTCTGTTGAAATAAATGAAAAATCAAATGACTTTCAACTATTTTGTCACTTGTTTTAAAAGAAGATTCATTTTTATTTAGCAAAAAATATTTTGTGTGCGTAAATTTAAAAAATTTATTAAACAAAAGTGGATAGCAAAAATTTTATTGTGCGTTTTAAAATTTTAATATATCAAAAAATGTGTTTTTTACATTTTTTAAAGTGACGATTTTTTGACGATTTTTTTTTTTTTTTTAACTTTTCACGTTTTTTTTTTTTTTTAAATTTTTACGATTTTCACAAAAAAAAAACCTGGCAGCACTGAAACAAACACAAAATAATGGGCAGTTTCTTATAAAAAAAACTATAGCATATTTTTGGGGAGTTTTAGTTTTATATTATTAGATCCAAATTGCTCCGCCCTATTGCACATGAAAACACAAACAAAAAATAATTGGCAATTCCAAATAATAAATATAAACTTAAGAATACGTTAGGGGATTTAAAGTATTGTAATCTTAACCCTACGGTGAACAAGGCAGAGATAGGCACGTGAACGGATTTGTGCGTAAATTTTTTGATTTTCAAAAACAACTAACCCTAATTCGCAATCTAAAATGGGTCTGGTTTTTGATGTTTGTGTTAAGTTTTGGGCTTTAGTGTGGTTTACATATCCATTAAAACTTTATGGCCTACACCTTTGAAGAACATTTTTCCCCTCCCTTCCACTTTTTAGTGGTGTTTTTTTCGATTTGTTAGAATAGAGCCAAGAATATACCTACACCTAATCACCACTTCCTAAGTGGGCACCCACACAAAGTAGTACTTTTATACAATTTACCTCAGCCGCTCTAACTGTCCCAATTGTGGTCCCAGAAAATGTATGAATTATTAAAAATTTTATTTTTTTTAATAAAAACAAACAAAAGTTTGTAGCATTATATCTTCTCAAAAAAAATATTTTTCTTAAAATTGGATATATCTGATACGGCCAATGTTGAAATTTTGCATTAATAGATACTGAACGTTTCACTGTGCGACGGCCGAATTTCACATGTACTAAGTATGTAGTGTAGCAGGCGCGGGAACGGGAAAGTGCACCCTTAAGTTTGATGGCAAGCAGTGCAAAGTATCCGAAAATAATCAAGTTTTAAACACAAACATATATTTTAAAAATAATGGTTTTGTGAATTTGGGCCTTATTTCATTTTGTTGGGGACTTTTTCGTTGGGGGCAGTTTCATTTTTGATTTTGGGTATTATTTCATAATGAAATAAAATCCAAAATTTGGGGATTTTTTCATTTTATGCTTTGATGTTTTTTCATTTTGTTTGGGAGTTATTTCATTTTTTAATCTTGGATCTTATTGCATTTTTTTTTTTTTCTCACACAATATTAGGGGTTTGGAAAGAACCGACTTCTAAAACTTGTGGGAAAATTCAGGAGGTCTACGACAATCCAAAGCACTAATCGCTCCATTATCATATGGAAGTATACTTAATCACACCAAAAGTGACATTAGGTTACTGACAAGTTTTCTCACCGGGCATTATAAGGTAAATTATCACTTGCATAATTTAAACCTTTGTGCATCGTCTCTGTGTCGACTTTGTCTTGAGGAAGTGGAGACAACGCAACACATATTATGTGAATGCATCGCAATATGTAGGATCAGAAGACGGTTCTTAGACAAGGAATTGCTTAATTCTAAGGATATAAGGCTAGCTTCTCCATCCTCTGTTATAATGTTCATTAGGAACATTGAACAGAGTTTGAATTAGATTAATGGATCTTGGCACAAAAGACCCATAAGGGTCGCAGTGCCGGCCGTTAGGGCTAGATCACCCCTTGAATAATAATAATAAATATTTTATTTTTTTTTGTGTTATTTCATTGGGGGCTCTTTCATTTCTTGTTTGGGTGTTATTTCATTTGGGGGCTATGTCATAGCGCCTAAACCAAAACGAACCACAATTTTCCCAATTTGTAAAAAAAATTACCAAACTACTACAATGTAGTTTATACTGGATTATCCATATTTATTATCTATTTTTTGCGTATTTTTTAATTTGTAACTTAGAACTATCATCTGTCATCCCCTCAGAGGCGTCAGCAGATAATTGAGAATCATTACGGACCTTTGTTGAACTTTCGGAATCTTTCGGTATAAGAAAATCTTCAGCATCCCAGGGTTGGGACTTAGCAGTACCAAAAAATAAATAATATAAATTACCAAAGAAAAATATGATCGAAGATATAATAAATACAATTTGCCATTCTGAACGATTTGACTGAAATGAGAAAACAAAAATCTGTAGTGTTTGCAAAAAAAAATATAGAAGCTTCCAACTTACCGTATCTGTAACAATAACACCAACAACTAAGGGTGCTATTAACGGCATAAAGTTTGCTATGCAATTAGTAATACCCGTTATAATTCCAGCATGATTAGCTGATAAATCTATAGTATTCAAGCAACTGCCGATTGTTGCACCACTGCTAACACCCACACTTATTGTCATTAGAACCAAAGCCAAGGTCTTATTATTTTCATCTAAGAAGCCAATGGCGATCAAGCCAGCAGCTGGTATCCAATATGCGACAGTATTAAAAGATTTACGTAAAACTGTTAATGACATTAATTTTTTACGTAGAATTATATCGGCAATTAAGACATAGATATAGGACATGGCCCACTGGGCTAAGAACGGTAAGGACGAGAATAAACCATTACTCTTAATGTCCAAATTTAGTACACCATTAAAATAAGAAGGCATTTGAGCTTGTAAAGTTCCAATACTCCAAGCATATGATGAATATGCCACTAATAAAGCTGAAAAGGGTACTGAAGTCAGTATAGCTTTCCATGGCACTGGAATTTTCTTTTTATGAAAATCTTCTGAATGTTCCAAAGATGATTCTATATAGACTTTTTCAGCTTCTGTTATGAATCTTGATTCTGTTGCGTTATTCGATGAAAATATCCACCATAGTAAACACCAAACAAAACATAATCCTGCCGATACGTATGATAAACCTGGCCAACCCAATGGACCTTCAGCTATAAAACCACTTAAAAACATGGCCATAACTGTGCCACATTCAAAACCTGTATGACTTAGAGCACCTAAACGACTTCTCTCTTCCAGTGGAGCCCATTTAGCTAAGTGTTGATGTATACAGGGATATATAAAACCCTGGAATAAGCCCTGTACAAGACGTATAACACATAATGCTTTCCAGCCACCCCAAACAACACACCACGGTGTCAGAGCACCCAATACGGCCGATATAAATGTCGAAAACCCCATTGTTATTTTAGCACCAAAACGTTTACATAAAGCTCCACCTGGAAATTGAGTAACGACATAGCCCCAATAAAAACTGGAGAGTATATAGGAAATTTCCTTTTCACTCCAATCAAATTCCTATCAATATATAATTGTATCAATATTTATAATGGTGTTCTTTTTGAGGTGTATAAAATGTAGTAGTACGAACCGGAAAGTTGGGATTTGTAGTTGCAGCATTTGTCATGGCCACAACAGCTACACCAATATTCAAACGACTTATGTAAAGTACAACAATATTTAAGAATAGTAGCAAAGTCTGCATGTGCCGCATTCCCAAAGTGGGTCCTGAAAAAAAAAATACGTTTTGTAAAGTTTTAGTTTAATCGGTAGTCAAAGACATAACTCAAATTTGGGAAAAACTTCTCCTTTAAAATAGTTCATATTTTTTTTACAAGTTTGTACACAAAAAACCTTGTAAAGTTACCAAAAAATCTCATGATTTTACGCCAAAAATTGGTTAAATAACCAATTTTATTGGTAAAAATATTGTTTTATAACCGGAAAAATACAAAAAAAATGGTAAACTTACAAGAAAAAATAGTAAATATGTTTAAAAAAAATGGTAAATTTACAAAAAATAAAAATTTTGATAAAAAACATAAATCCTCGTAATAAAATCATTTTTTGTAAAATAACTGTTTTTTTTTTGTAAATTAACTAGAATCCTCGTAAGAAATTTTTCAAAATTTTTTCAACTTTTTTTAAATATTTTTCAATAAAAAAAATTTACAAAAAAAATGCTTTTTTTTTTGTTAAACAACATAAGTTATCGTATAACATAATTTTTGTAAAATATTTTTTATTTTTTTTAATTCAACTAGAATCCTCGTAATAAAAACTTTGTTGTAAAATTACAGTTTTTTTTTGTAAAATAACATTTCAAGATGGTAGAATACAATTACGAAAATAAACTTGTAAATTACCAATGTAACTGTAGTTCTCGTTTGAGCAAAGTACACTCAAAAAAAAAAAGTTTGTAAAATGACATAAAATTCCCGTGATTTTACGGGGCAGGTTTTGTAAAATATGTACTAGCAAGAATCCCCGTAATGTTACGGGGATAATTTGTAAATTGATTTAACAAAAGAAAATGTAAATTTACAATTTTTTTTTTTTGTAAAATATTAACTTCGAGATGAAATTTTTTTTGGAAATTTACAAAAAATATGGTAAATTTACAAAACAAAATTGTAAGCTTACAGAAAAAGGTTGTAATTTTACAAAGAAAAAATATAAATTGAAAAAAATAAATTGTAGATTAACAAATTATTTGTTTAAACTACAGTTTTTATCGAAAAAAAAAATATTGAAAAACAAGTATATTTACAAAAAATTGTAAATTTGCAAAAAAAAAAAATTTATTTACAAAACAAATTGTAAACTTACAAAGAAATGTTGTAAATTTACAAAATAAAATAGAAAATCAAAAAACACAATTGTAAATTTACAAGTTGTTTGGTCAAACTACTGTTTTTTATGACAAAAAACTTGTATATTTACAATAAAAGTGGTAAATTTACAATTTTTATTGTAAATATACCATTTATTCTTATTTTTTTTGCCGTAAAAACAGTAGTTTAACCAAATAATTTGTAAATTTACAATATTGTTTTTGTATTTTCTACTTCATTTTTGAAAAATTACAACTTTTTTCTGTAAGTATACAATTTTGTTTTTTAAATTTTTTTAAGTAGAACATATGAGAATTGCGAAGGAGGCTACACAAGAAATTTCTTATATTTTCAGGCAAAAATACTCAAAAAATACCATTTTTTTTTATTTGATTTTTTTCTGTAAGTACAGATCGAGCACGGGCTCTAATTATATTTGTTATAGACATTTTTTGTATTTCCCATACCGTTTTTTTTTTTTTAATTTTTAATTATTTTCACAAGTATTATTAAAAAATCGGAAAATTTTTTTTTGGATATTGTAGATTGGATGTTTAAGTACCTGTTAAGAAAAACTTAATTTTTCATAATTAGCTGCTTTTTTTAGTTACTTGTAACAAACTTTACTAAGCATATTTAGTCCGCCATTTTGTTTTTCCAAATTCACGCCAGTAATTCAGATTCAGTATCTCCAAGACCCCCTTAAAACAAAATTTGAATTAAATCGGAAAATTATTAAAAAAAATTGTCCGCCATATTGGATGCGCCATTTTGATTTTTTCGTTTTTAGTTAAATTTTGAAATCAGCGACCCCGAAATACTCTAGAAGCATATTTTCAGCCGGATCCAACAACGATTATTATGTTGAAAGCACCAACATTTTTGAGGTGTCCTTACATTCTCGTTCATAACTTTTAAACCGCTGAACCGAAATCGCTCAAATGCAATACCAAACAGCTCGGGAGAACTTCCAATAAATGTGTTAAATTTCAGTCATCTCCGTGTAGTATTTTGACCGTGATCACCATTTCCACACACAGACGGACAGTCGGACAGACGGACATTGCTAGAATGTCTTAGAATCGATCAATTATATATATACTTTATGGGGTACCAGACTGATATTTCGATGAGTTACAAACGGAATGACAAAAGAGTGCCCAAAAAAAGAATTTTTCCGTGGGTCTTAACAGTGTCTCATTTTGAAGCGTTCTAAAGTTCTAAAAAAAAAATAACACTTGTTTTTAATGACTTTGTTGTTTGTTTTCTATAGTAAAAATAAATGATAGAAAGTTTATTTGTTGACGATTTAACGATATTTATTTTATCAGCAGTTAAATTTGAATGTTGCTGTCTGTTGAAATAAATGAAAAATCAAATGACTTTCAACTATTTTGTCACTTGTTTTAAAAGAAGATTCATTTTTATTTAGCAAAAAATATTTTGTGTGCGTAAATTTAAAAAATTTATTAAACAAAAGTGGATAGCAAAAATTTTATTGTGCGTTTTAAAATTTTAATATATCAAAAAATGTGTTTTTTACATTTTTTAAAGTGACGATTTTTTGACGATTTTTTTTTTTTTTTTAACTTTTCACGTTTTTTTTTTTTTTTAAATTTTTACGATTTTCACAAAAAAAAAACCTGGCAGCACTGAAACAAACACAAAATAATGGGCAGTTTCTTATAAAAAAAACTATAGCATATTTTTGGGGAGTTTTAGTTTTATATTATTAGATCCAAATTGCTCCGCCCTATTGCACATGAAAACACAAACAAAAAATAATTGGCAATTCCAAATAATAAATATAAACTTAAGAATACGTTAGGGGATTTAAAGTATTGTAATCTTAACCCTACGGTGAACAAGGCAGAGATAGGCACGTGAACGGATTTGTGCGTAAATTTTTTGATTTTCAAAAACAACTAACCCTAATTCGCAATCTAAAATGGGTCTGGTTTTTGATGTTTGTGTTAAGTTTTGGGCTTTAGTGTGGTTTACATATCCATTAAAACTTTATGGCCTACACCTTTGAAGAACATTTTTCCCCTCCCTTCCACTTTTTAGTGGTGTTTTTTTCGATTTGTTAGAATAGAGCCAAGAATATACCTACACCTAATCACCACTTCCTAAGTGGGCACCCACACAAAGTAGTACTTTTATACAATTTACCTCAGCCGCTCTAACTGTCCCAATTGTGGTCCCAGAAAATGTATGAATTATTAAAAATTTTATTTTTTTTAATAAAAACAAACAAAAGTTTGTAGCATTATATCTTCTCAAAAAAAATATTTTTCTTAAAATTGGATATATCTGATACGGCCAATGTTGAAATTTTGCATTAATAGATACTGAACGTTTCACTGTGCGACGGCCGAATTTCACATGTACTAAGTATGTAGTGTAGCAGGCGCGGGAACGGGAAAGTGCACCCTTAAGTTTGATGGCAAGCAGTGCAAAGTATCCGAAAATAATCAAGTTTTAAACACAAACATATATTTTAAAAATAATGGTTTTGTGAATTTGGGCCTTATTTCATTTTGTTGGGGACTTTTTCGTTGGGGGCAGTTTCATTTTTGATTTTGGGTATTATTTCATAATGAAATAAAATCCAAAATTTGGGGATTTTTTCATTTTATGCTTTGATGTTTTTTCATTTTGTTTGGGAGTTATTTCATTTTTTAATCTTGGATCTTATTGCATTTTTTTTTTTTCTCACACAATATTAGGGGTTTGGAAAGAACCGACTTCTAAAACTTGTGGGAAAATTCAGGAGGTCTACGACAATCCAAAGCACTAATCGCTCCATTATCATATGGAAGTATACTTAATCACACCAAAAGTGACATTAGGTTACTGACAAGTTTTCTCACCGGGCATTATAAGGTAAATTATCACTTGCATAATTTAAACCTTTGTGCATCGTCTCTGTGTCGACTTTGTCTTGAGGAAGTGGAGACAACGCAACACATATTATGTGAATGCATCGCAATATGTAGGATCAGAAGACGGTTCTTAGACAAGGAATTGCTTAATTCTAAGGATATAAGGCTAGCTTCTCCATCCTCTGTTATAATGTTCATTAGGAACATTGAACAGAGTTTGAATTAGATTAATGGATCTTGGCACAAAAGACCCATAAGGGTCGCAGTGCCGGCCGTTAGGGCTAGATCACCCCTTGAATAATAATAATAAATATTTCATTTTTTTTGGTGTTATTTCATTGGGGGCTCTTTCATTTCTTGTTTGGGTGTTATTTCATTTGGGGGCTATGTCATAGCGCCTAAACCAAAACGAACCACAATTTTCCCAATTTGTAAAAAAAATTACCAAACTACTACAATGTAGTTTATACTGGATTATCCATATTTATTATCTATTTTTTGCGTATTTTTTAATTTGTAACTTAGAACTATCATCTGTCATCCCCTCAGAGGCGTCAGCAGATAATTGAGAATCATTACGGACCTTTGTTGAACTTTCGGAATCTTTCGGTATAAGAAAATCTTCAGCATCCCAGGGTTGGGACTTAGCAGTACCAAAAAATAAATAATATAAATTACCAAAGAAAAATATGATCGAAGATATAATAAATACAATTTGCCATTCTGAACGATTTGACTGAAATGAGAAAACAAAAATCTGTAGTGTTTGCAAAAAAAAATATAGAAGCTTCCAACTTACCGTATCTGTAACAATAACACCAACAACTAAGGGTGCTATTAACGGCATAAAGTTTGCTATGCAATTAGTAATACCCGTTATAATTCCAGCATGATTAGCTGATAAATCTATAGTATTCAAGCAACTGCCGATTGTTGCACCACTGCTAACACCCACACTTATTGTCATTAGAACCAAAGCCAAGGTCTTATTATTTTCATCTAAGAAGCCAATGGCGATCAAGCCAGCAGCTGGTATCCAATATGCGACAGTATTAAAAGATTTACGTAAAACTGTTAATGACATTAATTTTTTACGTAGAATTATATCGGCAATTAAGACATAGATATAGGACATGGCCCACTGGGCTAAGAACGGTAAGGACGAGAATAAACCATTACTCTTAATGTCCAAATTTAGTACACCATTAAAATAAGAAGGCATTTGAGCTTGTAAAGTTCCAATACTCCAAGCATATGATGAATATGCCACTAATAAAGCTGAAAAGGGTACTGAAGTCAGTATAGCTTTCCATGGCACTGGAATTTTCTTTTTATGAAAATCTTCTGAATGTTCCAAAGATGATTCTATATAGACTTTTTCAGCTTCTGTTATGAATCTTGATTCTGTTGCGTTATTCGATGAAAATATCCACCATAGTAAACACCAAACAAAACATAATCCTGCCGATACGTATGATAAACCTGGCCAACCCAATGGACCTTCAGCTATAAAACCACTTAAAAACATGGCCATAACTGTGCCACATTCAAAACCTGTATGACTTAGAGCACCTAAACGACTTCTCTCTTCCAGTGGAGCCCATTTAGCTAAGTGTTGATGTATACAGGGATATATAAAACCCTGGAATAAGCCCTGTACAAGACGTATAACACATAATGCTTTCCAGCCACCCCAAACAACACACCACGGTGTCAGAGCACCCAATACGGCCGATATAAATGTCGAAAACCCCATTGTTATTTTAGCACCAAAACGTTTACATAAAGCTCCACCTGGAAATTGAGTAACGACATAGCCCCAATAAAAACTGGAGAGTATATAGGAAATTTCCTTTTCACTCCAATCAAATTCCTATCAATATATAATTGTATCAATATTTATAATGGTGTTCTTTTTGAGGTGTATAAAATGTAGTAGTACGAACCGGAAAGTTGGGATTTGTAGTTGCAGCATTTGTCATGGCCACAACAGCTACACCAATATTCAAACGACTTATGTAAAGTACAACAATATTTAAGAATAGTAGCAAAGTCTGCATGTGCCGCATTCCCAAAGTGGGTCCTGAAAAAAAAAATACGTTTTGTAAAGTTTTAGTTTAATCGGTAGTCAAAGACATAACTCAAATTTGGGAAAAACTTCTCCTTTAAAATAGTTCATATTTTTTTTACAAGTTTGTACACAAAAAACCTTGTAAAGTTACCAAAAAATCTCATGATTTTACGCCAAAAATTGGTTAAATAACCAATTTTATTGGTAAAAATATTGTTTTATAACCGGAAAAATACAAAAAAAATGGTAAACTTACAAGAAAAAAATGCCGCAGAGTTTTGTACTCTTGCCCAAAATATTAAATCATGATAATGTTTTATTTAATAAAAACTTTTTACGAATAACCCTCACATATTTGCAAAAAAATATGTAAGGGTTAAAAAAATATTCAGAAAAAAAGAACTCCAAGAAATTTCTCAAATTTATCAATATTTACAAAAAATTTGGAAAACTACACTCAAAATAATAACTCTGGTAAATTACAGAAAAACTCTGCTAATTTAACAGAGTTCACCGTACTTTTCCAGCTAACAACATTACTTGGTAATTTTACTAAAAAACTCTGTAAAATAATTTTTACAAAAAAAAAAAAACTGTTCATTTACAGACTTTATAGTAAAATATTGGTTAAATATTAGCGTCTTTTGACCGAAAAAACTCTGTTTTTTTACTAAAAAACTCTGTAAAATGTTTTGGACAAAAAACTGTTAATTTACAGAGTCTCTAGTAAAATATTGGTTAAATAAAGCACCATTTAGCAAAGAAAAACTCTGTTAATTTACATATATTTGTAAAATGTATTTGATGCAACCAAAATTTTATAGAAAAAACTCTGCAGTTAAATGCTGTTTATTTTGGAATTTTCTTTTTTAAGTTTTCTGTGAAATTAATGTTTAAAATACAGACAAAACTTAGTTTTTGGTTACAAAAAATACAAAGTATTTTGCTAAAATCTGTATTTTTGCAGAAATATCTGTTAATTGTCTGTAAAATAAAGATAACAAGGTTAAAAGTAATATAACAGATAAAACTTTGTTTTTTGTCACAAAAAATTCAAAGTATTTTCTTTAAATCTGTATTTTGACATAAAACTCTGTCAAACATTAGATGAATTGAGATTACAGTCATTTTACAATGTATACAGAGTTATTATTTTCAGTGTAAGAACAAATCAACTAGAAAATTTAGAAAAATCTGAATACATAAATTTTTTTTTATTTATAATTAACAAAATTTATTTATCCCTAACAAAAAGAAAAGTACAAGCTAAAAAAAACTAAAAAAAAAAAAAGTTGACAGATCATGGATTCGATCAGCGAACCTTCCGTTTTCCAGTCTGGCTCACTTCAGCAAGGCCACCGTAGCTTATTTTAATATTGATTTAAATTTTGATATATTTCTCTTGCTTGTAGATACATATTCGATTTTCAAATATACTGGTTTGTATTGCCATGTGGTAATATTTTATTGGAAAAAATTTGCGATGTGGTAACAAATCTAATTGGAAATGCGATATTTGGTATGGCAATACTGCGTTAGTCGAGTGACACCTAGCGCCGCTACCAAAACTATGTGTTTTTTTTTTATTTTATTTATTAATTTTAAATTATTGTCGAAGTTTACGGTTGTAATAAAATGAAAACTATAATTCTTATTTTCTTTTTTGTTTGATCGTTTGCTTATATAGTCAAACTGAGGTGGCGTCCTGCAACTTTTTTAAAATTAGACCCCAGCCTAAAAACATTATCATGTTAAAATAGTAAATATGTTTAAAAAAAATGGTAAATTTACAAAAAATAAAAATTTTGATAAAAAACATAAATCCTCGTAATAAAATCATTTTTTGTAAAATAACTGTTTTTTTTTTGTAAATTAACTAGAATCCTCGTAAGAAATTTTTCAAAATTTTGTCAACTTTTTTTAAATATTTTTCAATAAAAAAAATTTACAAAAAAAATGCTTTTTTTTTTGTTAAACAACATAAGTCCTCGTATAACATAATTTTTGTAAAATATTTTTTATTTTTTTTAATTCAACTAGAATCCTCGTAATAAAAACTTTGTTGTAAAATTACAGTTTTTTTTTGTAAAATAACATTTCAAGATGGTAGAATACAATTACGAAAATAAACTTGTAAATTACCAATGTAACTGTAGTTCTCGTTTGAGCAAAGTACACTCAAAAAATGCCGCAGAGTTTTGTACTCTTGCCCAAAATATTAAATCATGATAATGTTTTATTTAATAAAAAGTTGTTACGAATAAACATCACATATTTCCAAAAACGATATTTTCTCAGAAAAAAATAACTCCAAGAAATTTCTTAAATACACTTGCAGGATTTATTCAATATTCAGAAAAAAAATTAAAAACTAAGAAAAAATCCAGACAAAACAAAAAATTAGTCAAAAAAATGCAGATAAATTCAGAAAAATCACAAAATTTAAAACAAAAACTACTGGAAAATTTAGAGAAACCTGAATATATAAGATTTTAACTGATTTATAAGATTCTAATTTTTTTTTTTTTTATTATTTTAATAAGCTTTTATTTATTCCTTTTTTTATTCAAATCAAATAGTCTTTTAATTTTAAATTATACTTAACAATGACCAATACTTAAAACAATGCCTTTTTCTAACTTTTTTTATAATTTAATAAAAAAATGTATAAAGGTTTAAAAAAAATTTGGTCTTAACAAAAAAAAAAAAAAAAAAACAAGCTAAAAAAAACGAAATTTAAAAAATAAGTTGACTGATCACGAAGACGATCCCCGGACCCACTGTTTCCGAGTCTGACACACTTCAGCTAGGCTACCGCATAATATTTAAATACCAACATAAACAGTGTTTTGTTCTTGCTTGTGGTTATCCGACAATATTATAGATACATACTACAAAATAGAGATGGGCGCGTGAGTGAATTTTGACTTACTCACGCACACGAAATTAAAGTATTGCTCACTTACAAAACTGTTTTTTCTGCTTACGTTTACGCACGCTCACGTGCATAAAAGCTTATTTTAATCACAATTTTGTATTAGTTACCCTTTAAATTCAATATGATGACGATTTTCTTACTACACCATTTACATATGTAATTCGAAAAAGATCAATTGCAATTCGAAGATTCTATTTGTAATTCGAAGATTCCATTTGTAATTAGAATACTCCAATTGTAATTCGAATATTCCATTTGTAATTCGAAGACTCCAATTGTAATTCGTAAATGATCGATTGTAATTCGTAAAAGATCAATTGTAATTCGTAAAAGATCAATTATAATTCGTAAAAGATCAATTGTAATTTGTAAAAGATCAATTGTAATTCGAAAAAGATCAATTGTAATTCGTAAAAGATCAATTGTAATTCGAAGATTCCAATTGTAATTCGTAAAGTATCAATTGTAATTCGAAAAAGATCAATTGTAATTCGAAGATTCCAATTGTAATTCGTAAAAGATCAATTGTAATTCGAAAAGATCAATTGTAATTCGTAAAAGATCATTTGTAATTCGAAAAAGATCAATTGTAATTCGTAAAAGATCAATTGTAATTCGTAAAAGATCAATTGTAATTCGAAGATTCCAATTGTAATTCGAAAAGCATCAACTGAATTTCCATGGATAATTTACGAATTACAATTGGAATCTTCGAATAACAATTGATCTTTTACGAATTACAATTGATCTTTTACAAATTACAATTGATGTTTTTCGAATTACAATTGATCTTTTACGAATTACAATTGATCTTTCACGAATTACAATTGATCTTTTTCGAATTACAATTGATCTTTTTCGAATAACAATTGATCTTTTTCGAATTACAATTGATCTTTTACGAATTAAAATTAAACTTTTTCGAATTACAATTGATCTTTTTCGAATTACAATTGATCTTTTACGAATAACAATTGATCTTTTTTGAATTACAATTGATCTTTTACGAATTACAATTTATCTTTTACGAATTACAATTGATCTTTTACGAATTACAAATGGAATCTTCGAATTACAAATGGAATCTTCGAATTACAAATGGAATCTTCGAATTACAAATATAATCTTCGAATAACAATTGATCTTTTTCGAATTTCATCTGTAAATGGTGTAGTTTTCTGTTTTAGACAGCACACAACAATCACGCAAACTGACGAAGTCAAAATTACTCACGCAATCTCACGCACGAAATTTTTTTTTAATCAAGCGTAAATTTCACTCATGATCACGCGTAATCACGTGTCACGTTCGCATCTCTACTACAAAAAACGAATACTTATAAAATTTCCGCCAGACGGCGCTTTTTATGTTGTTCTTGCAGACCTCTAGAACTTGTATGCGCATTGTAAATATAGATGGCGTATGCTTATTTTTTCCAGTAAATTCCGGAAACGGAAGAGAAGAAAAAAATAATTATTATTAGAAAAATAAACAAATAAAAACCAAAAAAGTGCAAAAACGATTTGTTTTTACTTGCTTTATTGATTTTTATGTGGTAATCAAGATTTCAGTTATTAACAAATTAAATTAAGAACTTTTAATAAACTGCCGGAAACAGTTATAAAAAACGCCATCTAGTGAACAGTAAAAAGAAGAAGCATTTGCTGCATCTTTATTATATATGTCTTTGGTTCTTGCTTGTAGATATTCTATTTTCAAATATACTGGTTAGTTTTGCGATGATGGTAACTAATCCAATTGGAAATGCGATATTTGGTATGGCAATGCTGCGTTAATCGAGTAGCGGCGCCTAAAACTATGTGTTTTTTTATTTTATTTATTAATTTTAAATAATTATCGAAGTTTAAGGTTGTAATAAAATGAAAACAGTAATTCTCATTTTCTTTTTTGTGTAATCGTTAGCTTATATAGTCAAACTGAGGTGGCGTCCTGCAACTTTTTTAAAATTAGACCCCAGCCTAAAAACATTATCATGTTAAAATGCCGCAGAGTTTTGTACTCTTGCCCAAAAAATTAAATCATGATAATGTTTTATTTAATAAAAACTTTTTACGAATAACCCTCACATATTTGCAAAAAAAATATGTAAGGGTTAAAAAAATATTCAGAAAAAAAGAACTCCAATAAATTTATCAAATTTATCAATATTTACAAAAAATTTGGAAAACTACACTCAAAATAATAACTCTGGTAATTTACAGAAAAACTCTGCTAATTTAACAGAGTTCACCGTACTTTTTCAGATAGCAACTTTACTTGGTAATTTTACTAAAAAACTATGTAAAATGATTTTTACAAAAAAAAAAAACTGTTAATTTGCAGACTTTATAGTAAAATATTGGTTAAATATTAGCGTCTTTTGACAGAAAAAACTCTGTTTTTTTTACTATAAAACTTTGTAAAATGTTTTGGACAAAAAAACTGTTAATTTACAGAGTCTCTAGTAAAATATTTGTTAAATAAAGCACCATTTAGCAAAGAAAAACTCTGTTAATTTACAAATATTTGTAAAATATATTTGATGCAACCAAAATTTTATAGAAAAAACTCTGTAGTTAAATGAAGTTTTTTTTGGGGAATTTTCTTTATTAAGTTTTCTGTGAAATTAATGTTTAAAATACAGACAAAACTTAGTTTTTGGTTACAAAAATACAAAGTATTTTGCTAAAATCTGTATTTTTGCAGAAATATCTGTTAATTATCTGTAAAATAAAGATTACAAGGTTAAAAGTAATATAACAGATAAAACTTTGTTTTTTGTCACAAAAAATTCAAAGTATTTTCTTTAAATCTGCATTTTGACAGAAAACTCTGTCAAACATCTGTTGAATTGAGATTACAGTCATTTTACAATGTATTTTACAGAGTTATTATTTTGAGTGTAAGAACAAATCAGAAAATACAAAAAATAAGTCGAAAAATGCAGATATTTTCAGAAAAAATCACAAAATTCAGAAAGAAAAGCAACTAGAAAATTTAGAAAAATCTGAATATATACGGGGCATTCCAAGCCAAATCACTCACTTTTAGACCCGACCCCTTTCGATTTATTTTATTTTTGGATATGTTTTAGTACTTATTAAATGCAACTTGGACACCAATTTTCAGCCTTTTATTCCAAGATGGTGTTGAGTAATCAATTTTTCAAAATGGCGATTTTCTCCAAAAAATTAAAAAATTTAAATTTTTAATTAATTTTGACCATTAAAAAATATAGACATTTTAAAAAAAGTTGGACAACGTTTTGTTGGTATTTAAATGTAGTTTTAGAAAAAAAATATGAAAAAATTATTCGAAATAATTATCACTTATTTTTTGACGTGTAAAAATTAAAATCGACTTTTTGAAAAAGTCCGAAACCTTCGATTTTTTTGTAAAAAACTATAAAAATTCTACTCTAAATTACGCAACTTTTAAGCCATAACTCGAGATGTGATCACAATTCTTTCTATTTTTTTTTAATTTTTAAAATTGCACCTTTTATGTTTTGGCTCTGATTTATTTTATATGGAGCTCCAAAAAAAAAAAATTGGTAGATACTGACCCTAACTTACCCTAAATATATTCATTTGGAGGTAAATATACGTCTCACAAAAATTTAGGATGATCGGACATGGGTAAGGCGTTTAGCATGGTCCTTGAAGTTTAAAAAACGGATTACAAGGAAAAATATGATTTTTTTTCTGTTTTCGCAATTTTTTTGGTATTTTAAGTTAAGTTTTAATTCAAGTGATTACAGAATTATGATGTGGAGTAAAATGCCTTTCTAATAAGGTACTAAAAACTAAAATCGGCTGAAAATCAGCCAAGTTATTACAACTGCCCCAGGCATCTAGCGTGTGCCATACCACTTGATTAAAAAATACGTGACCCTTTTTTTAAATTTATTGAAATTTTCTACTGTAATAACATTTTTTCATTATTCATGTTTCAGTGTAATATTTTTTTGGTTTTTCCAAATTTTAAAACAAAAAAAAGATTTTTTTTTTTTAAAATAGAGATTTCAAAAGGGTGTTGAAAATGCAGGCATTTTTAGCACTAATTTAAAAAATGTTAGCAAAACACAATATGAAAAATACTTGTCATCTAATAACATTTGAACTTGAAGAATAAAAAAAATGTTATTAAAGTAGAAAATTTCAATGAATTTCCAAAATCGTATTATATTGCTTAATCAAGTGTTCTGCCATACGTTAGATGCCTGGGGAAGTTGTAATAACTTGGCTGATTTTCAACCGATTTCAGTCTTTGGTACCTTATTAGAGAGGCATTTTACTCCGTATTATAATTCTGTAACCACTTGAATTAAAACTTAGCTTAAAATACCAAAAAAATTGAGAAAACAGAAAAAAATTCATATTTTTCCTTGCAATCCGTTTTCTAAACTTCAAGGCCCATGCGGTACACCTTATCCATGTCCGATCGTTCTTAATTTTTGTGAGGCGTATTTTTGCCTCGAAATGAATATATGTAGGGTAAGTTAGGGTCAGTATCTACCAATGTAATTTTTTTGGAGCACCATACAAAATAAATCAGAGTCAAAAAATAAAAGGTGCAATTTTCAAAATTTGAAAAAAAATAGAACAAATTGCGATCACATCTCGAATTATGGCTTAAAAGTTGCGTAATTAAGAGTAGAACTTTTAGACATTTGTAAAAAAAAATCGAAGGTTTCGGACTTTTTCAAAAAGTCGATTTTAATTTTTAAACGTTAAAAAATAAGTGATAATTACTTCGAATAATTTTTTTAATATTTTTTTCTAAAACTACATTTAAATACCAATAAAACGTTGTCCAACTTTTTTTATGATATCTATATTTTTAACTGGTCAAAATTAATTGAAATTTTTAACTTTTCCATTTTTTTGAAAAAATCGCCATTTTGAAAAATTGATTACTCAGCACCATCTTGGAATAAAAGGCTGAAAATTGGTGTCCTAATTGCATTTAATAAGTACTAAAACATATTCAAAAATAAAATAAATCGAAAGGGGTCGGGTCTAAAAGTGAGTGATTTGGCCTGGAATGCCCCATACACACAGAAAACAAATTTGGTAATTTCCAACTGAAAATCAGTTGTTGCAACAACAAATCGGTTGATGTATTTGTATTAAGATTGTAACAAATGAATATTGGTAGTTACAACTAAATTTTATTGATACAACTGTCTTTTAATTGAAACAACTACAAATTTCGTTTGGCAGATGGAAATGTTGTAGCAGCAACCGAATTTTGAGTTGATACAACTGAAAAATTCAGTTGAAAATTTATTTTTCTCTGTGTATTTTTTTTTTATTTATAATTAAATAAAAAAGTATAAAGAATTAATGCAAACAAATTTTTCCCTAACAAAAAGAAATGTACAAGCAAAAAAAAAACTAAACAATAAAAAAAAAAGTTGACAAATCACGGGATTCGATCACCGGACCTTCCGTTTTCCAGTCTGGCTCACCTCAGCTAGGCCACCGTAGCTTATTAAAATATTGGTTTAAATTTTGTTATGTTTCTTTTGCTTGGAGATACATATTCGATTTTCAAATATACTGCCATGTCGTAATTTTTTATTGGAAAAAATTTGAGGTGATGGTAACAAATCTAATTAGAAATGCGATATTTGGTATGGCAATACTGCGTTAATCGAGTGACACCTAGCGCCGCTAGGTGTCACTACCAAAACTATGGGTTTTTTATTTTATATATTAATTTTAAATTATTGTCGAAGTTTACGTTTGTAATAAAATGAAAACTATAATTCTTATTTTCTTTTTCGTTTAATCGTTAGCTTATATAGTCAAACTGAGGTGGCGTCCTGCAACTTTTTTAAAATTAGACCCCAGCCTAAAAACATTATCATGTTAAAAAAAAAGTTTGTAAAATGACATAAAATTCCCGTGATTTTACGGGGCAGGTTTTGTAAAATATGTACTAGCAAGAATCCCCGTAATGTTACGGGGATAATTTGTAAATTGATTTAACAAAAGAAAATGTAAATTTACAATTTTTTTTTTTTGTAAAATATTAACTTCGAGATGAAATTTTTTTTGGAAATTTACAAAAAATATGGTAAATTTACAAAACAAAATTGTAAGCTTACAGAAAAAGGTTGTAATTTTACAAAGAAAAAATATAAATTGAAAAAAATAAATTGTAGATTAACAAATTATTTGTTTAAACTACAGTTTTTATCGAAAAAAAAAATATTGGAAAACAAGTATATTTACAAAAAATTGTAAATTTGCAAAAAAAAAAAATTTTATTTACAAAACAAATTGTAAACTTACAAAGAAATGTTGTAAATTTACAAAATAAAATAGAAAATCAAAAAACACAATTGTAAATTTACAAGTTGTTTGGTTAAACTACTGTTTTTTATGACAAAAAACTTGTATATTTACAATAAAAGTGGTAAATTTACAATTTTTATTGTAAATATACCATTTATTCTTATTTTTTTTGCCGTAAAAACAGTAGTTTAACCAAATAATTTGTAAATTTACAATATTGTTTTTGTATTTTCTACTTCATTTTTGAAAAATTACAACTTTTTTCTGTAAGTATACAATTTTGTTTTTTAAATTTTTTTAAGTAGAACATATGAGAATTGCGAAGGAGGCTACACAAGAAATTTCTTATATTTTCAGGCAAAAATACTCAAAAAATACCATTTTTTTAACATGATAATGTTTTTAGGCTGGGGTCTAATTTTAAAAAAGTTGCAGGACGCCACCTCAGTTTGACTATATAAGCTAACGATTAAACAAAAAAGAAAATAAGAATTATAGTCTTCATTTTATTACAACCGTAAACTTCGACAATAATTTAAAATTAATAAATAAAATAAAAAACACATAGTTCTGGTAGTGACACCTAGCGGCGCTAGGCGTCACTCGATTAACGCAGTATTGCCATACCAAACATCGCATTTCCAATTAGATTTGTTACCATCATCGCAAATTTTTTCCAATAAAATATTACCACATGGCAATACTAACCAGTATATTTGAAAATGGAATATGTATCTACAAGCAAGAGAAACATAACAAAATTTAAATCAATATTTGAGTAAGCTACGGTGGC
Organism: Pegoplata infirma; assembly: GCA_963921195.1. Classification (NCBI taxonomy): domain Eukaryota; kingdom Metazoa; phylum Arthropoda; class Insecta; order Diptera; family Anthomyiidae; genus Pegoplata; species Pegoplata infirma. The sequence continues at coordinate 90,580,299 of OY992538.1, read as the reverse complement.
CTAGCTGAGGTGAGCCAGACTGGAAAACGGAAGGTCCGGTGATCGAATCCCGTGATTTGTCAACTTTTTTTAGCTTGTACATTTCATTTTGTTAGGGAAAAATTTTTTTGCATTAATTCTTTATACTTTTTTATTTAATTATAAATAAAAAAAAATTTTATATATTCAGATTTTTCTAAATTTTCTAGTTGTTTTTCTTTCTGAATTTTGTGATTTTTTCTGAATATATCTGCATTTTTCTGACTTATTTTTTGTATTTTCTGATTTGTTCTTACTCTCAAAATAATAACTCTGTAAAATACATTGTAAAATGACTGTAATCTCAATTCAACAGATGTTTGACAGAGTTTTCTGTCAAAATACAGATTTAAATCAAATACTTTGAATTTTTTGTGGCAAAAAACCAAGTTTTATCTCTTATATTACTTTTAACCTTGTAATCTTTATTTTACAGGTAATTAACAGATATTTCTGCAAAAATACAGATTTTAGCAAAGTACTTTATATTTTTTGTAACCAAAAACTATGTTTTGTCTTTATTTTAAACATTAATTTCACAGAAAACTTAAAAAAGAAAATTCCAAAATAAACTGTATTTAACTATATAGTTTTTTCTATAAAATTTTGGTTGCATCAAATACATTTTACAAATATATGTAAATAAACAGAGTTTTTCTTTGCTAAATGGTGCTTTATTTAACCAATATTTTACTAGAGACTCTGTAAACTAACAGTTTTTTTTTGTCCAAAACATTTTACAGAGATTTATAGTAAAAAACAGAGTTTTTTTCTGTCAAAAGACGCTAATAATAAACCAATATTTTACTATAAAGTCTGTAAATTAACAGTTTTTTTTTGTAAATATCATTTTACAGAGTTTTTTAGTAAAATTACCAAGTAATGTTGATAGCTGGAAAAGTACGATGAACTCTGGTAAATTAGCAGAGTTTTTCTGTAATTTACCAGAGTTATTATTTTGAGTGTAGTTTTTCAAATTTTTTGTAAATATTGATAAATTTGATAAATTTCTTGGAGTTCTTTTTTTCTGAATATTTTCTTAACCCTTACATATTTTTTTGCAAATATGTGAGGTTTATTCGCAAAAAGTTTTTATTAAATAAAACATTATCATGATTTAATTTTTTGGGCAAGAGTACAAAACTCTGCGGCATTTTTTATTTGATTTTTTTCTGTAAGTACAGATCGAGCACGGGCTCTAATTATATTTGTTATAGACATTTTTTGTATTTCCCATACCGTTTTTTTTTTTTAATTTTTAATTATTTTCACAAGTATTATTAAAAAATCGGAAAATTTTTTTTTGGATATTGTAGATTGGATGTTTAAGTACCTGTTAAGAAAAACTTAATTTTTCATTATAAGGGTTCAAGTTGAAAAAATGCAGAAGAAAAATTGAATTTCTAAAAATTATAGACATTTCTGGTATTTCCTATACCGGTTTCAAACACCCCAGTTAGTGTCATCTTCAGTAGGATTTTAAATGTCGGTTTGTCTTGTTAATGAAAACTGTTTTTTATATATGTGAATATTTATAGTTTCTACAGAATAAATTTTGACAGTTTCCAACACTACAATTCTATTTCTAGCAATCTCAACCTCACCTCATACTTTCTTTCAACTTTTTTGTCTCTTACATTATTTCGCAAGGGTTACCAACATGATCTGGAATTGCAGACACAAATGAAGGAATTTGCATTTTCTGTTTCGGAGACGTGCCTAATGGCGACATATTTTGTCAGTAATTTTATTTGATTTTTTCTGTAAGTACAGATCGAGCACGGGCTCTAATTATATTTGTTATAAGGGTTCAAGTTGAAAAAATGCAGAAGAAAAATTGAATTTCTAAAAATTATAGACATTTCTGGTATTTCCTATACCGGTTTCAAACACCCCAGTTAGTGTCATCTTCAGTAGGATTTTAAATGTCGGTTTGTCTTGTTAATGAAAACTGTTTTTTATATATGTGAATATTTATAGTTTCTACAGAATAAATTTTGACAGTTTCCAACACTACAATTCTATTTCTAGCAATCTCAACCTCACCTCCTACTTTCTTTCAACTTTTTTGTCTCTTACATTATTTCGCAAGGGTTTTCATAATTAGCTGCTTTTTTTTGACATTTTAGGTGCCAAATTTAAAAAAAAATTTTACCAAAAAAATATGGTAAAATTACCCAAAAAAATGGTAAAAATGTCTGCGAAGTTTGTACTCGTGCCCAAACCATTGAATCATGATAATGTTTTGCTGCATGAGTAGGTGTTCTTTCCAAAGCAAAATTTTTCTAGGAAACATAACGCTATATTAATTTGTCATTATATGCAAAATGCATTGAAATATCGGTCGAGGACCCCATTATGTTTATATATTATTGATCTGTAAAGCTTTCTCAGACATTCTAGTGATATCCATCTATCTGTTTGTCTATGTTTGTCGATAACAAAAAGTTTTTGATGAAAAAAAGGGTTTTAATGAAAAAATGTTATTGATAAAAATAAATATTTAATGAAAAAAAAAATTTAATGAAAAAAAATTTATGAAAAAAAATATTGATTACAAAAATATTGATGAAAAAAAATATATTGATAAAAAAAAAATATTGATGAAAAAAAAATATTGATGAAAAAAAAAAGAATATTGATGAAAAAAAAAATATTGATGAAAAAAAAAAAAATATTGATGAAAAAAAAAAATATTGATGAAAAAAAAAAATATTGTTGAAAAAAAAAAAAAATATTGATGAAAAAAAAAAAAATATTGATGAAAAAAAAAAAATATTGATAAAAAAAAATATATTGATAAAAAAAAAATATTGATGAAAAACAAATATTGATGAAAAAAAAAAAAATATTGATGAAAAAAAAAATATTGATGAAAAAAAAAAAAAATATTGATGAAAAAAAAAAAATATTGATGAAAAAAAAAAATATTGCTGAAAAAAAAAAAATATTAATGAAAAAAAAAAATATTGATGAAAAAAAAAAAATATTGATGAAAAAAAAATATTGATGAAAAATATTGATGAAAAAAAATATTGATGAAAAAAAAATATTGATGAAAAAAAATATTGATGAAAAAAAATATTGATTAAAAATAATTAGTTTACGTTTTATTCACCAGCTGGTGAATATTTTTGTTATTCACCACGAGGTGAATTATTATCCAAGTTACAAATCCAAGTTAGTAAAATATTTGGTTTTAAGAAAATAAAGACAGTAATTCCAATTTTTTTTTTTGTTAGTCGTTAGCTTATATAGTCAAACTGAGGTGGCGTCCTGCAACTTTTTTAAAATTAGACCCCAGCCTAAAAACATTATCATGTTAAAATACAAAAAAAAAAACACAACAATTATATAGTAGAAACACATAAAAATTGTGGTATTTTACTTAACGCAAATTACCAAAAAATGGTGTAAAAGTTAATTTTTTTGCTAAAGCTTACAATTAGTTGAAAAATGTTTGTGTCCGGAACTTAAAAAATTTCCAAAATTTTTTTTCATGAAATTTTTTATTTATAAAAAATAATTTTTATCTAAATTTTTTACTCCAAAATCTGAACTTAGAAATTTTTTGTTTAATTACATTTTTGAAGCTGAAAACCTTTTAAACGATCTTAAAAAAGAAATGTTTGTAATAAAACATTTTTTTGGTAGAAAGACTAAATAACATCAAGTAAAGTTTTTTGTACAATTACAGTTTTCTTGTGTAAAAAAACTAAACTCCTTGTAATATTTTTTTAATTTGTAAAATAATTGATTTTTTTGTATATTTACCTAAAAAATTTTTAAAATAAATTTACCAACATATTATAGTAAAATTACAAAGCAAACTGTAGTTTTCGTTTTATTAAATATACAACAATTTTTGTAAAAAGACAAAAATATTGGTAAAATAGAATTACAAGACCTTTTACTTGTAATTTTACAAACTTTTTTTTTTTTTGAGTGTACAAGATTTTTTGTAAAAAACAAGGAAAATTGTTAAATATTGGTAGAACGGGATTACAAGGCATTTTACCAGGCGTTTTACCAGTTTATTTTTTTGAGTGTATAGTTCTACTAAAATTTGGGAACTTTTTTAATTATGAGAAAAAAAAAATAGTTCATATACTTATAACTCGGCTGGTCCCAACCAGCTGTAACCTAAAAGTGCAAACACCATGATTTTTTTCTGAATATGTATTTGGGATGTCTAAGAAAAATTTAGCAACAAAAACCAAAATCTTCGATAGAGCACTTTTTGCAAAAATCGCGTTTAGAATGCAAAAAATAAATAAAATTCACACTTTAAAATTCAAATGTGTGGATTTAATAGATTTTGACATCCCGATTTCAACTCTGCTTTTAAAATTTTTCTAGCATATCGCGTTTTTCAGATATTAGCGTTTGAAGACTCCAAAACAGCTAATTTAGTACACTCAAAAAAAACTGTAATGTTAGCAAAAAAAGCTTGTAAACCTACAAAAAAATTAGCTGATTTTGAACCCACAATTTTTTTGGTAAAGTTAGCAAAAATGTTTTGCCAAAAATTAGTTTACTAAATTTTTTTTTTTATTTCAACTTAGTTCATACACATTTGAGGACCCCATTGGGTTCGGACCCGATAGGTGCAGACCCCGATGGGCCTACCCTAGTTGGGTTCCTTAAAAATCGTCATAGTTTTTGATCCGAAATTTGTGTCCGTTTCGCTCTACCTTGCTTAGTTTATAAGATACGTGATTTTGGGGGACCACCGGGGTTTTGAGAATTACAAAACTCGATAACTTCAAAAATATTACTCGGAGAGCTTTTAATTATCTTGTTCTACGTGTTGAGAGCTACAAAAAAACTTTTGGACTTTTTGTGGTGTCGGCAATATTTACCGAGATATGAGCATTTTTAAATTTTCGGGAATGATAACTTTTTTGGATCCAAAGTTAGGACCCATTAGGGTCCACACATGTGAAGAGAACCTATGGAGAGCCTGAGAACCAAAAATGGCCTCCATTTTGCTCTATCTGTCTTAGTTTCCGAGATAGCGCCATTTTAAGTTTTCTGAAAATAAAAAAATTTACCATTTATTTTTGCTAATATTAGCAAAAAAGCTTGTAAAAATTTGGTCAACTCAATTTTAAATTTAGCAAAAAAATTAGTTCAAATTTTTTTTAAATTTCTATTTAAAAAATATATTTTTGATATTTTTGCTAACATGCTAATCTCAAATAAAAATTTGCTAAAAGTTAGCTAACCAGCATTAGCAAAAACAAAATTAGTAAATCTACTAATGTATTATTTTGAGTGTATACTAACAAGGAAATTTCTTAGAGACAATTAGAGACAATTCTAAGGTTGCGGTGTCTCGGCTTATCGGTCATATCTGTGTTTAAAAACTTTGTTGCCACCTTATGAAACAATGTGGACCTTTGGGAAAATTCAGATAACTTTCGAACTAACAGAAATATTGTCTAGGGGGACAAATACGTGTCGACTTAAATTTAGTAAAGAACATTTCATATGTGTACCGTAAACTTCTGAATAGGTTGTATGGATAGCCCTACATGGAACTTAGAAAATTGCGTTTTTGGTTTTTCAATTTTTCAAAAACTGGGCTTAGGAGGCGTGGTCAAATATTGGAAAAATGATTAAATTTGAGGCGAGTTGCCTTGATTAAATATTTATCACATTAAAACGGAATGAACCACAATCTCAAAAATTCACATTCTTATATTGTTTTGTATGGGTTATCGATTAAAAATTTTTTTTTGGAAAATTTTCAGAACCCGTTCTCAAATTATCCATTTTTTTAAAAGTCAATTTATCAAAAATCCGGCCATTTTTTTTTTATTTTTTTTTTAAAGTTTAGATGTTTGTCCATCCACACAAAAAAAAAATCAGAAACACGTTCGTCGTTTTTTTGAGAAAATCGCATTTGAATTTTAAATTTCATAACAATTTTGTAATTTGCTTGTATTTTCTTGTTTCAACAGATCGTATGAGTAATACACTGCGAATCACATCAATAAGGAATCGAATTTTTCACTTTTTAATCGAATATATCTTTGTAACGAATAAGAGGAAAAATATAAAAAAATGCACTGATCGAGACCATTATCTACACCGAAAAAAATTCCTGCCTTATATGTACGAAAACGTTCGTACATTGTACGAAAATTTTCGTTGTCTCGCACCACGAAATTCTTGCGTACAATGTACGAAATGCACGAAATTGTTTCGTAAAATAAACGAAATTGTTTTTGTATTTTACAAATAAATTTTTGTATTTTACGAAAATTTTCGTAAAATAAACGAAATATTTTTTGTGTTTTACGAAAATTTTCGTAAAATAAACGAAATATTTTTTTTGTTTTACGAAATTATTTCGTAAAATAAATTAAATATTTTTATTTTTACGAAAATTTTTTGGTAAATATAAAAAAATCCTTAAATTAACGAAATTACATGTAACAATTCTTTCTTGAGAATAAGAACAACGTTTTCAACGTTTTGACAGCAACATTTCCAAGCAATTAATTGTTTCTTCTTAACAGAGACTTATAAGATTTCATTCTATTTACAGTGATTTTGTTTAAGGCTACGTTCACACTACAAGAACTTATGATGATATGTTGAGATGATTTTTTTGGAGGACCACCTCCCCACTTGTAAAAAAAACTTATATCATCAAGCCTCAAATTTTATTTGATCCGATTAGCCTCAAATTTTAATTGATCCTTAAAATTAATAAAAACCAAGAGAGAACTTTTAAGTCGGCTGTGCCGAATTTTTATTACCCCAAATATGTAAAAAAAAATATCAGAGTTATCATTTTTGAAATTAATTCTTTATACCCACGACCACAAGGCATTTTCTAATCCCCTGGGTCGAAGCTCATTACTTTAAATTTTTTTGACATAAAAATGTTTCGTTTTTTTAACAAAACAACAAAAAACACTTGAAAAAAATTTAGTTTTCCAGAGGTTGGTTTAAAGAAATAAAACTTTTTTGGCCACATACGAACTTAACCTGCTGATGACCAAAAGACTTGTTCCGTGGTATCCGTGTTTTATATAGACGGACATTAATAGAATCCCTTAGAATTTATCATGGATCAATAATACATATGGACTTTTGTCATTAACTTTTAACGCTTGTGATATTTTACTTATTTCGCAATAACATTTTTATTTGTAAACTAGGTGGTACCTGTGAATGTAGATATGTTAAGGGAACCATAATGAGTAATTCTGCAAAGGCACAGCGCAAATAGTCTCATTATCTCATGGTAAGGAACGTGCAAAGTTGAAAAATGTAAAAAAAACGCTTGATACTCTCATGAAATTTTTCGTTCAAAGTTCCATATTGTTGGGTGCGTTAAAGCTATTGCTTCAAATTTAATACCGTTAATTCAGTAGACTTGGGCAATTATTTGGTGTAGGTTCAGTGGATGTGCCATCAATAAGAAAAAAGTTACATGGACCTAAATCTTTGATACCAACTTTTTTCAAATTTCAATTTTTCGAGGTTTTTTGATTGTAGCTTTTGGTGCAAACTTTAATTTTAAAATTCAAATACACATGGTAAAAGCCCTTGTAAATATGCACAATCTGAGACCGATTCGAGTGATGTGCTCGCAATGGTTACGAAGCTGCAGCTCTCCAAAGATGGGAAGAAAAAACGTGAATTTTTTAAAAAGTCTGTTTTTTGCGAGGCACACTCCCAGTTTTATTCCGAATGGTTCCGAATGCTTTGTGAACTTTATAATTTACCATTTCCCACTTGATTTACAAACGCACCCAAAAAATATTCAATTGCAAAAATTTTATGAACTTTTTAAATTTTTTGCAAAATTTCGATATTTTAGTTTTGCATTATTTGACAGCCAAATGTGCATGGCTGAAAGTTGAACATGTAGAAACAATGGTATGTGCAAATATAATAAATCATGGAAAGCAACATTGATCAAAAGTTAATATTGGCGAATTCCGCGGTGTTTTTTAGTTTTCACTTTTTTGTAAGGCACATCCAGGCCGCTTATAGAAATTAGTCAGTGAAAGGCGCGTTTGGTAGTCTTTTAATTCTCTATCTTCAATTAATTCGCACCCGAAAAAATTTAACGTTTAAGCGGTTTTTCGGTGGTTTTAAATTTTTGATACCTTTAAATTTAATGGTTATATAAAATCTTACATTACTTAAATAAAGTAGAAAAGAAATGTGTTTTGATAGATTTTGACATGTCTTATTCAAATAATATTTCAAAATTAGTCCATTGATTTTTGCAGTCGCGAAAATCGCGAAAAATCGCCAAAATTTTTTATAACCTTGATAAAATTAGTAATAACGTTAAAATATTTCGTAATAACCTTAATATTAGCATTATTAATCATACTTTGAATAGTTTTAATATTCACTAAAGGACAACACTGCACAGAAAAAAAAAAGTTGTCAATTCAATTAATTTCATTGTTAATACAATTAAACATTTAATTGAAAGTGAGCCTACATTGGATATTGTCAATACAACAATGACTTTTGTAACTTTTTTAAAAAAATAAATCTAAAAATAGAATAATCTAAAAATAGAAATAAATAAACTAAAAAAAAAAACAAATATAAAAAAAAAAAAAAATCATCCACCGACAACTAGCATCGAACCCGCAACGTTAATGCTACGCGTCAGGTACACTACCACCGTGCTATCCCCATATATATTTGTACTTGACTAAACAGCATATATAAAAAAAAACTAAAAAAAGAATGATAATAAAATCTAAAATAAGAAAAAAAAAATATATCTTAAAAAAAAAAATCATCCGCCGGCACCTGGCATCGAACCCGCAACTTTCGTGCTACAAGTCTAGCACACTACCACCGTGCTATTCCTGATATATATTTATTGCTGCCTAAATGTGTACATAAAGTGTCTGTAGAATCAGTACTCTTTGCTGTTTTTACAATAATAAAAAATGTGGCATTATATTTAAAACTAAATAATATTGTGGCTTCACACATGTTTAAAAAATTTAAAATAGAATAACAAAAAAATAATCACAAATTAAAAAAAAAAAAAAAAACAATTGTTCCGCCAACTGGCAGCGAACCCGCAACCTTCATGATTCGAGTCAGGCACACTACCACCGTGCTATCCTCACATATATGTTTGCTTGATTAAATGAGTTTATAAAGTGTATGTGTTATTTATAAAATAAAAATTAATTTTGTCACATTAACAATATACATTGTTGATACAATTAAAAACGTTGTTGAACTAGTATTTCGTTGTTAACAATTTGTTTGGTTACTTTTGATTTTACGATATTTTTTTCTGTGTGTAAAATCAGACATTTAATATTAAAAAAAAAAAAAAATTCAAAATTATAAAATTTTTTTTTTTCAAAAATGTTCCCTTTAAACCACTGCTGTTTCTTACCTATTAGAGATAGAATAATGGTGTTAACTAAGAATTTGTTGAGATTTTATTAATGCATTTGGTAATATTTTTCTAAAAAAAATAAAACCGCTGGAAACATTTTTATTTCCAAAATATTGGAAAATGTGCCGAAAAAAAATTGGTTAAATGCAAATATCTCGATATCTAGCAAATATTTTATGCATGTTTGAATATGTATTTTAGCTCTGGGTAAGCATAATACAAAATGGTACGTTTGGTTAACTTCGGATAAAAAATGTAATTTTGGCAATTTTTTTAAAAATTTTATCTTTAAACCGCCATAGTTTTTGGTGCGACCGCTCAAATTAATGCACGCGGACGGATTTGAATTACTTATTTATAATGGTATTTACCTACAAAGTCTTATCAATGTGCCACGAAAAAAAAATCGCAATTTTTTTTTTCTTAAATATTAAAAGTTAATGACAATTGCTCATATACTTTATGGGGTCCCCGACCGATATTTTTTTATTATACCCCAATACTGTAGTTGGAGTGCATAAAAACACCCTTTAAGCATGCATTTAAAGATTTCTTCTTTTTTCATTAGTTTTGTAAAACTACAAAGGTCTTGATTATTTTTTTTTCGTAATATAAAGTCCACTTTCGTATATTTTACGAAAGAAGTTTTTACGAATTATTTTCGTAAAAATACGAAAGTCTGTACACTTTTTTTGTAATATGCAGTCAACATTCATATATTTTACGAAAGAATCATTTACATTCTTTTTTTCGTTACTTTCGTAAAATTACAAAAGTTTTTACAACATTTTTTTCGTAATATGTAGTCAACATTCGTAAATATTACGAAAAAAATATTTACTAATCATTTTCGTTACTTTCGTAAAAATGCGAAATTCTGTACTAAAGTTTTTCGTAATATGTAGTCAACTTTCGTGTATTTTACGAAAATAAAAAGTACGAAACTTTTTTTCGTAAAATGTTGCATGGATTTTTTTCGGTGTAGCTAATAATGTCAAATAATAACAATAATCAAAAGGCTGAAAGAATTCCTTTAAAAAAAATTTTTCGTCAACTTGTTAAAAAATTACTAGTTTTTTATGAATCACTTGAATAAGGAATTTTGTAGGACCAAGTAGGACCTGAATTCATTTTGTAATGAATAGAAATCCCTCAAACGATAAAAAAAATGTCTGCGAAGTTTGTACTCGTGCCCAAACCATTGAATCATGATAATGTTTTGCTGCATGAGTAGGTGTTCTTTCCAAAGCAAAATTTTTCTAGGAAACATAACGCTATATTAATTTGTCATTATATGCAAAATGCATTGAAATATCGGTCGAGGACCCCATTATGTTTATATATTATTGATCTGTAAAGCTTTCTCAGACATTCTAGTGATATCCATCTATCTGTTTGTCTATGTTTGTCGATAACAAAAAGTTTTTGATGAAAAAAAGGGTTTTAATGAAAAAATGTTATTGATAAAAATAAATATTTAATGAAAAAAAAAATTTAATGAAAAAAAATTTATGAAAAAAAATATTGATTACAAAAATATTGATGAAAAAAAATATATTGATAAAAAAAAAAAATATTGATGAAAAAAAAATATTGATGAAAAAAAAAAGAATATTGATGAAAAAAAAAAAATGTTGATGAAAAAAAAAAAATATTGATGAAAAAAAAAAAAAAATATTGATGAAAAAAAAAAAATATTGATGAAAAAAAAAAATATTGTTGAAAAAAAAAAAAAAAATATTGATGAAAAAAAAAAATATTGATGAAAAAAAAAAATATTGATAAAAAAAAATATATTGATAAAAAAAAAATATTGATGAAAAACAAATATTGATGAAAAAAAAAAAAAATATTGATGAAAAAAAAAATATTGATGAAAAAAAAAAAAAATATTGATGAAAAAAAAAAATATTGATGAAAAAAAAAATATTGCTGAAAAAAAAAAATATTAATGAAAAAAAAAAATATTGATGAAAAAAAAAAATATTGATGAAAAAAAAATATTGATGAAAAATATTGATGAAAAAAAATATTGATGAAAAAAAAATATTGATGAAAAAAAAATATTGATGAAAAAAAATATTGATTAAAAATAATTAGTTTACGTTTTATTCACCAGCTGGTGAATATTTTTGTTATTCACCACGAGGTGAATTATTATCCAAGTTACAAATCCAAGTTAGTAAAATATTTGGTTTTAAGAAAATGAAGACAGTAATTCCAATTTTCTTTTTTGTTAGTCGTTAGCTTATATAGTCAAACTGAGGTGGCGTCCTGCAACTTTTTTAAAATTAGACCCCAGCCTAAAAACATTATCATGTTAAAAAACAGTTTTATTTTGAATTTCAATAAAAATAGGACTCCAAAAGCTCTTAGCTCTTCCGAAAAGGAAAAAGTACTGACTTTGGAGTTCAACGTGTTAAAGATCGTTGAAATCGCGGAAATAATAGAGAGGAAAAAAACTGCTGTATGCAATTATCTAAGTAACATTCAGAACTATGGAAAAAACATGAATGGGCGAACTCAAATGGCAACAACAGAACGAAATCGACAAAAATTTTAAGAATTCCCCCAAATTCTACACCGACATCTTTCAAAATTCTCAGTACAGTCCGTCGTGTTTAAAAGTCAAGTGAGTTCATAGCTCGTCGAAAATTATGCAAAAACTAATCGCTGAATGTCAAAACGTAGTAAGCAGCGCCTTAATCTCTGCAGGAATACAATGACACGGTATGAGAAATTGTTCAAAGTAATTTATTTCGACGAAAAAAAAAAATAATACCGTTGCATTAGACGGATGCAATTGTTTTCGGTGATTTGAAACAATAAAAACCGTTTTTGCATTGCAGACAGATCATAGAAGGTGTTGTTATGGTATGGGGTGCGCTATTCTACTGTGGCATCATTACTGTTCCTTACGTTACCATCGATGCTTCTTAAGTTTGGACCTAAGGGGTGCCTTTTTTTGCAATTTGCAACAGACTATGAACTCATTTAATTTTTAATCGTGATGGACTGTACAAATACCCATTAAATCACCACTTTCTTTGAGAATTTTGCAACCTGTCAGCGTGGAATTCGATGGAATTCTTAAATTTTTTGTCGATTTCGTTCTGTTGTTGCCATTTTAGTTTCCCCATTCGAGTTTTTTCCATAGTTCTTAATGTTATTTTAATAATTGCATTCAATAGGTTGCCCCTCTTTATTATTTTTGCGATTTCAACGGCCTTTAACACTTTGGACTTTAAATACAGTTCTTTTTTCTTTTCGGAAGATCTAAGAGCTGTTGTGAGTCTCATTTTTATTGAAATTCAGAACAAAACTGTTTTGTTTTTATTGTTTAAGGTATTGCTATCAATAACAAATTGGATTCAGGTCCTCCTTGGTCTGTATTACAAAATTCCTTATTCAAGTGATTCATAAAAAACTAGTAATTTTTTAACAAGTTGTCAAAAAATATTTTTTTAAAGGACTTCTTTCAGTCTTTTGATTATTGTTATTATTTGACATTATTAGCCAGATAATGGTCTCTATCAGTGCATTTCTTTATATTTTTCCGCTTATTCGTTACAAAGATATATTCGATTAAAAAGTGAAAAACTCGATTCCTTATTGATGTGATTCGCAGTGTATGTATGCAATTGATAATACTCATTCGCAACGTTAAAACAAGAAAATACAAGCAAATTACAAAATTGTTATGAAATTTAAAATTCAAATGCGATTTTCTAGAAAAAAAACGGCGAACGTGTTTCTGAATTTTTTTGTGTTAATGGACAAACATCTAAACTTAAAAAAAAAAATTAAAAAAAAAGTGGCCGGATTTTTGATAAATTGACTTTTCTAAAAAATGGGAAATTTCAGAACTGGTTCTGAAAATTTTCCAAAAAAAAATTTTTTTATCGATAGCCCATACAAAACTTTATAGGAATGTAAATTTTTGAGATTGTGGTGCTTTCCGTTTTAATGTGATAAATATTTAATCAAGGCAACTCGCCACAAATTTGACCATTTTTCCAATATTTGACCACGCCTCCTAAGCCCAGTTTTTGAAAATTTGAAACACCAAAAACACAATTTTCTTAGTTCCATATAGGGCTATCCAAACAACCTATTCAGAAATTTACGGGACATATGTTTTTCTGTAGCGGGACATTTGGTGTGGAATGCCTCATATTCACATGGATATCATAGGTCTATGTCTTCACCTTAATACTCCCAAAATCTTCATACTTTGGTGAAAAAAATATTTAACGAAAACGAATTTTTACAAGGTTATACCACGTTTAGATAGGTATTAAATCCCATATAGTTACTTAAAAAAAAATTACTCAAAAAACAAAAAAAAACTTTTTATCGCCATTTTTTCCTTTTTTGAACCTCTAACATGGCCGATGAACCGACATCCCAACCTAAGAATTGTCTTTTTTTATATATCTTAAGTTTCAAGCAAATCGGTATAAAAAGGTTGGATTACTTTCCTGGTAAGTACGTTGAACAAAGTAATAAAAAAGGGTGTGTTTTGGGATAAAATAATTTTTTTTTATATATTATCTGATATTATTAACGCAGAGAGTGATTGGAATTTTTATGAAGAATTACACCGCTCTACAAATCTGAGGGTTGTCGCTGTGTTTTGGTTTGAAACGAAAAAAAGTTGATAGGTGTTGGTCGCCCAATTCCAAAACGGTCACTCAAATTTTTCTATCACGTCACGCTTTCCGTTTTAATGTGATAAATATTTAATCAAGGCAACTCGCCACAAATTTGACCATTTTTCCAATATTTGACCACGCCTCCGAAGCCCAGTTTTTGAAAATTTGAAACACCAAAAACACAATTTTCTTAGTTCCATATAGGGCTATCCAAACAACCTATTCAGAAATTTACGGGACATATGTTTTTCTGTAGCGGGACATTTGGTGTGGAATGCCTCATATTCACATGGATATCATAGGTCTATGTCTTCACCTAAATACTCCCAAAATCTTCATACTTTGGTGAAAAAAATATTTAACGAAAACGAATTTTTACAAGGTTATACCACGTTTAGATAGGTATTAAATCCCATATAGTTTCTTAAAAAAAATTACTCAAAAAAAAAAAAAAAACATTTTATCGCCATTTTTTTCCTTTTTTGAACCCCTAACATTGCCGATAAGCCGACATCCCAACCTAAGAATTGTCTTTTTTTATATATCTTAAGTTTCAAGCAAATCGGTATAAAAAGGTTGGATTACTTTCCTGGTAAGTGCGTTGAACAAAGTAATAAAAAAGGGTGTGTTTTGGGATAAAATAATTTTTTTTATATATTATCTGATATTATTAACGCAGAGAGTGATTGGAATTTTTATGAAGAATTACACCGCTCTACAAATCTGAGGGTTGTCGCTGTGTTTTGGTTTGAAACGAAAAAAAGTTGATAGGTGTTGGTCGCCCAATTCCAAAACGGTCACTCAAATTTTTCTATCACGTCACAATTTTGAGAATCGCGGTTAAAGCGTCAAAAAAGGCCAATTTTGACCATTTTTAAACGCCTATAAAATAAGATCCTGAAATGCGAATGGCTTGGTACACAGAAAAAAACGAATTGCTATATTGACCCCCATATTTGTGAATACAATTAATTTTTTCACTGAAAGTGCTCCTATACGGAAATTTGTAATATCAACAAACGTTTGTAAATTTGGATTGTTGAAAAAAGAATTGATAAATGAGATTGTAATAGTTCTCTTTAACTATTATTTGTATTGTCAAACCTACAAAATTTTTAATTTTTTTTCAACAAAGAAATTCAACAAACACAAACACAATTTGTTGAACTGACAAACGTAAAAAATCTTATTTTTGTTTTCAACAAAGAAATTCAACAAACACAAAAACTATTTGTTGACATGATAAAATAATTTTGAAATAAAATTACTTGACTGAGTTTGTTTTTCGTTTTTACTAAATGTTTGGTTGATATCATGTTTGGTTGATTTACAATTGCTGTTTGTTGATTTAAATTTATCGATTTTATTTTCTGTGTATCAAGTTCATTTGAAAGTGTGTAATTTTCTCTTTAAGACAAGATCAAATTTTCTTGGAATTTAATTTTTTTAAATAATAAAAAAATCATTTGTATGAAAATTTATTAAAAAACACTGTGTAAAGAAACTAAATATTTAAAATATGGAAGGTTTTTTGTTAATGATTTTTTTTACACTTTTAGAAAAATAAATTTGTAAAACATTTTGTCTTGTCTTAAAGATAAAATTACAGACTTTCGAATGAGCTTGATACCACGTCATTAGCATGACAGGATATTATTTTACAGGCTTTCAAAAAGGGTAAACAAATCCCCTTTTCGGCACTTTATCCGCGAATTACTCAAAATCATAACGTGCTAGGCAAATTTGGGCTAGGGATTTGGAATCAGCGCAACAAATACTATCTAAATCATTAATGAGAACCCAATACGCATTTTCTTGTTGAGGTGTGTTATTCTAAATTACATAGAGAAAATTATTTTTTTTTTTATTTTATTAAGAATTACCACATAATTACAAATTATATACTAATTTTACCTAACCGAGAACTGGTAACAATGACCTTCGTCTCGTTGTAGCGAAACAGACCAAGGCCTCTGGTGGGAATCGAACCCACGACCCCCAGACTCATAGGCTAGCACGCTACCAACTAGCCTACTGAGGCGCCTGTAGAAAAAATGCCGCAGAGTTTTGTACTCTTGCCCAAAAAATTAAATCATGATAATGTTTTATTTAATAAAAACTTTTTACGAATAACCCTCACATATTTGCAAAAAAAATATGTAAGGGTTAAAAAAATATTCAGAAAAAAAGAACTCCAATAAATTTATCAAATTTATCAATATTTACAAAAAATTTGGAAAACTACACTCAAAATAATAACTCTGGTAATTTACAGAAAAACTCTGCTAATTTAACAGAGTTCACCGTACTTTTTCAGATAGCAACTTTACTTGGTAATTTTACTAAAAAACTATGTAAAATGATTTTTACAAAAAAAAAAAACTGTTAATTTGCAGACTTTATAGTAAAATATTGGTTAAATATTAGCGTCTTTTGACAGAAAAAACTCTGTTTTTTTTACTATAAAACTTTGTAAAATGTTTTGGACAAAAAAACTGTTAATTTACAGAGTCTCTAGTAAAATATTTGTTAAATAAAGCACCATTTAGCAAAGAAAAACTCTGTTAATTTACAAATATTTGTAAAATATATTTGATGCAACCAAAATTTTATAGAAAAAACTCTGTAGTTAAATGAAGTTTTTTTTGGGGAATTTTCTTTATTAAGTTTTCTGTGAAATTAATGTTTAAAATACAGACAAAACTTAGTTTTTGGTTACAAAAATACAAAGTATTTTGCTAAAATCTGTATTTTTGCAGAAATATCTGTTAATTATCTGTAAAATAAAGATTACAAGGTTAAAAGTAATATAACAGATAAAACTTTGTTTTTTGTCACAAAAAATTCAAAGTATTTTCTTTAAATCTGCATTTTGACAGAAAACTCTGTCAAACATCTGTTGAATTGAGATTACAGTCATTTTACAATGTATTTTACAGAGTTATTATTTTGAGTGTAAGAACAAATCAGAAAATACAAAAAATAAGTCGAAAAATGCAGATATTTTCAGAAAAAATCACAAAATTCAGAAAGAAAAGCAACTAGAAAATTTAGAAAAATCTGAATATATACGGGGCATTCCAAGCCAAATCACTCACTTTTAGACCCGACCCCTTTCGATTTATTTTATTTTTGGATATGTTTTAGTACTTATTAAATGCAACTTGGACACCAATTTTCAGCCTTTTATTCCAAGATGGTGTTGAGTAATCAATTTTTCAAAATGGCGATTTTCTCCAAAAAATTAAAAAATTTAAATTTTTAATTAATTTTGACCATTAAAAAATATAGACATTTTAAAAAAAGTTGGACAACGTTTTGTTGGTATTTAAATGTAGTTTTAGAAAAAAAATATGAAAAAATTATTCGAAATAATTATCACTTATTTTTTGACGTGTAAAAATTAAAATCGACTTTTTGAAAAAGTCCGAAACCTTCGATTTTTTTGTAAAAAACTATAAAAATTCTACTCTAAATTACGCAACTTTTAAGCCATAACTCGAGATGTGATCACAATTCTTTCTATTTTTTTTTAATTTTTAAAATTGCACCTTTTATGTTTTGGCTCTGATTTATTTTATATGGAGCTCCAAAAAAAAAAAATTGGTAGATACTGACCCTAACTTACCCTAAATATATTCATTTGGAGGTAAATATACGTCTCACAAAAATTTAGGATGATCGGACATGGGTAAGGCGTTTAGCATGGTCCTTGAAGTTTAAAAAACGGATTACAAGGAAAAATATGATTTTTTTTCTGTTTTCGCAATTTTTTTGGTATTTTAAGTTAAGTTTTAATTCAAGTGATTACAGAATTATGATGTGGAGTAAAATGCCTTTCTAATAAGGTACTAAAAACTAAAATCGGCTGAAAATCAGCCAAGTTATTACAACTGCCCCAGGCATCTAGCGTGTGCCATACCACTTGATTAAAAAATACGTGACCCTTTTTTTAAATTTATTGAAATTTTCTACTGTAATAACATTTTTTCATTATTCATGTTTCAGTGTAATATTTTTTTGGTTTTTCCAAATTTTAAAACAAAAAAAAGATTTTTTTTTTTTAAAATAGAGATTTCAAAAGGGTGTTGAAAATGCAGGCATTTTTAGCACTAATTTAAAAAATGTTAGCAAAACACAATATGAAAAATACTTGTCATCTAATAACATTTGAACTTGAAGAATAAAAAAAATGTTATTAAAGTAGAAAATTTCAATGAATTTCCAAAATCGTATTATATTGCTTAATCAAGTGTTCTGCCATACGTTAGATGCCTGGGGAAGTTGTAATAACTTGGCTGATTTTCAACCGATTTCAGTCTTTGGTACCTTATTAGAGAGGCATTTTACTCCGTATTATAATTCTGTAACCACTTGAATTAAAACTTAGCTTAAAATACCAAAAAAATTGAGAAAACAGAAAAAAATTCATATTTTTCCTTGCAATCCGTTTTCTAAACTTCAAGGCCCATGCGGTACACCTTATCCATGTCCGATCGTTCTTAATTTTTGTGAGGCGTATTTTTGCCTCGAAATGAATATATGTAGGGTAAGTTAGGGTCAGTATCTACCAATGTAATTTTTTTGGAGCACCATACAAAATAAATCAGAGTCAAAAAATAAAAGGTGCAATTTTCAAAATTTGAAAAAAAATAGAACAAATTGCGATCACATCTCGAATTATGGCTTAAAAGTTGCGTAATTAAGAGTAGAACTTTTAGACATTTGTAAAAAAAAATCGAAGGTTTCGGACTTTTTCAAAAAGTCGATTTTAATTTTTAAACGTTAAAAAATAAGTGATAATTACTTCGAATAATTTTTTTAATATTTTTTTCTAAAACTACATTTAAATACCAATAAAACGTTGTCCAACTTTTTTTATGATATCTATATTTTTAACTGGTCAAAATTAATTGAAATTTTTAACTTTTCCATTTTTTTGAAAAAATCGCCATTTTGAAAAATTGATTACTCAGCACCATCTTGGAATAAAAGGCTGAAAATTGGTGTCCTAATTGCATTTAATAAGTACTAAAACATATTCAAAAATAAAATAAATCGAAAGGGGTCGGGTCTAAAAGTGAGTGATTTGGCCTGGAATGCCCCATACACACAGAAAACAAATTTGGTAATTTCCAACTGAAAATCAGTTGTTGCAACAACAAATCGGTTGATGTATTTGTATTAAGATTGTAACAAATGAATATTGGTAGTTACAACTAAATTTTATTGATACAACTGTCTTTTAATTGAAACAACTACAAATTTCGTTTGGCAGATGGAAATGTTGTAGCAGCAACCGAATTTTGAGTTGATACAACTGAAAAATTCAGTTGAAAATTTATTTTTCTCTGTGTATTTTTTTTTTATTTATAATTAAATAAAAAAGTATAAAGAATTAATGCAAACAAATTTTTCCCTAACAAAAAGAAATGTACAAGCAAAAAAAAAACTAAACAATAAAAAAAAAAGTTGACAAATCACGGGATTCGATCACCGGACCTTCCGTTTTCCAGTCTGGCTCACCTCAGCTAGGCCACCGTAGCTTATTAAAATATTGGTTTAAATTTTGTTATGTTTCTTTTGCTTGGAGATACATATTCGATTTTCAAATATACTGCCATGTCGTAATTTTTTATTGGAAAAAATTTGAGGTGATGGTAACAAATCTAATTAGAAATGCGATATTTGGTATGGCAATACTGCGTTAATCGAGTGACACCTAGCGCCGCTAGGTGTCACTACCAAAACTATGGGTTTTTTATTTTATATATTAATTTTAAATTATTGTCGAAGTTTACGTTTGTAATAAAATGAAAACTATAATTCTTATTTTCTTTTTCGTTTAATCGTTAGCTTATATAGTCAAACTGAGGTGGCGTCCTGCAACTTTTTTAAAATTAGACCCCAGCCTAAAAACATTATCATGTTAAAATTAATTTTATTATTTGTTGAAAAAAAAGAGTTTTTTGTGGTAATAATTTCCGTTACTCAATTAATTATGTTTTTAATGGTTTCTTTAAGAGTTAAATACAAAATTTTGTTATATAACTTTATTAAATTATATATTTCCAGTATGCTTTTTGTCGTATGTTCAAAGAAACTAACTTTTTGTTTAAAAAATTAGCATACGACAAATATATTCTAAAGCCAAAACGCTAATAATGTCTGTGTAATTATAACTACAATAAATTTTTTACAATAGGGATATGAAAATTTAATAGCTAAACTATGTTCAGTACAAAACTGGAGAAAATCCATGTGACCATTTTGAAGATACTTTATGTTTTGCTTCATACGACATTCCTATTTTGAGGTAGCGATTTGTTGATATGATAAAAGAATTCTGAAATAAAATTACTTGACTGAGTTTGTTGAAAAAAAAAGTTGAAGTTTTGTATTATAGACTAACAGGCGGCCGTTTTTAATAAATTTTTGTTTGATACCATGTTTGGTTGATTTACAATTCATATTTGTTGATTTAAATTTGACGATTTTATTTTCTGTGTAGAAAGATAAATTTTAAAAATTGTTTAACTTAGTAAAATTTGCAAAGAAATTAGGTAGGTTCAGTTTGCGGACTTTTCTTGTAAATTACGGAATCGAATTTGGAAGGTCAAAATGCATATAAAGCATTCCACACCAAATGTCCCGCTACAGAAAAACATGTGTCACGTAAATTTCTGAATAGGTTGTTTGGATAGCCATATATGGAACTAAGAAAATTGCCCAGTCTGCACAGTTTCGAGTCGACAATTTTTTCGAAGCTTTTCCGCAAAAATGATTCGAAGTCGATATTATATACAGTCGATATTTTAACGTTTCTCAAACTTATATTTTTATTGAAAAATTAATCGATTTCGAAATGATTTCCAATCTACATTTTAGAAATTCTCGTATTTGTTTTTCCATCGAAAAAAATACTTATTTTCGATATAACATCGAGTTTTAGTTTTATTTAGTTTAACAAAAATTCCACAAATTTTAATTGTTATAAAAAAAAAATAATATCTAAAAAATAATATCTAATATCTAGAACAATAAAAAGAAATAAAAAAAAATCCGCGACCGGGGTTTGAACCAAGTCCAAAAAGCTACAAATCATAAGCTGCAGAACCTGCTAGCCAACTAGGCCATTCACAACTTGAAATTTGTTTGTACTAATATATATTTTGAAATAAAAATATTTTCAAATTAGTATGTGAAAACAAAATAAAATGAATATAAAAACAGGGTAATTCAAATAAAAATAAAAATTATAATTTAAGGGCAATTCAAATAATAATAAAAAATTCAAATTTTAGTAAAAGTAATTTTAAAAAAGTACTTTTATGATCAAACTTTGGCTGAAGGAGTAAGGAGTTAAACCAGTAAACCGGGAGTTCTGAGTTCAAATCTCAAGTGAGGCAGATAAAAATAGTAATTAGCAAAAATTAAATTTAAAGAATAAATAAATTAAATTAGTAAAAATTAGTTAATTGTAAGTAGTAGTAAGTAAAAAAATATTTTTTTTTCAATTCTTACCGTTTTTAACACAATTTACTAAATTATTAAAAAAAATTGTATCGAAATCCATGAAATTAAAAGTCGAATCGAATCCTGTACCAAAACTCGATTCTATATCACCTTGCATGCCACATAGGAAAACACGCTTTATATCGACATTATATCGAACTCGATATCGACGAAATTCTTAGAGAAAACGATTCTTTTTCGAATCGATATCGACTCATTTTGCATACTGGGTGCGTTTTTGGTTCTTCTACTTTTCAAAAACTGGGCTTGTGTGGATGGACAAACATCTAAACTTAAAAAAAAAAAAAATTAAAAAGAAAAAAAAGGTGGCATGTTTTTTAATAAATTGACATTTTTAAATAATGGAAAATTTCAGAACGGGTTCTGAAAATTTTCAAAAAAAAAAAAAAAATTAATCGAAACCCATACAAAACTATGTATATAAGAATGTAAATTTTTGAGATTGTGGTGCACTCCGTTTTAATGTGATAAATATTTAATCAAGGCAACTCGCCACAAATTTGACAATTTTTCCAATATTTGACCACGCCTCCTAAGCCCAGTTTTTGAAAAATTGAAAAACCAAAAACGTAATTTTCTAAGTTCCATATAGGGCTATCCATACAATATATTCAGAAGTTTACAGTACACGTGTTTTTTTCGCTGCTCATATGAGGCATTCCACACCAAATGTTCAGCAAAAATAAAGTTGTGTCGTGTCAATATGAAATCATTTGCAAAGTATTCGCTCTTGGGGTACTACTAAATAACAAAAATAAAATTTAAGTTTTTTCAAAAAGTGGGCTTTGTAGGCGTGTTCAAATATTGAAAATATCAAACTTTTTTGCCTGAGTATCTTTACTTCAATATTTATGCAAATTAAATGAAACACAGTAAAGTCTTTAGGACAAAGGCTTTTTATAGATTTTTGTATGGGCTATCGATTAAAAAATAAAAATTGAAAAATTTTCAGAAGAAGTTCTGAATTTTTCAAATTTAAATTTAAACTTTATTTATCAAAAAACATGCCGCAATTTTATTTATTTTTTAATTTAAAAAAAAAAAAAAAATTAAAGTCAATACAATAATGGTGTATAAATCGTGTGCGTATGAGTAATATCAATACTTAAAAAATATTTTAAGAGGCGATGGGAGCGTGAGTGAGTTTTTATTTATGATCACGCACGCTAATGAAAGAAAAAATTTTGTCACGCACGATATTTTATTTTGCTCACGCTCATTCACGCACACGTGAGTACGAAATAATAAGTCACGGTCACGATGATCACGTGAGCGTGAGTAAAATAAAATATAGTGCGTGAATAACTATTTTTTCTTTCATTAGCGTGCGTGATCGTAAATAAAATCTCACTCACGCTCCTATCGCTTCTTAAAATATTTTTAAAGTATTGATATTACTCAGACGCACACGTTTTATACACCACTATTGTATAAAATTAGCGTACTGCAATCTTTAACATTTGATTTCTCTAAAACAAGGCAAAACACATCTCTGAAAATTTTAAAACAGATAGGAAAGAACTTTAGCTTTTTTTTAAAAAATTAAAAAAAAAAATAAAATTGCGGCATGTTCTTTGATAAATAAAGTTTAAGTTTAAATTTGAAAAATTCAGAACTTCTTCTGAAAATTTTCCAATTTTAATTTTTTTAATCGATAGCCCACACAAAAATCTATAAAAAAACTTTTGTCTTAAAGACTTTACTGTGTTTTATTTAATTTGCATAAATATTGAAGTAAAGATACTCAGGCAAAAAAGTTTGATTTTTTACTATATTTGACCACGCCTACAAGGCCCACTTTTTGAAAAAACTTAAATTTTATTTTTGTTATATAATAGTACCCTAAGAGCGAATACTTTGCAAATGATATCCCATTGAAACCACTATGGTTTTTCTGTAGTGGAACAGTTGGTGTGGAATGCCTCATATTGATTAGTGGGTCTAGTTTCTGGGTCAAAGTATTTTTTATTTTTAGTGGGGCTGTGTTCCCGTTTAATTTTCCCTAAATTATACCCCCCTATAAATGAGCTATACACAAAATTGTACAGAACGGATTTTCCTAATTATTAAAATTTTTAATCTTTATGATGTTTTTTTATAAAATCGAGTAGCGATATCTATACATTTGGCATATTTAGTAAATTAAAAATATAAACAAAACAAGTGAGAGTGTAAAATTGTTTCGTTGTTCAATACACTCACCAGTGTTGCCATTTTGACGCTTTTCGGGTATTTTATGGTGCTTTTTTGTCTTGTTACCCGGAGTTTTTTTCAAATACCCTTTTTTACAAAAAACGGGTATTCATGGCGCTTTTTTATTTTTTCGTGACGCTTTTGGTGGTTTTATAAAAGCTTTGTAATATTTTTATTCATCCTTATTTCTAAATACGCGCATCACTTCGACGTCGAATGAGTTTCACTTTCGACGACCGAGTTTCACCACATTCTACAATACTTCAGTGGTATCGGTGAAGGAATATCGATTAATTTTTGTCATCACTAGCAAAACACAAAAAAACAACAAAACATATAAAATAACATGAATTGTAAATTAATTAAAATTATATTGCGGGTCATATTTTATATTTATTTTCAATCTTACTATAATATATATAATTAAAAAATTAAGAATAAGTATTTTAAACTTCAGAAATTATACAAAAAATCGCCATAAACAAAAATCCGTCCCTGTGTGGCACAGTCCGGGAACAAATGCAATTTGCATTTTCATGGTTTTTATTCTGCCGGAGACATTTTTATTAGATAATTTATACAAAAATAAAACACTTAATTGATATTTAAAAGAAAATTCTATGAGTTTTAATGATTTAGTTAAAAAAAACACAATTTTCTATAAAAACGCGCCAAAAAAGATGTCGAGCAAAATTGTATAAATCTGGCGTCGAAGACGAATTGAGGAATACGTCGAATGTCGACGATAACGAAAAAACATATGTTTTTTGTCTGTATCATCTACGTGTTCGGGAATACCAAAAATTGCCTTCGTCGCGTT
Source organism: Pegoplata infirma (assembly GCA_963921195.1). Lineage (NCBI taxonomy): Eukaryota > Metazoa > Arthropoda > Insecta > Diptera > Anthomyiidae > Pegoplata > Pegoplata infirma. The sequence goes on along the minus strand of OY992538.1, from coordinate 90,555,668 downwards.
TTAAACGCGTTTATGACAACAGGAATAGCCCCGATTATTTCTTTTTGTTGATTATTTTTATGTCGAGGTCTTTCAGAAAAAATTTACTGATGTTTTTGTAACAAAACTATAGTTTTTGTACGTTTTTCTGATCTGTTGTTTTTTGAAACAATTTTGAAATTTGCTGGCAAAATTATAAACTGCCGTCAAGTGTTTACAATCAAATTTTTGAAATCAAAGCTCCAAAAAGAGCTATTTTATAAAAAAAAAGTATTTTGTGGCGTGATGAAGAAAACTATTTTTATTAGGGATGTGCGATTAATCGATTAATTAATCACTTCGATTAATCAAAATCCTGATTAATCAATTAATCGATTAATCATACTTTCTGATTAATCAGAACTATGATTAATCGAATAATTTAAATTTTGATTAATCAAAATTCATGATTAATTGATTAATCAGGAAGTTGAATATTCAAAATTTGAATAATTGAATATTTTGTTTTGTTTTTATTTTGTTTTTATATTTACATAAATGTTTTATGACTATTGAAATTTTTTTTAAAAAATGTATTAAATTTTAGTAAAATTTACTTTTAGTGGTTCTTCTCAGCTCAAAATGAGGATATTATCACGGTCACATTACAAAATTACATAATCAAAAAAAAAAATGGATGTGCCCCCAATTATTTGAAGTTAACAAATTGGGACCTTAAACGAACCCGTTTCGAAAATTAATTCATTTTGTTGTATTGCACATGATCTCCGGCTCATGCACAATTCAACGCCAATTGGCGTCGAAGTGCTGACACAGAGAACCAACCATTTTTATTGAGCCCGTGTAGAACATTATTTTTTTGTATTGTAAATGATCTCCAACTCATGTACAATACAACCAATTGTCGTCGAAGTGCTGTCAGAGAGAAGCATTTCTAGAGGGATTGAACATGGATGCGTGTTATTCGTCGTCTTGCATAAATATGTACATACATACATATCGTCAGTGCGCCGACCAGAAACGCTATGTGTTTTTAATGTTTTAAGAGGCTTACAAATCAGCTCTAAAGCTCGCGGTGCTTTTAAAGAATATTTCTTTCTTATATATTTAAATAATATTGCAAATTTTCTATTTCCATTAATTTGAATTATAAAAAACATCCCAATAGTACCAAATATAGCTGTTGTTAGTCTTTTCAGAAAATTTTGAAATACACATAGCGGTTCTGGTTGGCGCGCCGACGATACATACATATGTATATTAATTTCTAGATCTGAGCATGATTAGAGGCATATTATTCATATAATCGCCAGTCTTCCATGATAGATCCAAGTTTGAACTTTCCTCATAAATTTTGGAAAATTTCGTTAAATATATTTTTGATGAAAAAAAAAATTTATGAAAAAACAAAGAAATTGATGAAAAAAAATTTTGATGAAAACAAAATTGATTAAAAAAAAATTGATGACAAAAAAAAAAAATTAATAAAAAAAAAAAAAAAAAATTGAAAAAAAAAAATTATGAAAAAAAAAGTTTGATGAAAAAAAAAATTTGATGAAAAAAAAAAATTTATGAAAAAAAAAAAAAAATTGATGAAAAAAAAAAATTGATGGAAAAAAAAATTTGATGAAAAGAAAAAAAATTTTTTTGTTGAAAAATAATTTTGTTACTTTTTATTCACCAGCTGGTGAAAAACGGTTTTATTCACCACGAGGTGAATTATTATCCAAGTTACAATCCCAAGTTATTAAAATTTTTGGTTTTAAGAAAATGAAAATAGCTTACAAATCAGCTCTAAAGCTCGCGGTGCTTTTAAAGAATATTTCTTTCTTATATATTTAAATAATATTGCAAATTTTCTATTTCCATTAATTTGAATTATAAAAAACATCCCAATAGTACCAAATATAGCTGTTGTTAGTCTTTTCAGAAAATTTTGAAATACACATAGCGGTTCTGGTTGGCGCGCCGACGATACATACATATGTATATTAATTTCTAGATCTGAGCATGATTAGAGGCATATTATTCATATAATCGCCAGTCTTCCATGATAGATCCAAGTTTGAACTTTCCTCATAAATTTTGGAAAATTTCGTTAAATATATTTTTGGATTTTGGCATATTAAATTTCGTTCTGTTTATTAATTTATAAATTTTGTTATCATATTTAAATATTTTTTTGTTTTGTTTGTCTTTTATTTTGTTTTGCCAACATCTTTTAAAAATTGAATAAAATTATTCGTTTTTGATTAATCAAAATTCAAATTAATTGATTAATCATAATTCTGATTAATCAGAAAGTATGATTAATCGATTAATTGATTAATCAGGATTTCGATTAATCGAAGTGATTAATTAATCGATTAATCGCACATCCCTAATTTTTATTTAAAATTTTGTGGCAATTGTTATCTTAATATTATTTTAGTAATTTGGAATTTTTTTCATTTTAGTTTTGTCTCAAAAAATTTAGTAAATTCACGAAAAAAAATCATATAAGTATATATTTTTTTAATTTTATGTTTGTGGCGCTTTTTACCCTTTTTATGTGGCAGTTTTACCCCTTTTTACCCTTTTATAAATGTTCTTTTCGTAGTGAAAAAGTACATTTTCAAAATAAATTTTTAAATTTTGACTTTTTCCTCTTGGCGCTTTTTTACCCTTTTTTTTGTAAATTTTTACCCTTTTTTACCCTTTTTTCCAAAATTTTGGCGCTTTTCTTCATTTTGGAAATGGCAACACTGACACTGACCCCTCTTCAAGCAAGTTTAGGTTGTGATAAAATGGTGACATAATCGAGTAATGGCATTTCATTCCTCTTTTTTAAAACTTTAAAATTCGTTAACACGAAAATCCTAGGTGATCCTGTTTACGAGTTATTGCTAAATAGTTACACAGTTCGACAACAAAAACCTCCCAGTGAAATTTTAAACGTATTCTTTTAGATTTTGCTCTCCAGAATTCAAATGTACTCTTTTTGAGATATTCGCCGATAAAAAGTCGAAAAACCAATAGTTTCGCACATTTGTTAGTCCACTGTTACAGATTTTTGCAAAAAACTAGGATTTGGTTTCATATAAAATGGATCTCCTGATTCCAAAACTGCAATGCAAATTTTTCTAACATTTTCCGTTTTCGAGATATTCGAGTTTGAAAATTTTTCAACGCGAACATCTGGAACGCGAATATCTCGAAAACAGAACATGCTAGAAAAATTTGGATTGCAGTTTTGAAATCAGGAGGTTCAATTTATATGAAATCAAGTCCTATTTGTTGGAAGCACCATAGCAGTGGACTCCCAAAAGTGCGAAATTACTGTTTTTTTTTTTACTTTTTAACAGCTAATATCTCAAAAACGGTACGTGCTAAAAAAATTGCAGGCAGATTTAGATTCAGGAGAGAAACATCTATAAGAATCAGTTGGATATTTCCTGGGATGGTTTTGTTGTCGAACAGTTTAATTATTTGGCAATAACTCGAAAATAGGATCAGCTCGGATTTTCGTGTTAACGATTTTTAAAGTTCAAAATAAAGAGGAGGAAAATGCCAATACACGTTTTAGTCACCATTTTAACACAACCTAAACTTGCTTGATGAGGGGTGTGCAAAAACTTGTATGTATTTACATCTTAAATGTACAATAGAGTGTCCAGAAAAAAATTTTTTTTAGGTCTTACCCCCTTAATTTGTTCCTTTTGATGAAAAAAATTATGGTTTTTTGGGGGATTTTAAAAATAAAATCTTTAGGTCGCGCTCGCGGCTTTTTTACGAAAATCTACGAATTTAAGATTTTTAAATTATTAAAATTGTTTAAATGGAGACTTACGCTGAAAATGTATTGTTCGTTCTATAAGATATTGCCCATTCCAAGAGATAAGTATATCCCATTATTTAAGAAATTTTACATAATGCCATGAAATATTGCATGAAAACACCGTTAGGAAGTGAAGATATGTTGTTGATATGTGCAGAAAAAATGTTGGCGGGTAAAAGTTAAGGGGGGTCGGAATTGCTTTCTGCCCCTCTAGAAGGACCCTTGAGGGCGGTAGGAGCGGATTTAGTGAAACAAAGTTATAAAAAAAAACAAGAATTGTATAAGGACCACCTTAAGGGTTAAAGATAGAGGGTAAGTATGTTCTAAAAAAATGTTGGGGTTGAAAAACTACTGGGGGGTTGGTCATAAATTTGACTCCTCTAGAGGCTCTAAGTTATAGCGGTAGGAACATTTTTTTTTTTTAATGTTGTTTTCGTATGGAAGCCCCTATAGCGAGTCGAGATAGGGCTTAGGTATGTTTGCTGTGTGGCTTTTTGTGAATTCTTACACCTACAAGCCCAACACAAAAATCCACACAACTGTCCAGGAGTCGCATAAAAAGAGGTAAAATGTCAGATCGACCCCCATTAATTTTCCATCATAAACCTTTTTTTTCAAATATACCAATGCCCTCTCTCCAATTCTTGAGGGGGCTTCCATACAAGGATTACAACGATAAAACTTCTCCTACCTCTAACTATCTTAACCGCTCCTAAAGCAGGTTTTACATTGTCACACTTTGTATAATGTATTTTGTATAATTAACTTTTTTTGAAATGTATAACGTAAAAGAACATTTTTTGAAATTTTTCAAAACATAATACTTTGCTTTCGAGTTTATATTTTGTTGTGTTTATTTATAATTAAAATCAAAATAAAATAAATTGAGAATAGAAAATTTAAGTTTTTGTGTGTTTTGCAAAATTTTAAATTAAAAATGACAACGGATACCACTCTGTAATTATACAATTTTAAATGTATTTTGGTTTGAATAATATACTCAAAAAAAAAGTTTGTAAAATGACATAAAATCCTCGTAATTTTACGGGGCAGGTTTTGTAAAATATGTACTTGCAAGAATTCCCGTAATGTTACGCGGATAATTTGTAAATTGATTTAACAAAAAAATTGTGTAAATTTAATTTTTTTTTTTTGTAAAATATTAACTTCGAGGTGACCATTTTTTGGAAATTAACAAAAAATTTGGTAAATTTACAAAACAAAATTGTAAACTTACAGAAAATGGTTGTAATTTTACAAAGAAAAAAAAGAAAATGAAAAAACTTAATTGTAGGTTAACAAATTATTTGGTTAAACTACTGTTTTTACCGCAAAAATATATTGAAAACACGTATATTTACTATAAAAATTGTAAATTTGCAAAACAAATTGTAAACTAACAAAAAAATATTGTAAATTTACAAAATAAAGTAGAAAATCAAAAAACAAAATTGTAAATTTACAAATTGTTTGGTTAAACTACTGTTTTTTATGGCAAAAAACTTGTATGTTAACAATAAAAAGTGTTAAATTTACAATTTTTATTGTAAATATACCATTTGTTCTTATTTTTGTTGCCGTAAAAACAGTAGTTTAACCAAATAATTTGTAAATTTACAATATTGATTTTGAATTGTCTACTTCATTTTAGTAAAATTACAACTTTTTTCGTAAGTATACAATTTTGTTTTTTAAATTTTCATATTTTTTTTGTAAATTTACAAAAAAATTTGGTTTATTTACACATTTGTTTTGTAAATTTAAAGGTTTTTTTCCATTGGTGCATCATATTTTTACTTCTTCGGCAGCTGGAGTAGGACTTCAACAACCTGAAATGATTTTTTTTTTCACTTGAACACTTTTAACAAACTTTTGAAAGTATAACACTGCACTTTTTCATTTTTATCGGCATTTCGTTTTTCTTAAGTAGAACATATGAGAATTGCGAAGGAGGCTACACAAGAAATTTCTTATATTTTCAGGAAAAATTAGACAAAAAATAACAATTTTTTTTGTTTGGATTTTTAATTATATTCACAAGTATTTTAAAAAAATCTGAAATTTTTTTTTGGATATTGTAGATTGGATGTTTAAGTACCTGTTTAAATAAGAAAAACTTAATTTTTCATAATTGGCAGCTTTTCATTGACATTTTAGGTGCCAAATTTAAAAAAAAAAAATGCTCGCGAATTTTGTAATCCTGCCCAAAACATTAATTCATGATAATGTTTTGCGGAAGATATGGGTGTACTTGCCAAAGCAAAGAAATTTTTTTTTTTTAGAAAAAATAATGTTATATTACTTTGCTATTCCATGCAAAACGAATTGAAATATCAGTCGAGGACCCCATTAAAAACCAAAAGAGCTGTACATTTCGTAATTGAGTGCAAAAATAAGTGCAAAAAAGTGTTTTTACATTTTGGAGAGTATAATAGATTCTGCACCAAAGAATATAACACTCTCACTTGTTTTATGTACATTTGATAATCAAATGGAAAATTTTTATACGAAAAGCTTAGACTTGGTGAAAAAGTAGTTTTGGTAAAATTTTTAAGGAACCCAAAATTTTTGGTAAAAAAAAAAATTTTGATGAAAAAAAGTTATTAGATGAATTTTTTTGATGAAAAGAAAAATTTTTTAATGCAAAAAATTGATGAAAAAAAATTTTTTTGGTGAGAAAAAAATTGATAATAAAAAATTTGATGAAAAAAAATTGATAAAAAAAATTTATGAAAAAAAAAAAATTTGATGAAAAAAAAATTTGATGAAAAAAATTAATGAAAAAAAAATTGATGAAAAAAAAAAATTGATGAAAAAAAAAATTTATGAAAAAACAAAGAAATTGATGAAAAAAAATTTTGATGAAAACAAAATTGATTAAAAAAAAATTGATGACAAAAAAAAAAAATTAATAAAAAAAAAAAAAAAAAATTGAAAAAAAAAAATTATGAAAAAAAAAGTTTGATGAAAAAAAAAATTTGATGAAAAAAAAAAATTTATGAAAAAAAAAAAAAAATTGATGAAAAAAAAAAATTGATGGAAAAAAAAATTTGATGAAAAGAAAAAAAATTTTTTTGTTGAAAAATAATTTTGTTACTTTTTATTCACCAGCTGGTGAAAAACGGTTTTATTCACCACGAGGTGAATTATTATCCAAGTTACAATCCCAAGTTATTAAAATTTTTGGTTTTAAGAAAATGAAAATAGTAATTTTTGTTTTCTTTTTCGTAAGCTTATATCAATGGTGCCCAAACACTTGTTAGAGATCAACGAAGACACACACACACACAATATGAACGACAACGAAACTAACAACAGAGAGCATAAAAAACAAAACAATTTCTCTTTTTGGGCACCGCTGGCTTATATAGTCAAACTGAGGTGGCGTCCTGCAACTTTTTTAAAATTAGACACCAGCCTAAAAACATTATCATGTTAAAATTACCAAAAAAAAATGGTGCAAAAAAATTAACAAAAAAATGGTGTAAAAATTAAATTTTTTTCTAAAGTTTACAATTAGTTGAAAAATTTCTGTGTCCGGAACCTAAAAAATTTACAAAATTTTTTTTCATGAAATTTTTTATTTATAAAAAATGATTTTTAACTAAATTTTTCCAAAACGCAAAACAATTCTGAACTTAGAAAATTTTTGCGTGTCCTATTATTGAATAATTAAATTTTTTTTGTAAAACAACATTAATTCTAGTAATAAAATAAATTTTGTAAAATTACATTGGAATTTTGAACTTTTTAATACATACATATCAAACTGAAAACCTTGTAAACGATCTTAAAAAAAAAAGCTTGTAATAAAACATTTTTTTGGTAGAAAGACTAAATAACATCAAGTTAAATTTGGTTGTACAATTGCAGTTTTCTTGTGTAAAAAAACTAAACACCTTGTAATATTTTTTTAATTTGTAAAATAATTCACTTTTTTGTAAATTTACCTTCAAAAAATTGTAAAATATATTTACCAACAAATAATAGTAAAATTACAAAGACAACTGTAGTTTTAGTTTTATTAAATATACAACAATTTTTGTAAAAAGACAAAAATATTGGTAAAATAGAATTACAAGACCTTTTACTTGTAATTTTACAAACTTTTTTTTTTTAAGTGTAAGACCTTAAAAAAAAGAAAAATTTTGTTGTTATAATGTACAATTATATGTAATAGATTCTCAGTTACCTACATACATAAAATTATTGATTATATTAAGGCACGCAAAACTAGCCGATACAATTTATTTAATTGCAGTTTGAAATCTTATCGTCAGAACATTGCAAATAACAGAAATGCATTGTGTCTGGCACTGACATTGAGATAATGTCAACATTTTATTAATATTATATTAATAAATCACTATTGAATTAAAAATGTAAAGATCGAGTAAACCTAACAAGTTATAATTGTTTATATATGCAGATTTATATATTCTAGCGATGTCCATCTGTAAAAACCACGTTACAGTCCAAATCAAAACAGCTTGACCAATGAGGTTTGGCACGTTTTAGTGAAGTCAGATTTGTAAATGGGCAAGATCGAACAAGGAGGCAAAAGTTTACCTCTAAACAACTTCACCAACTATAGCAAAAATTACATATTTTGCATTTTAACATGATAATGTTTTTAGGCTGGGGTCTAATTTTAAAAAAGTTGCAGGACGCCACCTCAGTTTGACTATATAAGCTAACGATTAAACAAAAAAGAAAATAAGAATTATAGTTTTCATTTTATTACAACCGTAAACTTCGACAATAATTTAAAATTAATAAATAAAATAAAAAACACATAGTTCTGGTAGTGACACATAGCGGCGCTAGGTGTCACTCGAGTATTGCCATACCAAATATCGCATTTCCAATTAGATTTGTTACCATCATCTCAAATTTTTTCCAATAAAATATTACCACATGGCAATACTAACCAGTTTATTTGAAAATGGAATATGTATCTACAAGCAAGAGAAACATAACAAAATTTAAATCAATATTTGAGTAAGCTACCGTGGCCTAGCTGAGGTGAGCCAGACTGGAAAACGGAAGGTCCGGTGATCGAATCCTGTGATTTGTCAACTTTTTTTTTTTATTTAGTTTTTTTTAGCTTGTACATTACTTTTTGTTAGGGAAAAATTTGTTTGCATTAATTCTTTGTACTTTTTTATTTAATTATAAATAAAAAAAAAATTTATATATTCAGATTTTTCTAAATTTTCTAGTTGTTTTTCTTTCTGAATTTTGTGATTTTTTCTGAAAATATCTGCATTTTTCTGACTTATTTTTTGTATTTTCTGATTTGTTCTTACACTCAAAATAATAACTTTGTAAAATACATTGCAAAATGACTGTAATCTCAATTCAACAGATGTTTGACAGATTTTTCTGTCAAAATACAGATTTAAAGAAAATACTTTGAATTTTTTGTGACAAAAAACTAAGTTTTATCTGTTATATTACTTTTAACCTTGTAATCTTTATTTTACAGATAATTAACAGATATTTCTGCAAAAATACAGATTTTAGCAAAATACTTTGTATTTTTTGTAACCAAAAACTAAGTTTTGTCTGTATTTTAAATATTAATTTCACAGAAAACTTAAAAAAGAAAATTCCAAAATAAACTGCATTTAACTATATAGATTTTTCTATAAAATTTTGGTTGCATCAAATACATTTTACAAATATATGTAAATTAACAGAGTTTTTCATTGCTAAATGGTGCTTTATTTAACCAATATTTTACTAGAGACTCTGTAAACTAACAGTTTTTTTGTCCAAAACATTTTACAGTTTTATAGTAAAAAAACTGAGTTTTTTTCTGTCAAAAGACGCTAATATTTAACCAATATTTTACTATAAAGTCTGTAAATTAACAGTTTTTTTTTTTGTAAAAATCATTTTACAGAGTTTTTTAGTAAAATTACCAAGTAATGTTGCTAGCTGGAAAAGTACGGTGAAATCTGTTAAATTAGCAGAGTTTTTTCTGTAATTTACCAGAGTTATTATTTTGAGTGTAGTTTTCCAAATTTTTTGTAAATATTGATAAATTTGATAAATTTCTTGGGAGTTCTTTTTTTCTGAATATTTTTTTAACCCTTACATATTTTTTTTGCAAATATGTGAGGGTTATTCGTAAAAAGTTTTTATTAAATAAAACATTATCATGATCTAATTTTTTGGGCAAGAGTACAAAACTCTGCTGCATTTTTTTCGTACATTTTGTAAGAAAATGAAACATTTTTATGTAGTTCAAAGTCCTGCACTTGTACGCGGGGGAATAAAAAATATTTTTTTTTTGGGTCAGTATAAAATCTTAATTTCAAAAATGATAAAATTTTAATTATAAAATAAAAACAAAAAAAATAAAAAATAATTGCACTCAAAAATATTTTTTTTTTTACAAAAGAAAGTTTTTTACTCAAATTTAAATATTTCTAATCAAAATTTTAAATTTTTTCACTTGTAGTCCAAATTAAAACATCTGATTTTTTTTTTTTTTGGGAAATTATAAATATTCCATCTGTTTGATAAGTTCCACATCCGATGTTAGTTATATACCTTTATTTACAACCGTCATTTTAAATCCTTGTCTTTATCCAATTATTTAATTTTCAAATGACTTTAAAATTTCAATCACAAATTTTTCATATTTTCGACTTCACTTACGTCTTTACCACGCGACCGAAATAATTTATATAAAATTATAATTAATGCAATAAAATTTAAAACCCATATGTATGTACTGTATAATCTGTAAAACATAAACGTAAAAAACCGATTAAACTGCAAGCGATAACCGCTTAAGGTAGAGATGGCAGCGCGTGTTCGTTTTGACTCACGCAAAAAACGTTGTAAACACTTACGATTTTCAAACCAGCATTATTTATTTACTTTCTGTTCTCAAGAGTTAAATCACTACATTGTAAAAACTAATAACGAAACTGAACCACACAAAGTGGCTGACCAGTGACCATCTCTTACTTGAAGTACGAAACGAGTTTAACCAGTACAATTATTTTTTTTAACAGTTTTTTTTTTGTCATATTCTGATTTACCTCTCAAAGGCTGTAAGAAAAGTCTCAAAATAAAAACGACTGAGAACGATGATCGGCTGTGCCGAATTAAAAATACCCTTAACACTTACCGTTTTAAAACCATCCAACCACTGCACATTGGTCTGGCAAGCCATATTTTTTGGCCAAAACTAAAATAATCACTTCTACACATGAATTGAAATAAAATACACTATTAACAACAAAAAAAATAAATTTTATAAAGTTTTGAAAAATTTTTGTCTATTTTTTAACCCATCTAGAGCCGAGGGAACATATTATTCTCTTCATGTTTTTAATTTTTTTATTATAATACTGTGCAGCACGCTTTTTATCTTAGATGGGACCTAAAAAATTTAAGTACACAAAACCCGAATGGTTTTAAAAACTTAGATCGAGTTCATTTTTTATAGCCCACTGAAGTTTTCAAATTTTTTTCAAAGTCGTTTTGAAAAAGTAAAAAAAAGTATTAAATCTAAATCTGAGGTAAATAATGTTACAAAATGTCTGCAGTAAAACTTGATGGCGATTCTTTTCTTAGAACATATTAACCCCTATCTCTCATTTTTAGGAGTCATATTGCTTCTTTTTCAAATATTCTCATAAAACATCACTAAAACGTGTTAAAATGATAAACAAAAATTAACAATGTATTTCATTGTAACATATTACATATTACAATTGTAACATATTACCCCATATCTTCCATTTTTAGTGATCATTTTGAACCTTTTTCGCAAATATTCTCATATAACACCACTAAAACGTGCGCTTAAAGGGTTAAAATGCTCTACAAACATTTTATAAATTAAATTTCATTATGGGTTGTCACAGGCTAAAGATCGAGCAAAAAGTTCAGAATGCTTAAAAATGTAAAATTGTAAAGTTTCATAGTGAAACACAATTTAACAAAATATGATAATTTCAAAATTTAATTCTTTAAACATTTTGGTTATATCGCACTAACTTTTGGCCGTTGACAAAGTGAAATTTTATATGTAGTGAAATTTTATGCAAAACATTTTTTTTAGAACATTCTAACTCTTTAAACGCACGTCTTAGTGGTGTTCTTTGAGAATATTTGAAAAAAGGGCTAAAATTACCCCTAAAAATGCGAGATAGAGGGTTAATATGTTTTCAGAAAAGAACCGCCATTAAATTTTACTGAAGAAATCTTTATGTTTCTTCGATTTCGCCAAGAAACTAGTTGGGTTTCTTCTTGTTTTTTGTTTCCACTCTGCCAAACTGTGAGTAAATCACAGTTTTTGGAGCAAAAGTTTCTTGAAAAATGCCGCAGAGTTTTGTACTCTTGCCCAAAATATTAAATCATGATAATGTTTTATTTAATAAAAAGTTGTTACGAATAAACATCACATATTTCCAAAAACGATATTTTCTCAGAAAAAAATAACTCCAAGTAATTTCTTAAATACACTTGCAGGATTAATTCAATATTCAGAAAAAAAATTAAAAACTAAGAAACAATCCAGACAAAACCAAAAATTAGTCAAAAAAATGCAGATAAATTCAGAAAAATCACAAAATTTAAAACAAAAACTACTGGAAAATTTAGAGAAACCTGAATATATAACATTTTAACTGATTTATAAGATTCTAATTATTTTTTTTTATTATTTTGATAAGCTTTTATTTATTCCTTTTTTTTATACAAATCAAATAGTCTTTTAATTTTAAATTATACTTAACAATGACCAATACTTAAAACAATACCTTTTTCTAACTTTTTTTATAATTTAATAAAAAAAAGTATAAAGGTTTAAAAAAAATTTGGTCTTAACAAAAAAAAAAATAAACAAGCTAAAAAAAACGAAATTTAAAAAAATATGTTGACTGATCACGGAGACGATCCCCGGACCCACTGTTCCCGAGTCTGACACACTTCAGCTAGGCTACCGCATAATATTTAAATGCCAACATAAACAGTGTTATGTTCTTGCTTGTGGTTATCCGACAATATTATAGACACATACTACAAAATAGAGATGGGCGCGTGAGTGATTTTGACTTACTCACGCACACGAAATAAAAGTATTGCTCACTTACAAAATAGTTTTTTCTGCTAACGTTTACACGCGCTCACGTGAGTAGCTAAAATTTTTGTCACGCTCACGAAATAATCACGCTTACAAAGACTCACGAAAATAAAATAAACTAAATTTTATTTGACTTTATGTCAAATTCTTGTACAAAAGGTATTTAATTTCCTAAAATTAATCATAAAAGCTTATTTTAATCACAATTTTGTATTAGTTACCCTTTAAATTCAATATGATGACGATTTTCTTACTACACCATTTACAGATGTAATTTGAAAAAGATCAATTGTAATTCGAAGATTCTATTTGTAATTCGAAGATTCCATTTGTAATTCGAAGATTTCATTTGTAATTCGAAGATTCCATTTGTAATTAGAATACTCCAATTGTAATTCGAATATTCCATTTGTTATTCGAAGACTCCAATTGTAATTCGTAAATGATCAATTGTAATTCGTAAAAGATCAATTTTAATTCGTAAAAGATCAATTGTAATTCGTAAAAGATCAATTGTAATTCGTAAAAGATCAATTGTAATTCGAAAAAGATCAATTGTAATTCGTAAAAGATCAATTGTAATTCGAAAAAGATCAATTGTAATTCGAAGATTCCAATTGTAATTCGTAAAAGATCAATTGTAATTCGAAAAGATCAATTGTAATTCGTAAAATATCATTTCTAATTCGAAAAAGATCAATTGTAATTCGTAAAAGATCAATTGTAATTCGTAAAAGATCAATTGTAATTCGAAGATTCCAATTGTAATTCGAAAAACATCAACTGAATTTCCATGGATAATTTACGAATTACAATTGGAATCTTCGAATAACAATTGATCTTTTACGAATTACAATTGATCTTTTACGAATTACAATTGATCTTTTTCGAATTACAATTGATCTTTTACGAATTACAATTGATCTTTTTTGAATTACAATTGATCTTTTACGAATTACAATTGATCTTTTTCGAATTACAATTGATCTTTTACGAATTACAATTGATCTTTTTCGAATTACAATTGATCTTTTACGAATTACAATTGGAATCTTCGAATTACAATTGATCTTTTTTTAATTACAATTGATCTTTTACGAATTACAATTGGAATCTTCGAATTACAATTGATCTTTTACGAATTACAATTGATCTTTTACGAATTACAATTGGAATCTTCGAATTACAATTGATCTTTTTTTAATTACAATTGATCTTTTACGAATTACAATTGGAATCTTCGAATTACAATTGATCTTTTACGAATTACAATTGATCTTTTACGAATTACAATTGATCTTTTTCGAATTATAATTGATCTTTTACGAATTACAATTGATCTTTTACGAATTACAATTGATCTTTTACGAATTACAATTGATCTTTTACGAATTACAATTGGAATCTTCGAATTACAAATGGAATCTTCGAGTTACAATTGGAGTATTCGAATTACAAATGGAATCTTCGAATTACAAATGGAATCTTCGAATTACAAACGGAATCTTCGAATTACAAATATAATCTTCGAATAACAATTGATCTTTTTCGAATTTCATCTGTAAATGGTGTAGTTTTCTGTTTTAGACAGCACACAACAATCACGCAAACTGACGAAGCCAAAATTACTCACGCAATCTCACGCACGAAATTTTTTTTTTAATCAAGCGTAAATTTCACTCATGATCACGCGTAATCACGTGTCACGTTCGCATCTCTACTACAAAAAACGTAGTATGTAGTTCTGCATGTAGATATTCTATTTTCAAATATACTGGTTAGTTTTGCGATGATGGTAACTAATCTAATTGGAAATGCGATATTTGGTATGGCAATACTGCGTTAATCGAGTAGCGGCGCCTAAAAGTATGTGTTTTTTTATTTTATTTATTAATTTTAAATAATTATCGAAGTTTAAGGTTGTAATAAAATGAAAACTGTAATTCTCATTTTCTTTTTTGTGTAATCGTTAGCTTATATAGTCAAACTGAGGTGGCGTCCTGCAACTTTTTTAAAATTAGACCCCAGCCTAAAAACATTATCATGTTAAAAAAAATTGATTTCTTGAAAATAAGCAAAAACTAGCAAAAATCTATTGATGATTTGTAAGCACCAAATATCACTTTAATTTTTTGTCTTTTTGGGTCGTTGAAATTGCTTGAAATTTTATAAGTTTTATACTATATTTTCTTTTATAAAAAGCAAAAATCACTGATTTTGAGGTTATGAAAGTTTTCCTATATTTTCTTTCTTCCATAATTTTTATTGAATATTTCAATATTGAAAATTCAAATACTTACTATCGTCATTAATTTTCATAACTAATAGATTGAAAAAGTTTTTTTTTTAGTTTCTTCTAGCCAGTGTCCTAAGAAATCAAAAAATTACACCACGTGTTTCAGTTTACCACTGCACTTACAACATTGAACTTTCTCACTTCATAGAATAACAGTTAATTAAAGTTTGCAAAAACAAAAAAAAAATTTTATTTATCTGAAGTGTTTGCTACAATATTCCAACAACAAATATAGAAAAAAAAGTTTTAAGTTTTGGCCAAAAAAATGGGTCTGGGAGACCATTGTGCACTGTGCAGGTTGTGTATGCGCATCGAAATATCGGTCTACACTAAAAAAAAACCTTGTGATATTAATGAAAAACGTCATTATTTTGTTTTCATAAGCCAATTAAAAAACAAGTAAGAACATTATAATCCGTCAAGACCGACCATATAATACCCTACACCAGAATTTCTAGGAAAATGGGTCCCGATTCCAAATATGGTCCGATTTCAAACATGGACCTATCTTTTGTCAAATCTAATTGTAACAAGTAAGAAAGCTATATTCGGCTGTGCCGAATCTTTAAATACCCTCCACCAATGTGATGATTTAAAAAACAAAAAAAAAGGTTGTTTTATTTATATCTCAGGAAATAAAAAAGTACCAAAAAGTGTACTTTCGGTACTTTAAATAAAAGGTATTTTTTATAAAAGGCACTTTTAATGAAAGGTTCTTTTTATAAAAGGTACTTTTTATAAAAGGTACATTTTATTAGAGGTACTTTTTATAAAAGGTACTTTTTATAAAAGGTACTTTTTACAAAAGGTACTTTTTACAAAAGGTACTTTTAAAAAATGTACTTTTTATAAAGGGTATTTTTATAAAAGGTAATTATTATAAAAGGTACTTTTATAAATGGTACTTTTTATGAAAAGTAATTTTATAAAAGGCACTTTTTTTTAATAAAAAGTACCTTTAATAAAATGTACTTTTTATAAAAGGTACTTTTTATAAAAGGTACTTTTTATAAAAGGTACTTTTTATAAAAGGTACTTTTTATAAAAGGTACTTTTAATAAAAGGTACTTTTTATAAAAGGTACTTTTTATAAAAGGTACTTTTTATAAAAGGTACTTTTTATAAAAGGTACTTTTTATAAAAGGTACTTTTTATAAAAGGTACTTTTTATAAAAGGTACTTTTTATAAAAGGTACTTTTTATAAAAGGTACTTTTTATAAAAGGTACTTTTTATAAAAAGTACTTTTATAAAAGGTACTTTTTACGGTACAGAATTTTCGGAAAGTACTAGTTCCAAAATGTTTTATTTCACTAAAGGATCCTACATTCTAAATTTCAAGTTTGAATAAAATTTCAGTAAATAAAAAAAAGTACCAAAAGTACTTTTTTACCCATTTTACCTCAGTAGAATCAACATTGGCAAAACCCGAGCCTTAGTGAATCTTTTTTCCAGAAGGTGAACCGACACTGCAAATTTCCATTTTCTAGTACCATTATTTAAGGAAATATAAAATGTAACAAAAGTACATATTTTTACCCTTTTTACCCTATTAGAAAAATCATTGGCAAAAACCCAGCCTTAGGGGATCTATATTCCGGGAGGTAAACATACAGTCCAAATTTCAAGTCTATGTGACAATTTTTTAAGGAAATATAAAAGGTGTCAAAAGTACAGATTTTTTCCCCTCTTTACCCTCTTAGAATCAACATTGGCAATAATCCAGCCGTACTGGATCTATATTCCGGGAGGTGAACATGCAGTCCAAATTTCAAGTCTCTATGATCATTATATCAGAAGATTTAAAAAGTACCAAAAGTACAGTTTTTTACCATTTTTACCCCCTTACCAATGGCTAAACTCCAGCCATAGTGGATCTATATTGCGGGAGGGTAACATACAGTACAAATTTCAAGTTTCTATGACCATTATATCGGGAGATATAAAAAGAACCAAAAGTACAGTTTTTTACCCTTTTTACCCCCTTAGAATCAACATTGGCAAAAGTCCAGCCTTAGTGGATCTTAATTCCGGAAGGTCAACCTACAGTCCAAATTTCAAGTCTCTAACTTCAGCGGTTTGGGCTGGGCGATGATGAATGTGTATGTCAGTCAGTCACATTACTCTTTTATATATATAGATTTTCCGGATTTGGGCGATTTTTGCCATAAAGTTTATTTCTGTCTTTTATTATTTAACAAAATTTATTATTTTAAATGAAAATATTTTTTTTTTTAAGAAATCTGAACAAAATTGAATTTTGGCGATATTTTACATCCGATTTGGCGACAAAGCCAAAAAAAGTCTGGCAACCCCGTTAATATGACGAAGCAAAAAATGGACACACACACACACGTGCTATATAAAAATAACTATTAATTTTTTTATTATTACTTAACGAATTTTTTTTTAATTAAATTTAGATTTTGTTTTACATATTTTAAAGCTTTTTTGTAAAGATTTTTTTCCTTTTTCTCAGTTTTTTTTTTTTTCATTTCCGTTTTCTTTCTCATGTATCACACAAAATATGAGTTAATTTAGGGTTATGTTGAAAAAAAAACATGAGTTTTTTTAGTAATTCGCTCATAACTTTTAAAATACTTAACCGATTTAAAAAAAAAAATACATCAGTTTTTGCCTGGGAAAATTACGCAACTTTTGGTACCCCAAGCGTTTAAATCGGTTTTCGGAGTATTGCCAAAAACGTGATTTCAACAGACAGACAGACTGACGGACATCGCTAGATCGACTTAAAATCGATCAAGGATCATGAATATATATACTTAATGGGGTCCTAAACCAATATTACAATGTGTTACATACGGAATGACAAACTTATATATACCCTCTATCACCAGAGTGGAGGGTATAAAAACCACTCACTAACCAAATTTAAGTGAAATAGGCTTCTATTTGTTGCCAATAAGCTGCTTAAACTTAATATCGGGCGAAACTTGCACATGCGTGCTAAGTCCAAAAACGGACCGATTATAATCAGATTTAATAAGGTCATTAAAGTACGCGTTAAACTCTCACAAACAAAATTTTAATTAAATATTTTCTATTTTCATGAAATTTGAGAGATTTATGTGAATATCGGAAAGGTGGTTTGTATGGGGGCTAAAAGAAGAACTGGTTTGATTCCTTTAAAATTCGGAATAGTTAATTGTGAATACAAAACACGTTTACCTGCCAAATTTCAAAAGAGTATCTATTATAATACGTTTAATACACTCAAAAAAAAAAAACTGTAAAGTTGGCAAAAAATTTAGTTAAATTTAACTAAAAAAACACCTGATTTTGAACCTACTAAATTTCTAGTTAATTTAACAAAAAATATTTAGTTAACTTTTCGTTGAATGAATGTAGCAAAAAAACAGTAATTTTAACTCAAAATTCAGCTGAAAATTTCGTAACATTTTTTATTAGGTGAATTCAGCTAACCTTTTTTTTAAATAAAAAAAAAAAACATTTTTCACAGCGTTAAGTTCAGCTTAAGTAGGACTAATGAGATTTGCATAGGAGGCTACACAAGAAATATTTAAAATTTTCGACTTGACAAAAATGTTACAAAAAATCAGCAAATTAATTAGTAAAAATTCGTAAACTCAGTTTTAAAGTCAACAAAAAAAATTAATTCCAAATTTGTACAAAACTAGTATTTTCGTAAATCGAACTTAACTAAAAAAAGTAGTTAAAACGCTGATTTTAACTAAAAATTTGCTAAAAAGCCAGTAAACTCGAGTTAACAAAAAAAAGTTTGTTAACTTTACAGTTTTATTTTTTTGAGTGTAGAGTCATTTGAGCCAAAATTAAAGAGGACCGATTTTTTCAATAGGCTTTGTCCTTGGGCCAAAAGAGGCTTAAGATTAAAATTTCAAGTCAATTAAAATTTCAATCTTAGTTTACACCGTTCTAGTTTACACCGTTCACATGGACAGACAGACGGACGGACATCGCTAAATAAACTCAAAAACTAATTTAGGGTCGATCAGTACACTCAAAAGTGGGTATAGGACCAATATTTGGGTAGTTACAAAAATCAGCACAAACTTATTATACCCTGTACCACAGAGTAGTGCAAGGTATAATTACACTCAAAAAATGCCGCCGAGTTTTGTACTCTTGCCCAAAAAAATAAATCATGATAATGTTTTATTTAATAAAAACTTTTTACGGTTAAAAAAATATTCAGAAAAAAGAACTCCAAGAAATTTCTCAAATTTATCAATATTTACAAAAAATTTGGAAAACTACACTCAAAATAATAACTCTGGTAAATTACAGAAAAACTCTGCTAATTTAACAGAGTTCACCGTACTTTTCCAGCTAGCAACATTACTTAGTAATTTTACTAAAAAACTCTGTAAAATGATTTTTACAAAAAAAAACGTTAATTTACAGACTTTATAGTTAAATATTGGTTAAATATTAGCGTCTTTTGACAGAAAAAAACTCTGTTTTTTTACTATAAAACTCTGTTTTGGACAAAAAAACTGTTAATTTACAGAGTCTCTAGTAAAATATTGGTTAAATAAAGCACCATTTAGCAAAGAAAAACTCTGTTAATTTACATATATTTGTAAAATGTATTTGATGCAACCAAAATTTTATAGATAAAACTCTGTAGTTAAATGCAGTTTATTTTGGAATTTTTCATTTTTAAGTTTTCTGTGAAATTAATGTTTAAAATACAGAAAAAAACTTAGTTTTTGGTTACAAAAAATACAAAGTATTTTGCTAAAATCCATATTTTTGCAGAAATATCTGTTAATTATCTGTAAAATAAAGATTACAAGGTTAAAAGTAATATAACAGATAAAACTTTGTTTTTTGTCACAAAAAAATTCAAAGTATTTTCTTTAAATCTGCATTTTGACAGAAAACTCTGTCAAACATTTGTTGAATTGAGATTACAGTCATTTTACAATGTATTTTACAGAGTTATTATTTTGAGTGTAAGAACAAATCAAGAAAATACAAAAAATAAGTCAGAAAAATGTAGATATATTCAGAAAAAATCACAAAATTCAGAAAGAAAAACAACTAGAAAATTTAGAAAAATCTGTAAAGAATTAATAAAGAATTAATGCAAACAAATTTTTCCTTAACAAAACGAAATGAACAAGCTAAAAAAACTAAATAAAAAAATAAATAACAGTTGACTGACCACGGATTCAATCAGCGAACCTTCTGTTTTCCAGTCTGGCTCACTTCCGCAAGGCCACCGTAGCTTAGTTACATAACGAGTTAAATTTTGATATGTTTCTCTTGCTTGTAGATACATATTCGATTTTCAAATATACTGGTTAGTATTGCCATGTGGTAATATTTTATTGGAAAAAATTTGCGATGATGGTAACAAATCTAATTGGAAATGCGATATTTGGTATGGCAATACTGCGTTAATCGAGTGACACTTAGCGCCGCTAGGTGTCACTACCAAAACTATGTGTTTTTTTATTTTATTTATTAATTTTAAATTATTGTCGAAGTTACGACTGTAATAAAATGAAAACTATAATTCTTATTTTCTTTTTTGTTTTATCGTTAGCTTATATAGTCAAACTGAGGTGGCGTCCTGCAACTTTTTTAAAATTAGACCCCAGCCTAAAAACATTATCATGTTAAAAAAAAAAACTCGTAAAATTACAAGAAAAGTTTGTAACTTTTTTTGCTACCTCCTATTTGACAAAAATTCAAAATTCAATTTTGTAATTTTACAAGCTTTTTACCAAAAAAATTGTAAATTTACAATTTTTTTGACGCGATAAAACTTACATGGAGGTTTTGTGGTTTTACTAGATTATTTGCGTACCAGCTATTTTACGAGAATTCCTAGTAAAAATTACGAACTTTTTTTGTAATCTTACAAGATATAATCAATAAAATTTTAAAAATACAACTTTTTTGGCGAAATAAAACTTACAAGAAATTCCCGTTAACTTTTTTTTGTTAAAAATTTGTAAAATTACAAGAAAAACTGTAAAATTACAAAAAAAAAAAATAAATTTAAAAACAAGGAAAACTGTCAAATATTGGTAAAATGGGATTACTAGATTTTTTCTAGTAGTTTGACAAGGTTTTTTTTTCAGTGTATGCATGTTTCGCTCCCACCCTACTATATATTGGGTATTCAATGTCAAATCGGACACTTTGAAAAAAGTTATTTTAGATTTCCCCAATTTTTTACAGTTGTTCACGGTGAGCCTCAGCGATGTTTAGGTTGAACTTTAGTGTCGACGAAAAGTGTAAGCGCAGTTCGATTTCTACAATGTCAAATGTCACAAAACTGTTAACAGCGAAATCGTAGCTGCTCGCATTCGCGAGATAACGCGAAATTAGTGTTTTTGTATTTTTTAAAATATTGACATTGAAGTTCTTTAAATATCTTTAAAAACTGAGTATACAGTTTTAATTGTACTTATTTAAAAGTCATAAAACAATAAACATCAAAATCCTATCTTCTTTAGTTCGCGAGAAATCGCGAAAATAATTATTTGCTCTTTTTGTTTTCGTTTTTTATCTTTGGATAGGTTTCATTAAAATTTCGTAAAACATTGTATGCAGTTTTACTTGTGCTTGATTACAGGTCACACAGCTGTTGACATCAAAATTGTAGGTGTTAAATTTCGCGAGATATCGCGTAATTATATATATATTTTTAATATTTATTTATATTTTAAAACCGGTTCTTTAGAAATGATAAAGAAAGCGGTATGCAGTTTAAATTGTGCATGCTGGAAGAAATTAAAACTGTCCACAAAAAAAAATTACAGCTGCTCACTTTCGCGAGAAATAGCGAAAAATAGCTTTTTGGGGTTTTTTCTTGTTTTGATTAATAAAAGGAGTTTCTTTAAAACTGCTGAAAACACGAAATGCACTTTGACTTGCTATTGATCAAAGCTGATAAGGCTGTTAACATTTAAATTCTAGCTGCTCAATTCTTCGAGATATCGCTAAAAAACTAGCTAAACTACCATTTATTCATTTCTTTGTGTTATTTTTGGTCTGTAAAAACAATTACTTCAATTAACGACAAAAATGTGGTATGCAGTTTGAGTTCGAGGTTATTAAAGGTGACCAAACTGCAAGCATTAAAATTATAGATCATCTATTTCCCGAGAAATTGCAAAATTACTGTTCAAGCTTTTATATTTTTTTTATTTTTAGTGTCTAAAATAAAGGGAAAACATCAAGAAACGACAAATATATGGTATGCAGTTTAAATTTTACGATTTCGCTGTTAACAGTTTTGTGACATTTAATCAAGTAGAAATCGAACTGTGTTTACACTTTTCGTCGACACTTAAGTTCAATCTAAACATCGCTGAGGCTCACCGTGTGTTAGTATCCTTTAAAAACTCCTTCGTGTTAAATTTTTAGATTTTTAATAACCCGTTCGAAAGATATCGAATTTTCATAAACTAGCAGTATATTCATTGACTCTCAAAAAAAACCATGTCAAATTACAAGAAAAAGTCTCATAATCCCATTTTACCAATATTTGACAGTTTTTCTTGTTTTTTAACAAATAATTGTCGATTGAAATTTAATATTTTTTTGTAATTTTACAGTTTTTCTAGTAATTTTACAAATTTCCAAGATTTTTTATAAAAATGCCGCAGAGTTTTGTACTCTTGCCCAAAATATTAAATCATGATAATGTTTTATTTAATAAAAACTTTTTACGAATAACCCTGACATATTTGCAAAAAAAAATATGTAAGGGTTAAAAAAATATTCAGAAAAAAAACTCCAAGAAATTTCTTAAATTTATTCAATATTCACAAAAAAAAACTAAGAACAAATCAAGAAAATGGAAAAAATAAGTCACAAAAATGCAAAATGCAGATTTTCAAATATACTGGTTAATGTTGCCATGTGGTAATATTTTATTGAAAAAAATTTGCGATGATGTTAACTAATCTAATTGGAAATGCGATATTTGGTATGGCAATACTGCGTTAATCGAGTGACACCTAGCGCCGATAGTTTGTGTCTATGCTCTGTCACAATGCTCTGCCAAAAGCTGTGTGTGTGTTTTTAGAAAACAAATATTTTGTTTATTTACAAAAATGAAGCGTTATAAAACCAAGTGTTAGTTGGCGAGATTTTTCTTCTTTGGTGGCGCTGATAGCTAAGGCGTCGACAATTACCACTTCAGCCGGTAGGTCTTGGGTTCGAGCCCCGGTCAGGGCAGCATGATTTTTTTTTAATGTTTTTTTATTTTGTTAATAAATTTATTCAACTTTTTTAATTATTGTAACATTATTTTAATTATTAAAAAAATTAAAAGGCATATTGATGGCATTTTCTTCTAGGAATTACATTCATTAATTCTATGAATTTTTTCTATGAATTTAATAAAATCTATGAGTAAAATTCTATGAAATATTTCAGAATACTAATGAATATTCATTCAGCCAATGAATTGTTTCATAGATTCTATGAATTTGGTTTTATGAAATTTGTTCATAGATATAATGAACAATAATTCTTTCAGTGTGAACAGTTGGACTAAACCACTAATAAAGTGATTCTGAGTTGATCGTCATACTTGAAGGTTGGACCAATAGAACCAATATTTCGGGTAGCTACAATCATCAGTTATGTACACCCAAAAAAAAACGTGGGTATTCAATACTAAAAATTTAACTAATTTTAGTCCAAAAGGACCTAGTGCAGAAATTGGTAACCAATACTAAAATTTTTAACTAATATTAGTCAAAACCAGTAAAAAATTCTAATTTTAGTACTTTGAAGATACTAAAATTAGTAACCAATTAGTAGATTTGGGTACAATATCACTTACTAAACCTTTTACTGTAGAATTATTTTGAGTGTAGGGTTTAATTTATAATAATTTTTAAATAATTAATTTAATTATTATAATTTAATTATTCACAAAATTAATTGTTGTTTATTTTTTAAATAAAGATTAAATCAAGGAACCGATTTGGACACAAATTAATTCATTTATTAAAATTTTTATAATAATGCGTTGAATGGTGAAATCAATTTTCGAAGGTCTAAGTACGACACCCTTATATAGTCAAACTGAGGTGGCGTCCTGCAACTTTTTTAAAATAAGACCCCAGCCTAAAAACATTATCATGTTAAAAAAAAACCCTAAATCTGGGGGGGAAAACCCCTAAACTGGCAACACTGATAACAATTCACAATTCTATTTTTGGACGAATTCCTTATTAAGCATTTAAATTTTTATTTTATTGAAAAAACTAATTTAACTTTGCCGTTAAGTAAAAGAAAACTTCAGTGAATTCATTTTTTAATAATTGTTCTTTTAAAAAAGTTCACAGAATTCATTCATTATTTATACTGACAAAAAAATTCAAATGCTAAAAAAATTAATTAAAAAAAACTAATGAACAACTTCAGAATTCGAACCTTAACTTAAGTGAACAACATATCTACATTCAAGCAGATTAGGGCAATTTTCACACAAAGCAGCAAATTATTTTTTAAATTTTTTTTAAATAATTAAATTATTTAAAAAAAAGAATTGTTATATCAAATAATAATATGTAAGCTAAAAAAAAAATAAAAAAAACGTGACAGATCAGGGATTCGAACTCGATATCCCTTGCGTGGTAGTCTGACACACTTCAGCTAGCCTACCGTCGGCGTTTTAAATATTAATCTAAATTCTGATATAATTTTGTCATGTTTCTCTTTCTTGTAGATATTCGATTTTCAAATATACTGGTTAGTTTTGCGATGTGCTAATATTTTATTGGAAAGAATTTGCGATGATGGTAACTAATCTAATTGGAAATGCGATATTTGGTATGGCAATACTGCGTTAATAGAGTAACGGCGCTAGGTGTCGCTACAAGAACTATTTTTTTTTATTTTATTTATTAATTTTAAATTATTGTCGAAGTTTAAGGTTGTAATAAAATGAAAAATGTAATTCTCATTTTCTTTTTTGTTGAATCGTTAGCTTATATAGTCAAACTGAGGTGGCGTCCTGCAACTTTTTTAAAATTAGACCCCAGCCTAAAAACATTATCATGTTAAAATAATCTAGTAAATTTACGAGAATTTTTTGTAATATTTATTTTGCCAAAAAAGTTGTAAATTTACAATTTTATTGGTAGAAATCTTGTAAAAAATCAAATAAGCTCGTAATTTTTACTAGGAATTCTCGTAAAATACGAGGTAGCAAAAAATCTAGTTAAGTTACGAAACCTCCTTGTAAGTTTTATCGCGTCAAAAAAAAATATAAATTTACAAATTTTTTGGTAAAAAGCTTGTAAAATTACAAAATTATTGGTAAAAGGCTTGTAAAATAACAAGGAATTCTGGTCAAATAGGAAGTAGCAAAAATAAAGTTACAAACTTTTATTGTAATTTTACAAGTTTTTTTTTTTAACATGATAATGTTTTTAGGCTGGGGTCTAATTTTAAAAAAGTTGCAGGACGCCACCTCAGTTTGACTATATAAGCTAACGATTAAACAAAAAAGAAAATAAGAATTATAGTTTTCATTTTATTACAACCGTAAACTTCGACAATAATTTAAAATTAATAAATAAAATAAAAAACACATAGTTTTGGTAGCGACACCTAGCGGCGCTAGGTGTCACTCGATTAACGCAGTATTGCCATACCAAATATCGCATTTCCAATTAGAATTGTTACCATCATCGCAAATTTTTTCTAATAAAATATTACCACATGGCAATACTAACCAGTATATTTGAAAATCGAATATGTATCTACAAGCAAGAGAAACATATCAAAATTTAAATCACTATTTAAATAAGCTTCGGTGGCCTTGCTGAAGTGAGCCAGACTGGAAAACAGAAGGTTCGCTGATCGAATCCATGATCTGTCAACTTATTTTTTTATTTTTTTTAGCTTGTACATTTCTTTTTGTTAGAGATAAATAAATTTTGTTAATTATAAATAAAAAAAAATATATATATTCAGATTTTTTTAAATTTTCTAGTTGTTTTTCTTTCTGAATTTTGTAACTTTTCTGAATATATCTGCATTTTTCTGACTTATTTTTTGTACTGTCTTGATTTGTTCTAACACTCAAAATAATAACTCTATAAAATACATTGTAAAATGACTGTAATCTCAATTCAACAAATGTTTGACAGAGTTTTCTGTCAAAATACAGATTTAAAGAAAATACTTTGAATTTTTTGTGACAAAAAAAAAAAAGTTTTATCTGTTATATTACTTTTAACCTTGTAATCTTTATTTTACAGATAATTAACAGATATTTCTGCAAAAATAAGGATTTTAGCAAAATACTTTGTATTTTTTGTAACCAAAAACTAAGTTTTGTCTCTATTTTAAACATTAATTTCACAGAAACCTTAAAAAAGAAAATTCCAAATAAACTGCATTTTTTTTAAATTTTACAGAAAATAACTACAGAGTATTTTTTATAAAATTTTGGTTGCATCAAATACATTTTACAAATATATGTAAATTAACAGAGTTTTTCTTTGCTAAATGGTGCTTTATTTAACCAATATTTTACTAGAGACTCTGCAAATTAACAGTTTTTTTTTCAAAACATTTTACAGAGTTTTATAGTAAAAAACAGAGTTTTTTCTGTCAAAAGACGCTAATATTTAACCAATATTTTACTATAAAGTCTGTAAATTAACAGTTTTTTTTTGTAAAAATCATTTTACAGAGTTTTTTAGTAAATTTACCAAGTAATGTTGTTAGCTGGAAAAGTACGGGGAACTCTGTTAAATTAGCAGAGTTTTTCTGTAATTTACCAGAGTTATTATTTTGAGTGTAGTTTTCCAAATTTTTTGTAAATATTGATAAATTTGAGAAATTTCTTGGAGTTCTTTTTTTCTGAATATTTTTTACAATATGTGGGGGTTATTCGTAAAAAGTTTTTATTAAATAAAACATTATCATGATTTAATTTTTTGGGCAAGAGTACAAAACTCTGCGGCATTTTTTTTTTTAGTGTACTCAAACTTCTTTTTTCTCATAACTACTTTAAAAATAGTTAAATTTTTTTATTTTTTATTTTGTTTTTTAAGTTTAAAGATCTTGAAAATGTGTGTACTCTTTGATTTTTGTAAAAAAAATTTTGTGGAAATCTTTTAACGATTCTACAAATTTTCTGCCTAGTAGTATTTTTTTGGAATGTTATTTCCCCGGGAGGAGTCCAAATTTCAAATTTCTAGTACCATTTGTTCATAAGATAAAAAATGTACCAATTTGCCATATTTTCCCCTTCCCCCCCCCCCTCTGGAGCCGGAATTTTCAAAAAATATTTTTTTTCGAATGTTATTTCCGCGAGAGCATCCTAGAGTCCAAATTTCAATTTTCTAGGACCATTTGTTCAGAAGAAAAAAATATAATAATTTGCCATATTTTCCCCTTTCCCCCCGCCCCGCTTGGAGCTGGGGAATGTTATTTCCGCGAGAGCATCCTAGAGGCCAAATTTCAAGTTTCTAGGACCATTTGTTCAGAAGATAAAAAAGGTAACAATTTGACCTATTTTCACTTTTCTCCCCCTTAGAGGCTAAATTTTCAAAAAATATATGTTTTCCCGAATATTATTACCGCGAGAGGATCCTATAGTCCAAATTTCAAGTTTCTGGGACCATTTGTTCAGAAGATGAAAAATGTACCAATTTGCCATATTTTCGCCTTCCCCCCCCCCCCCCTTGGAGGCGGAATTTTCAAAAAATATTTTTTTTCGAATCTTTTTTTCAAGAGAGGATCTATAGTCCTAATTTAAGATTTCTAGGACTATTACTTCAAAAGATACAAAATTCCCAAAAGGGCCTTATTTTCCCCCTTTTGCCCCCCTTAGAATCGGAATTTCCAGAAATCACTTCTTAATGGGTGGTTTTGTCGGGTGCCGAACCTACATTCCAAATTTCAAGTCTCTTGCTTCAGCGGTTTGGGCTGTGTGTGGACTAAAAAAATATTGTGGGTCGATCATATATTTTGTTGCTCTAAGGGCACTATTAGGGCAGTTAGAGCGGTTGGCAAATTTTAAAAATGTCGTTTTGTGTGGGAGCCCCTCCTCCTGGGCAAATAATTTGTAGATTCAATAGAAGTTTTACACAAAAAAATTTCAAAAAAAAATCGAAGAGTACAAACATTTTCGAAAACAAGATTTAAATTTTAAAACTTAAAAATCGCATACTAGAGCGCTTTTAAGAATTTTTTGGGATTTTTTTCCAAAGTACGTAACAAAACAAATGTTTTGAGAAAAAAATTTAAATTTGGACCATTATTGAAGAAGTTATGAGTAAAAGAAATTTGAGTAAAGGAACAAACTACCAATTTTTAAAAATTCGATATCTTTTAAACGGGTCATCAAAAAATCTGAAAATTTACCACGAAGGAGTTTTCGAAGGGTACTTAAAACTGTTGACAAATTGGGAAAATCTAAAAAAAAATTACACTGCGGAACACTAAAAAATAAACAAGAGATACGACCATCATTCTATATATTTCGGACATGCTGATTCGAATGGCGTACTCCGTTTTTCGATGTATGGTACAGTTTTCTTGCAAAATGTCGTTAAAGATTTGCTGATTTCGAGCCAGTTTTTTAACAAAAAAATTTGCAAAGTAAATGGTTTATAAATTTTATGACATGGAAAACAAAGATATGACTTGTAGCAATATTTCTTATGCAAATTTGGTTTAAAGCTTTTCAATTTAAGCACTTAAATTCGCGAATTTCTTAATTTTTTAAGGTTTTCGCGAAATTAACAGCCAAATTGGTCTTTGATAAAAAACTAGCTTTTAATGAATCAAAAATGCATCCCTAACAATACGAAAAGTGGACAAAAAACAGCTATGTTATATGGACCATCATGATGAAAATCGCGAAAACCCGTTTTTTTGTATATGCCAGCATCACTTTACGAGATGATTTAAGGTTCCATCTTTTAGTATATAATGTGGGAACCTTAAACAACTAACTGACCAAAAATTCGGCCAAAAAAGTTTTCATTTGCAAAAGTTATCTTAACAAAAACTATTATTTCAGTGTTTGCAATACAATAATTATAGTTTTTGTTAAGATAACTTTTGCTCTCCTAAACTGCCATATACAAAAAAACGGTTTTTCGCGATTTTCTTCATGATGGTCCATATAACATAGATGTTTTTTGTCCACTATTCGTAGTGTCATGGACGCCTTTATGATCCACAAAATGCAAGTTTTTTATCAGAGACCAATTTAGAGGTTAATTTCGCAAAAACTTAAAAAAATTAAGAAATCCGCGAATTTAAGGGCTTAAGATGAAAAGCTTTAAACCAAATTTATATTAGAAATATTGCTACAAGTTATATCTTTGTTTTCCATGCCATAAAATCTAAAAATCATTAGCTTTGGATTTTTTTTTGTTAAAAAAGCAGCTAAAAATCAGCCAATCTTTAATGACATTTTACAAGAAAACTGTACCATACATCGAAAAACGGAGTACGCCATTCGATTCAGCATGTCCGAAATATATTGAAATGATGGTCGTACCTCTTGTTTTCTAAAATAGTGGTTAGTTTTGTCACGCAGTGTTATTCAAAGTGTACGATTTGACATGGAATGCCCCCATATGTATCTGTTCCTTTAAACTCCTACAAGGAGCATAGGGCCAAAAATATTGGAGATAGGGGGTTAATTTGTTCCAAGAAAAGAACCGACGATATTTTTATATTATTTCCTTTTGAATTAGATTTGATACTCTTTTTAGGACAAACGCTTTTGAAAAATGCCGCAGAGTTTTGTACTCTTGCCCAAAATATTAAATCATGATAATGTTTTATTTAATAAAAACTTTTTACGAATAACCCTCACATATTTGCAAAAAAATATTTAAGGGTTAAAAAAATATTCAGAAAAAAAACTCCTAGAAATTTCTCAAATTTATTCAATATTCACAAAAAATTTGGAAAACTAAGAACAAATCAAGAAAATGGAAAAAATAAGTCAGAAAAATGCAGATATATTCAGAAAAAATTACAAAATTCAGAAAGAAAAACAACTAAAAAAATTTAGAAAAAACTGAAAAACTTTATACTTAAATAAAAAAGTATAAAGAATTAATGCAAACAAATTTTGCCCTAACAAAAAGAAATGTACAAGCTACAAAAAACTAAATAAAAAAAAAGTTGAAAGATCAGGGATTCCATCACCGGACCTTCTGTTTTCCAGTCTGGCTCACTTCAGCTAGGCCACCGTAGCTTATTTAAATAATGATTTACATTTTGTTATGTTTCTCTTTTCGATTTTCAAATATACTGGTTAATGTTGCCATGTGGTAATATTTTATTGAAAAAAATTTGCG
Source organism: Pegoplata infirma (assembly GCA_963921195.1). Lineage (NCBI taxonomy): Eukaryota > Metazoa > Arthropoda > Insecta > Diptera > Anthomyiidae > Pegoplata > Pegoplata infirma. Next base: position 90,525,148 of record OY992538.1, on the reverse strand, counting down.
ATGATGGTAACTAATCTAATTGGAAATGCGATATTTGGTATGGCAATACTGCGTTAATCGAGTGACACCTAGACCGAATTTACATTGGGCAATTTTAATTGCGGCAATTCTGATTTTTTAGTGTATCAGAGAGAGAGATAAGATTCTTCCCTCTCTCTCCGATACACTATAAAATCAGAATTGCGGCAATTAAAATTGCCTTGTCTAAATTTGGACCTAGCGCCGATAGTTTGTGTCCATGCTCTGTCACAATGCTCTGCCAAAAGCTGTGTGTGTGTTTGTAGAAAACAAATATTTTGTTTATTTACAAAAATGACGCGTTATAAAACCAAGAGTTAGTTGGCGAGATTTTTCTTCTTTGGTGGCGCTGATAGCTAAGGCGTCGACAATTACCACTTCAGCCGGTAGGTCTTGGGTTCGAGCCCCGGTCAGGGCAGCATGATATTTTTTTTAATGTTTTTTTATTTTTTTAATAAATTTATTCAACTATTTTAATTATTGTAACATTATTTTAATTATTAAAAAAATTAAAAGGCATATTGATGGCATTTTCTTCTATGAATGACATTCATTAATTCTATGAATTTTTTATATGAATTTAATAAAATTTATGAGTAAAATTCTATGAAATATTTCAGAATACTAATGAATATTCATTCAGCCAATGAATTGTTTCATAGATTCTATGAATTTGGTTTGTTTGTTCATAGATATAATGAACAATAATTCTTTCAGTGTGAACAGATGGACTAAACCACTAATAAAGTGATTCTGAGTTGATCGTCATACTTGAAGGTTGGTCTAGAACCAATATTTCGGGTAGTTATGCTGATGATCATCATCAGTGGTGTAGGGTTTAATTTATAATAATTTTTAAATAATTAATTTAATTATTATAATTTAATTATTCACAAAATTAATTGTTTTTTTTTTTTTTTTTTTTTTTTTTTTTAATAAAGATTAAATTTCAAGAACCGATTTGGACACAAATTAATTCATTTCTTAAAATTTTTGATAATAATAGCGTTGAATTCAATTTTCGAAGGTCTAGTTAATGCTAAGTCATCTAAGTACGACACCCTTATATAGTCAAAAGTTATACCCCAGCCTAAAAACATTACCATGTTAAAAAAAAACAAGTAAGAGTGTTAAATTCGGCTGTGCCGAATCTTTTATACCTCCAACATGCAAAAAAAGAAAAAAAAAATCAGGGGCGTTTTATTTTTTTTTGGGGGGGGGGGGGGGGGGGGGGGGGGGGGGGGGGGGGGGGGGTGGGGGGGGGGGGGGGGGGTAATGGAGGGGGCAAATTTCCTCTCGAATATGTGTTTAAAAATTCATTCTTATGCTTTTTGCACTAAAGAAATAAAAGTTCATCAAAATTAAAAGATTTTTTTGTTCCACGCCCATAAAAGGGGGGGCGGTCCAAAAAACGACATTTTCTAATTCTCAGGGTCCAAATGCAGGACTGTGAACTTCTTTTAGCACAAAAATGTTGCATTTGTTAAACGATAACACAAAAAATCATGTAAAAAATTTTATATTTTTCAGAGGTTGGTTTAGTTCTTCAAGGGGGAACTTTTTTCCCCCTGGTCCGATTTTGCTTATTTACGAACTTAACCTGCCTAGGAAATAAAACATATTCGTGCCAAATCTTGGGAGTCTAACTCTATTATTTTGGACTGTATCGTGTTAACTACAGACGGACAGACGGACGGACAGACGGACGGACGGACGGACGGACGGACGGACATCGCTAGAATGTCTTAGAATCGATCACTGATCATAAATATATACACTTTATGGGGTCCTAGACCGATATTTTGATGCGTTACACACGGAATGACAAAGTGAGTATACCCCCATACTGTAGTTGGAGGGTATAACAAGTGAGAGTGTTACATTCGGCTGTGCCGAATCTTTTATACCCTCCAAAATGTAAAAAAAAAAACAATATAAAAAAAAATCCAGGGGCGTCTTTTTTTTTTTTTTGGGGGGGGGGGGGGTTGGTGGGAGACGTCAGGGGGCACCTTTCCCGTGTGATTTTGAACTTCTTCTGAGATATGAATGTTGCATTTGCTTAGCAAAAGTACAAAAAACCCTGCAAAAAATGCGATTTTTCTTGGGTTGGGGTTAGTTCTCTAAGGGGAACTTTTTTCCCCTTGGTCCGATTTTGCCCATTTCCGAACTTAACCTGCCTAGGATATAAGACATATTCGTGACAAACTTCGGAACTCTAGCTCTTTATTTTAGACTGTATCGTGTCTTCTACAGACGGACAGACGGACAGACGGACGGACGGACGGACATCGCTAGAATGTCTTAGAATCGATCACTGATCAATAATATATATACTTTATGGGGTCCTAGATTGATATTTCGATGCGGTACACACGGAATGACAAAGTGAGTATACCCCATACTGTGGTTGGAGGGTATAACAAGTGAGAGTGTTAAATTCGGCTGTGCCGAATCGTTTTATACCCTCCAAAATGTAAAAAAAAATTACAGTGGCGTTTCTTTTTTTTTGGGGGGGGGGGGGAGTTGTTAGGGTCAGTGGGCATGTTGAGAGCACCTTCCCATCGCGATAAATTTACCAAATGTTTCATTTATTTAACAAAAATACAAAAAAAACATGTAAAAACGTGTATTTTTATACCCTCCAACCACAGTATGGGGGTATACTCACTTTGTCATTCCGTGTGTAACGCATCGAAATATCGGTCTAGGACCCCATAAAGTATATATTTTATTGATCAGTGATCGATTCTAAGACATTCTAGCGATGTCCGTCCGTCCGTCCGTCCGTCCGTCTGTCCGTCTGTCCGTCTGTCCGTCTGTAGAAGACACGATACAGTCCAAAATAAAAGAGCTAGACTTCCGAAGTTTGGTACGAATATGTCTTATATTCCTAGGCAGGTTAAGTTCGGAAATGGGCAAAATCGGACCAAGGGGAAAAAAGTTCCCCCTTGGAGAACAAAACCAACCTAAGAAAAACCGCATTTTTTGCAGGGTTTTTTGTACTTTTACTAAGCAAATGCAACATTTTTATCTCAAAAGAAGTTCAAAATCACGCGGATAAGGTGCCCCTTAACGTCTCCAACCAACCCCCCCCCCCCCAAAAAAAAAAGACGCCCCTGGATTTTTTTTTTTTATATTGTTTTTTTACATTTTGGAGGGTATAAAAGATTCGGCACAGCCGAATGTAACACTCTCACTTGTTTTAGAGGTTGGTTTAGTTCTTCAAGGGGAAACTTTTTTCCCCCTGGTCCGATTTGGCCAATTTCCGAACTTGACCTGCCTAGGAACATAAGACATATTTGTGCCAAACTTGAGGTTCCTAGCTCTTTTATTTTGGACTGCATCGTGTTAACTACAGACGGACGGACGGACGGACAGACGGACGAACATCGCTAAAATGTCTTAGAATCGATCACTGATCAATAATATATATACTTTATGGGGTCCCCGACCGATATTTCGATGCGTTACACACGGAATGACAAAGTGAGTATACCCCCATACTGTAGTTGGAGGGTATAAAAAATGACAAATCACGGATTCGATCACCCACCTTCTGTTTTCCAATCTGGCTCACTTCAGCAAGGCCACTGTAGCTTTTTTCAAATATACTGGCTAGTTTTGCGACGTGGTAATATTTTATTGGAAAAAATTTGCGATGATGGTAACTAATCTAATTGGAAATGCGATATTTGGTATGGCAATACTGCGTTAATAGAGTAACGGCGCTAGGTGTCGCTAGAAGAACTATTTTTTTTATTTTATTTATTAAATTTAAATTATTGTCGAAGTTTAAGGTTGTAATAAAATGAAAAATGTAATTCTCATTTTCTTTTTTTTGAATCGTTAGCTTATATAGTCAAACTGAGGTCGCGTCCTGCAACTTTTTTAAAATTAGACCCCAGCCTAAAAACATTATCATGTTAAAAACAAATTAAAATTTGAGTGGACCATAAACAAAGCCATCGAACTAAATTTTTAAACATTTCGTGGGTTTTGGTCTTCTATTGGTAAACTTTATTTTTTTTGTCAAATTCAAGATACACTCTGTGAACTTAAACTTGTTGCACAGTGTTATTTATCAGATTTTTATTTTTAAAATTTCTAAACTTTATTGCAGGTTGGAAGAGCTGGATATTTTCTGCAATCCAACAGAGTTTTTGGTAATTTTAAAATTTGAGAAAACCATTAAATCACCCCATTATAAAAGAAATCGCTGAAATTTTATATCCTAAATTTTTATTTACATATTTTCTTAACATCTGCAAAGCAGTTTCTGCATGCACTTAATCTACATTATCTAATTTTTTCGTTTGTGTATTTGTACTATCTTCTTTTGACTCTATAACCGCATCGGTGACATCAGCAGTTATTTGTGAATCCTTACGAACATTAGCAGAACTTTCGGAATCCTTGGGTATTAAAAAATCTTCTGCATCCCAGGGTTGAGATTGAGCAGTACCAAAAAATATATAAATTAAATTACCAAAGAAGAATATGGCAGAGGCTATTATAAAAACGATTTGCCATTCGGAACGATTTGACTGAAATTCGAAAGAAAAATTCAGTAAGGATTGGAAGAACTAAGAACAAATTTTAAACCTACCGTATCAGTAACAATGACCCCCACAACCAGGGGAGCTATTAAAGGCATAAAATTGGCTATGCAATTAATGATACCCATTAAAAATCCAGCATGATTAGGAGATAAATCTATGGTATTCAAGGAACTACCAATTGTAGCACCACTATTAACACCCACACTTACAGTCATTAGAGCTATAGCCAAAGATTTACTGTTCTCATCTAAGAAACCGATGGCGATCAGACCGGCTGCCGGTAACCAAAATGCGACAGTATTAATAGATTTACGTATAGCGGTTAGTGACAATAATTTTTTTTGTTGTAGTATATCGGCAATCAATATATAGATATAAGACATGGCCCACATAGCTAGGAAAGGTAATGCTGAGAACAAAGCATTACTCTTAATGTCCATATTTAGAACACCATTTAAATAAGAAGGTATTTGAGCCTGCAAAGTTCCAAGACCCCAAGCTTCTGAACAACGTGCTACCAGTAAAGCTGCAAATGGTACTGATAAGAATATAGCTTTCCAGGGTACTGGAATTTTATTCTTATGATAATCTTCTGAATGTGCCATTGAAGATTCTATATAAACTTTTTCAGCTTCTGTTATAAATCTTGATTCTGTTGCGTTATTTGATGAAAATATGCACCATAGTATGCACCAAGCAAAACATAGTCCAGCAGATACGTATGATATTCCTGGCCATCCTAATGGACCTTCAGCTATAATACCGGTTATAAACATGGCCATAACAGTACCACATTCAATACCCGTATGACTTAGAGCACCCAAACGATTTCTTTCTTCCAGTGGAGCCCATTTGGCTAAATGCTCATGTATACAGGGAAATAATGTACCCTGGAATAGACCTTGTAGAATACGTATAACACAGAATGCTTGCCAACCTCCCCAGCCAACACACCAAGGTGTTAGAGCACTCAATACTGCCGTAAGAAAAGTCGATAAAGCCATTGTAATTTTAGCACCAAAACGTTTACTTAAAGCTCCACCCGGAAATTGGGTAATAACATAGCCCCAATAGAAACTCGATATTATATAATTTTTTTCTTTTTCATTCCAATCAAATTCCTGTGAAGATAAGAGTATAAATTTCAACGTGTTTGTCAATGAAATTCAAATAATTTTAAAATTTACAACAAAAACTAAAAATGCGAGGAAGTTGTTGCCTCCCAATTTTAATGTTCTTTATCTTAACATGTCGATGTCATTGAGGGTAACCACTTTGTGTGTTTTTAGGGTATAAAGTAATGCTGATATCAATTAGTATTATTCATACTCATTACCAGGTAATGCAAATGGGAATGAGTTAAAAAGTTTTTTCACATTCCAATTCAGATTACCAGGTAATACCAAATGACAAAAAAGTGGTTATATGAAATCGTCATATTAAAGTACACTAAGAAAATTATGTCATTAACTGTTTGTAGGTTATTTTAAAAAGTAATCATTTGTTTTAAGTGAATATTCACTGGAATTTACCTACATAATTTTTTGAGTGTAATGAATAGGGATGTGATTTCCCTGCAAATGCATGTTTTTTGTCAATGGTCTTAAAACGATATCGACCAATTATCTTTCCGAATCAAGAAATTTGCGTTAAAATGGCATCGATTTGTTTTTTGCATATTTTTGCAAATTTTGGTGAAAATGCATATTTTTGCATATTTTTGTTTTAAATGCATATTTTATGCATATTTTCGACTTTTAAGTGCATATTTTTGCATATTTTCGCATAAGTGAGCAAAAACACAAATTAAAATTTAAATGTTTCAAAAACTTTTTCAAATTTTCAATTTTTTTTTTGAAAATAATAAAAATTATTTTTTTTTTCTTTTAATTTTTTTTAAAGATTGTCTTAACTTCTAAAAAATCTTTCTTATATGAAGTTTTAAATGTAAATATTTAAACCCGGCATTACTTCCCAGTAAAAACTTCTATTACCAAGTAATGAGGTTTTCGCCTTTAAATAGATGGTGGTAGCTAGTTACTATGTTGGTGAAACACTCATTATTTTAACATGGCGATGTCATTGGAGTAATGACCGCATACCCACTCGCTTACGAGAATGCTACTGAAAAACTACATACATTAGTACCACAAATAATAAGCTACTAGTAGCCCAAAAATAACTCGTTACCCACTACTTACAAAAATGCTACCAAATAACAGCATACATTAGTCCCAAAAATAAGTAGCTACCAGTTGCTCAAAAATAACTCGTTTCCAACTCCTTACAAAAGTGCTACCAAATAACAGCTTTTGGTTCTTTTAATAAATTTTTAACTTGGGGCAACTTCCGCCAATATGAAATTGAACAATTTCATGTTGAACGCGTTTATTTCAAGAGCAACCAAGCGGGCAAATGTGGAAATGGAAAAGATCCAATGTGCCAACGGAACCAATGTTTACGTTGATATCCTTCCCTCCAAATGTTTGATTTTAAAATTCAAATATTACAGGACCGAAAATATATCTTGGAACCTCGTAGAAAGGGACATTTGGCTATTTAGGACATTACTAATAACAAATATACAGAAGCGACTGCTGCTCAGCCAATGGAAACCGCATTAAACACCATCTTAAGTCTATATAAGAGTGAGTTAGGTTTTAAGGGAAATACTGTCTGTGATGGTTTTTTACCTTTTTACCGGCTTTAACATACTTTAAACAACAAGGCAAAAAAAGTTAAATTAAAATTTGGAGAACACCACAAAATTTCTATAAAAAACAATAACAATTTAGAAAAAGCCAATTAAAATCCAGAAAACTTCAATAGAAGTTATGTAAATACTAATTAGGGCTCATAAATCACGATCAAGTGTCAGCTATATCCAGTTTTCTGAATATCAATTTGGTTTTCTTGTCCCAATTTTAATCAGAATTCCTGAATTTTAATTTTTTGTTAACAGAGTTTTATTAGAAAAAGTAGATTATTATTTTTTAAGCTTAATGTGCAAGTTCTTTCTAAATTTTCTTCAGCATTTTTTTAATTTCATTAAAAAAAAATATTTAGACAACTTATCAGATATTTTAAATCGTATTTACCAGTATACTGTTCTGTATCAGGTTATCGGTAACTCATTATTTATTAACAAGATGTAACCGGTTTTGTATTAGGTTATCGGTAACTCATTGTTTGTTAACAAGAAGTAATCGAGCAGGTAACGAGCCCTCATTACATAGAATGCAGGCGGTAATGGGGACTTATTACCAAGTTTTTACTGGGTTTTTGCTTTTTAAGAAGTTTTTTTCTATGAAAACAAGACTTTCATTGCACACATTTTATTTTATAGTGCATATTTTTAGGTTTTTTAGTGCAAATTTTGAATTTTTTAGCGCATGTCTTAAGCGCATATTTTCGATTTTTTAGTGCATGAAAATCTCATCACTAGTAATGAACATTGAAATTGGGAGGAAAACTATTGCTCGCATTTTTGGTTTTTGCTTGGGTGTATCCACATCTAATTAAAATGCGTCAGAAAAACAACAAGTAGAAAGTTAAATTCGACTTGGCCGAATCTATGAATACCCTCCAAAATGACGTTTTTAAAGAATGGTAAATTTTCTAACGTGAAAAAAATTAACAATTATGATTAGAAATATTTTATTATGAGTAAAAAACATTTTTTTGTTATATTTGTAAAAAAAGAGAGAAAATTACTAATTTTGTTTTTTGAGTGTAATTTTTTTTAGTGTAAAAATATTTTTGAGTGACAAAAATACTTTTTAATGTAGTTTTGTGGCTTTCCAATGGTTTTTAAAGCTTGTTTTTTTAAGGCTCGGTTTTTTTTAACACATGAATTTAAGGAGAAGCGAATCTGAAATTTACGGTTTTGCTTATAACTTTTGAAACACTGGACCGATTTGGCTGAAATTCAATGCGAACTAGGTCAGGGGAACGACAAATAAATATGTCAAGCTTCAGCATTCTCTAAATAGTCTTAAGGTTATCGTGTTTTTTATCTCGTAATTTCGCGAAAATCCCTTGCTAAAATTCACTCTTTTGCTCATTACTGGACCGATTTGGCTGAAATTCAATGCGAACTAGGTCAGGGGAACGACAAATAAATATGTCAAGCTTCAGCATTCTCTGAATAGTCTGAAGGTTATCGTGTTTTTTATCTCGTAAATTCGCGTAAAACCCTTGCTAAAATTCACTCTTTTGCTCTTTACTTTTGAACCACTGGACCGATTTCGCTGGATTGCAATACCAATACCTCACCAGGCAAATACCCAACATATATGCCAAACTTCAGGAGCCTCGGTAAAGTCTTTCAAAAGTTAGCGTGTTTTCAACAGACAGACAGACGGACGGACATCGCTAGATCGTCTAAGAAAGAAATTCACCAGCTGGTGAATAAAACGTAACATGATTATTTTTGGCTGTAGGCAAAATCTCCCAAATATAAATTATATACTTAACTAACCAAGAATAAGCTGAAGCAAAACCGTTCCGTTGTTGCTAACATACAAATGCTCTGATGGGAATCGAACCCAAAACCCCTGCTCTTACATGCAGATTACCACGCAATATATTAATCTATCGCAGTGCAGTAGAAAATTGAAAGTAATGAATTTAAAAACAGCATGCAACTCCGATGAAAGCTCCGCAGGCGAAAAATTTTACCAACAAATTTTAACAAAAAATCGCGCGATTTTTTTTTTTAATTTGTTGGTAAAATTTTTCGCCTGCGGCGCTTTGATCGAAGCTCATTCCAAATTTTTTTTTATTTCGTTAAAATTTAAGTTTCACACTTAAAATTTTTACATCAATTACTTATGCATATTACGGGCTGTATTCTCAAAACAACGATCTATAAAAATAAAAGTTTTTTTCTTTATCTTAAAGTTCTTCTGCGTAGCTAGCCTTCGGCCGGGCTTAGGGATTACAAACTCCATGCCTTAGACCCACCCTCTAGAGGAGAGGCCTCTCCGCAAAAGAAAGCTTTCCTGTGTAGTATGTGTTTTGGAAAAAATGTGTTAGAAAAAATCTTTTTTTATTTTGGGCCATTTTTCATTTATTTTTTGGGCTTTTTTTCGTTAATTTTGGGCGAAGTTTCGTATTTTTCTTTTTGGGTAATTTTATATGTTTTTTGGGCGATTTTTCATAAAATTTTTTGGGCGATTTGCTTACAGCCATAATTTTTATGAATTTTTTTTAATAAATTTTTTTTTATCAATATTTTATCAAAGTCCATATTTAAGCCTACAAACAATATTTATACAAACAATTTGCAAATTTCATGAATTTTGAGAGATTTATGAAAAAAATTGGGAAGGTTGTTTGGTTGGTGAATAAAAGACTGGTCCGATCTCTTAAATTTGAAATGATGATTTTTGAATACAAAATAAGTTTTCTTGCCAAGATACCTATTAAAATACGGTAAGGGTAATTTTACATATAATTAAAGGGAACGTATGGGGGCTAGGTCAAAACATAAACCGGGTTTTTACCATTTAGTATTTGTTTAGTATTTGTCCTTGGGTCAAAAGAAGCTTAAGTTTCAAATTTCAGACAAATCGGTTAACTGTATAGTGCTCACAACTTTTACATGGACGGACAGACAGAAGGATGGACATCGCTTAATCGACTCAAAAAGTGATTGAGTCGTCCAGTAAGCTTGAAGGTGGGTCTAGGACGAATATTTCGGGTAGTTACAAACATCTGCACAAAGTCAGTATACCCAGTACCACAAAGTGGGTGTAGGGTAAAAAAAAATATTATATAAATATTAGAGTTCGTTTTCAAATGTCTTCTTCCTTTGGATTTGTTGATATCATGACTTTTAAGGAGATTTTTGCATCTATAAATAAAATGGCGTAGTTTTTTTTTTTTTTTAAATTCCAATTGATTTTCGTGGATCTTCGCGGTTTAAAACTCATTCTACTGCGGAGCAAACACGTCTGAAATGATTGCAAATTTTATTTTACCATCCGATTGCAAATTCTACGACATTTTTCGGAAGCTTCCAAAAAGTGGCGAAAATTCATGGAAAAATCGATGATTTAAAATAAAATAAATGGGATATTTTAAGACACGTAATGGAAGAAAATGTGGTTTTTGTACCATTTTTTTCCAACCCAGCAAAAACTTGCATTACCAAGTAATGAAATGTGTAATGGGAAATTCAAAAGTTATAACTACTTACTTCTGATTCGAATTACCTTTCCCATTACATTTACAAGCAAATGTGCCAAATGTAATGATTAGGGTTCGGACTTTTATGCAAATGCATATTTGTTGTCGTCAGTCTGAGATCAACAAAAACTAAATATCTTTACGAATTACGAAATTTGCAGTAAAATGGCATCGATTTGTTAGTGCATATTTTTGCATATTTTGCTTTTAATGCATATTTTTGCATATATTGCTTATATTACATATTTTTGTCGCATATTTTGAAAAAAAGTATTTTTTTTATTTTATTTTATGATATTTTTACATTGCTGTATATATTTTTTATTTTATAATGTATGCCTTAAAGTGCACAGAAAAAAATATGGGAAAAGTGTTGAGTATTCACTTGTTTAAATTTAAAAAAAAATTGAATAATATTTTAATTGACGCAATTAAAAACTTACACAAAAGTTTATAAAAAAAATTTGAGCATTTAATTTAATAAAAATTTAAAATTTTTTTAATTTAATTTTTTTCTCTTATTGTAAGTTGTTTTGAATTCTCATTTAATTTAAAGTTTTTGTTTGAAATCATCTTTACGAAATCTTTAAGACAAAAATGTAGTTAGTAAAAGATTAAAAAAAAAACATTTATTTTTTGAAAAAAAATGTAAAACTTTTTTATTCTTTAAAAAAAAAATATAAATTTTGAATAAATTTTTATTTGACAAAATTCAAAACTTAATTAAAAAAACGAAAAAAAATAATGAAAAAAGTAAAGATTTAATTGTGTCAATTAAAAATTTACTCAAATTTTTTGGTATACATTTATTAAATTTTTAACATGATAATGTTTTTAGGCTGGTGTCTAATTTTAAAAAAGTTGTAGGACGCCACCTCAGTTTGACTATATAAGCTAACGACTAACAAAAAAGAAAATTGGAATTACTGTTTTCATTTTCTTAAAACCAAAAATTTTACTAACTTGGGTTTGTAACTTAGATAATAATTCACCTCGTGGTGAATAACAAAAATATTCACCAGCTGGTGAATAAAACGTAATATAATTATTTTTCATCAATATTTTTTTTTTTTATCAATATTTTTTTTTTTTCATCAAAAATTTTTTTTCTTCAATATTTTTTTTTTCATCAATTTTTTTTTTCATCAATATTTTTTTTCCTCAATATTTTTTTTTTTTCATCAATATTTTTTTTTTCATCAACTTCATTTTTTTTATCAATATTTTTTTTCCCCCAATATTTTTTTTCATCAATTTTTTTTTTTTCATCAATATTTTTTTTTTTCCTCAATATTTTTTTTTTCATCAATATTTTTTTTTTTCTTCAATATTTTTTTTCTTCCATATTTTTTTTTCCTCAATATTTTTTTTTCATCAATATTTTTTTTTTCATCAATATTTTTTTTTTTCATCAATATTTTTTTTTCATCAACATTTTTTTTTTTCATAAAAATTTTTTTTTTCATCAACATTTTTTTTTCATAATTTTTTTTTTCATCAAATTTTTTTTCATCATATTTTTTTATCAATATTTTTTTCATCAATATTTTTTTTTTCATCATTATATCAAAAATTTTTTTATCGAATTGTTTTGTTCATCAATATTTTTTATCATACATTTTTTTTCCTCAATATTTCTTTCATAAATTTTTTGGCAAAAGTGCACTTTACGGAGCACAAAAGAGCCTTCAGATTTGTGTGGATACTTAAATTAAAGGTAATTAAAAAAGAAAAATAAATATAAAGAGGGCTAGGTCCCAGGGGCCTTCTAGGTTCATTAAACCGTCCTGGTAATAATTTTTCAAAAATAAATACAAAATTTTTCTAAATTATTAAAAAGAACGTCCATCCGGTCTTTCGGCCGGGCTCAGGGACTACAAAACCCATAAATTAATTTAGTGGCATCGCAAAATAAAGTTTGTTTTGTGTATCAAGCTTTTTACCTGGTTAATTACTAAATGGCTAAACTATTGAACAGAAAGATACTAAAATGGATCTAGGGGGTATTTGCAATCGTTAGCAAATTACCTTTCATTTGAATACCCATACATACATGTTGGTGGGTGGGGCTGTTGTTTTGCTCCAGGGGGTCTTCCGGGGCCCAGTCCCCTTAAATTTAAACGTGGCATATTTTTGTTTTTTAAAATATTCGTGTCCCGTAAAGTGCGCCGTAGCCAATTTTTTTTTTTCATCAAATATTTTTTTATCAATAATCTTTTTCATTAAAAACTTTTTTTCATAAAAAAGTTTTTTTTTTATCGACAAACACAGACAAACAGATTGATGTATATCACTAAAATGTCTTAGAAACCTTTAAGAATTTGCATGTAATGACAAATTAATACCGCGTTATTTTTTCTAGAAAAATTTTGCTTAAAAAAGATCACCTATTAATACAGCAAAACATTATCATGATTCAATGGTTTGGGCAAGAGCACAAACTTCGCAGACATTTTATTAAAAGTTTACTCAATTTTTTTCTCAATAGTATTAAAAATTTCCTAATTTTTTTTTCTTTTTGTTACTTTTATAATATTGTGTTTTACGTTATTTGAACTTGGTTTTTTGTGTTTATTGAACCTTATTTTTGTTTAAAAGACAAAATTTTTACGTCTTTTATGCTCTTTTTTGTTTTTTTTTCTTATTTTTATTTTATTTTATCATTAATAAATGTTTTAAAAAAATTTTTAAGTGCATATTTTTTAAATTTTTAGCGCATATTTTTCTTTTTTTGGTGAATATTTTATGCGCATAAAACGCGATTATAACTGCATAAAAGTCCGAACCCTAGTAATGATTATCAAACCAGTATTAATAACTAATTACATATGTACTTATAGGTAATGAAAAAATTATTTTAAAAAAAAATTTAAAAAAATAAAAAAATATTAAATTTTATTTTGTTTTTATTCAAAATAATGTGCAGTGAGTCAAAAAGTGAAAATCTAGTTCTGAAATTTTTTTATTTTATTATAATGACTTATGTAAGTCATTATTAATAAGTCCTTATTTTACATTTCAAAATAATGCTAAAGGTAATTTTCTGTCATTACCAAGTAATTCGAATGGTAATGATGTGTCATTACCAAGTTTTTGCTGGGAACATCAGAAAAACATATCGGCCCAGCTATATTTGGTGTTTTCATTCTGGCTTTGGCACTGCACAGTATAACATAAAAATTAAATACTGGGAATGTATATACATTGCATAAAAAATGCATTTTTTAAATACATATTTTTTCAAAAACCGGTTTTCGAATAGTTCGAAAATCAGCATTTTTAAAAAACCCGGTTTCGGTTTTTTAAATTGACAAAAAACCGGCTAAGCCGGTTCTTTCGGTTTTTT